>VZSF01009557.1:231373-403651 GCA_013398295.1 Chionis minor
AGAATAGAAGGGTCTGTACTACTAGTGCGCTTTTTTTTTCCTCTCTTTTGCTTTTAGTCTAGCTAATAATACAGCTATATAAATTTTTTTTCCATTTTAAGTAATAATAGCTTATGATATACAGCATGTTTTTGAAAACTGAAGTCATGTTATTGTATTATAAGGATACAAGGAAGTTCCCAGTAGAAGATTTCATTGGAAAATGTTAGTTTGATGAACCTAAAATGCTTCATTAGAGGCATTGAGTTGAGGTATTTTCCAATCCATATCTTTGGAACAAAGTACTGATTCAAAGCCTAGGCTCTAGGAGCATCACATCTCTGATTGAAAAAATAGATTTTCTCTGAATTTCCTCTTCAAAGAAAGTTTGGAGGTTCTGGCTTGGGAGAGTTTAAAAATATATAAATATATATAAAAAACATCACAGACATAAATGTCATATTTTATGTCACATTTATTTATAGCAGCAACTTTGCCATTATTTCAGTAATAAGGTGGTAGATTCTCTGAGTTGGGTTCTTGTATATTTCAGGTAAGTATTTGCAACCGTGCCTTCTTCCCCCCCTCCCCTCCCAAGATTTGGGACAGTAACTTGGGGCTGTATGTGCAGTAGCAATCAGGGAAATTAAGCAGCTAAAATTGTTAGCTAATTTTTTTTGTACCTATTTTGTAACTATTGTACCAACCAAACTCATCACCTGTCAGAAAGAAGGAATTTGTGATCAGAAGAACAGTAGTTATCAAGTTCACAGTATCATTTTGAACAAAGTTGTATATGGGCTTGTCAATGCAGGGCAGAAAAACAGGAGATGAAAAAAGAGAAGTATAGACATCCTTGTCATCTGTGCTTTAGTAGTCAAATAATTTGAGTCTCCCTGAATAACTGAGTTCTTGAATTATTAAAGCATCTTCTTACTTTCCTTCAGGAGAAGATGACTTACTTTAAAAAGAGAAATTAAATTCAAAGTGATAGTTCTTAATGACTTTTGTTCAATACATTAATATGATTTATGATATTAATTCTTTCTACTATAGCATGTGACCTTGCTTTAACTATATAGAAAGAAAATTACCTAGTTTAAAAAATGTTCACATTTCCAAACAACTCTGATTTCGGTGATGCCCACGTCTGCCCAGGAGATTTGCCTCCTTAGGTTTCCCCTATACTTAGAGAAGAGGAAAGTCCTTACCAGAGGGTGATTTGTGTGCTCCAGTTTGTCCTCTAAAAGAATGTCTCTCATTTTGCAACTAGTAGAAGAAGCCTCAGGAAACCATCTTAAAATTAGCCTTTGTGAATAACCTGTCACAACCCAAAGACCAGATTATCAAAGGAACTCAAGCAATTACAGACCGATTTTGGTCAAATTTGGTTACTGAACTGCTTTTAACGATTTCTCGAGTGATTCACATCTTAACAGGAAAAAATCTTGAATGGAGCAGCTAGTGAAACCAGGAGTTTTATTTAACCAGAGTTTCACTCAGCTTGGATGTTGGCCTCTGAAATTAATTTACTACCATAAAAGAGAGGCTCTCAGCCTTTATTCATCCAGGAAAGGCATCTTCAGCAAACCACATTTTTGTATTCACAGCAGGCCAGATCTATTGTTTTGGTACTGTACTAGTTAAGATTTTTTTTAATCTCTCCAGGAATGATACTGAAGACAATAAACAAAATATGCAGCAAACCCACATATTTTCTTAACAGCTAATGTGATCTAAGCTTTTCTTTTATCCTAAGATTAGTGGGTGAATATAGATTTTTACAGTTTTTGGTTTTTGCTTTCATACATATGGAACAAGCATAAGAGACTTCTGTTGAAAATAGAGTTAAAAAAATGAAGAAAACCCAAGAAAGAGTCTGTGCTGCTTCTTTGAGAGCAAGCACTAAACTGAATATAAAATAACCTCCCATCTCTGAAGCGAGCAGGAGATTTAAAATATATATATAAAACATAATGTATAGAACATAGTAAATATGTATATATCAGTAAATATTGCCCCATAGCAGTGATCTGAGGCTAATATAAAATATTCTAATATTGTATACCATGTTAAAGAAAGTAATATTTCCACCCAGTAAGATGTGGAAAATTAAACCAAGCATATCTGTGTCATGTGAGTGAAAAATTTTATCAAATCATTGAATAACTATGTAAATATAGACAGCAGAGTCATAGTTTAATACATTTTCTCAAATGTCTGGAATATATAGTAATAAAACTATTTCTTACAAGTTTCAAGTTTCAGCAAAGGCAGGTTGACAGCTGCAGTATACTTTTGGATCAATTTCTTTAAAAAAAGGAAAAAAAAAAAGGAAACAAAGCAAACCGAAACCCCCCACCCTACAGGTGAAATATAGCAAAAGGTGTGCCTGCAGAATTGATTGAGGGTATTTTGTACTTATCTAGGACACATCTGTAGTTAATGATATTGCCACACCATGGACTCATATTAATTTTCGTACTGGAAAAAATATAATTTTGTCTGTTAGTAATCTTATGCTGACGTAGACAGTAATTAGTAACAGACACAACCGATAGAGCTTGGAGAGAGAAAACAGCGGACCACAGAATGCGGCCCACAGCTCTGCACTGTTCCATTTGTGTTGGCTGCAGACAGCCCCTAGAATTCAATCATTTACAGTAGAACAGGCAGGAGATGACCCCCCAATGTAACTCAGTTGTGCTGGTTTAAAGATTGTACAGGTGTAAATGTCTTTGTATGTCATTAAACAGACTCAGCATATAATACAGCAATATAATAATTCGGAATACTTAGATCATCCAGGTATTTGTCAACACACTTTTTCAGTATCCAAAACATCTTGCAGCAAACATTACTCCACAGAGAGAATAAGTAACTTAGGAACCTGTCTTCTCTTTGCTTGCTTTGAACTTCCTGACTGGTGGTTTCACCTGCTGCTTCCTTTTTTCCTAAGAGAAGAAAGAGTCAGTATTTGTTCCTTATGAGTCCCTACTAAGGAAAGCAAAACCAAGCGAATTCAAACAATAGAGAAGAATTGTCTAGAAGGTTAAATAGCTGGGTCCAAAAGCTCAATTGTAAAGAAACTGTTAAGGAAATCAGATGTAACTTTCATTTGAGGCCATATACAGATGTTGAAATATCATAGTTCTCATTCTTGGCAATTTAAATAGTCTTGTGCGGGGTATAATTGTGAATGCAATTTTCTAAGAATGAGACCAAGAATTAATTTAATTGAGCTCAGGTTAAATTACTTCAACTGAGATAAGATGAATGTTGATTAACAGAGCCAAATGCCAAGTCAATTAAAGTAATTCAACCTTAACAAGAAAACATTTGTGACCTATTTATTGACATAAAGTCTCTTGAAACAAGATTACATGTGTTAGCTTTGACAATAGTGAAGTTCAGGTACGTTCAGACATTATGTGTGCAGGAACTGCTGACAAAAATATAGAGCTTGAAATTAAGCTTCCTTTAGTGTTCATGAATTTAGAATCTCAAATGGAGATTGTACCTTCAAAATCAATCAGATTAAATTGTCTAGTCTGTTATCCTCTTTTTCTTAATGTAAAAATGGAATTGCAAACATTGAAAAAGTAAGCATGGTCTGCCAAAAATTTTCTTGTTTTACTGGATCTTCAATAACAACAACAAAAAGGTGGGGTTTTAAGTTTCTTGTATCACAGGATTTGCATTCGTTCCTCAGATTGCCAAAGCACAGCTCAGTCTGCAATAAAAATATAAGCTACCATGACAATGAAATAATGCAAAATAAGTAACTTCTGAAATTACAAAGCTGGTAAAAGGATGTATTTTCAGTGTATCAACCCACAGAGAAAACTACGTAGTGGGGGTGAAAGGCAACACAGCATAGTTGCAGTTTACCATGCAACTAACAAATAAACTGCCCAGAGGAAAATTTTCTAAGCTCTAAAAGGTAAAATATGCTCATTTAAACTTTGACCTTATATTAGAGAAGTAAAGTTGTGAAATTCTATTATTACACAATGAAATCAAAATTCACCAAATCCTTGTTTGTAGGCATGACACATTTTTAGAAAAATAAAGCTTCCATGTTGAAGGTTTATGAAGGTCCTTAAAGAACATCAGAGATTTTAGAGAGAGAGAGAGATATGAATTCTACTGGCTGAAAAATCCTATTCTCAGGTAATTTTGATTTTGCTTTTGAAGTTTTTTAGACAGCATACTGAACGTACATGTTAGGTTAATAAATTTGCCTTCTTATTTCTCCATCTGTCAGCAGTACAGTCACTGTGAGTGCAGTACTTAAACATTGAAGAAAGGGTTTTTCCAGCCAACAGATTAAGGAAGAGTGTCTAAAGGTTATGTCTCCAGCTGATAAAGTAGATTCTGCAGTCAGCAAAGGAAGAAAAAAAAAAAAAGGAAGACAGGAGGGCTCTCATTGAATACTACTATGACTACAAAATGGGGAAGGGGTGGATAAAAAGAATCAGTTTGATTAAAAAATGTTTTAGAGAAAGGTGATAAAAAGCGGTCTTTTTGAATAGTGTAGAGGAGTTCAAAACAGCTGTCTTTTGAAATCGGCAGTGATTTGTAATGAATCTGCCAAGTTAGAGTGGTATTATATGACAGGAAAATATACTGTTTAGCTTATAGGAAAGAAAAACATACAAGTGCAAGCTGAGTAGTCTATCCTCAATAGTATTCAAGACTTAAGAATAAATACTGAAAGTAAGTATTCAAGTCATCACTGTAAATGAATAACTGTTGGAAAATATTGCATCAGTTTATCAAAAGTAAATTGTGTCAGACTAACATTGTATCTGTCTTTGATAAGACAACCGGTTGATTGTCTAGACAGGGAAATTCAATAGTTTTAATCTAATTTCAGTAAAACATTTGATAAAATATTAATATATTTGATACAGAGAAAGACAGTAATGCAAGATGGTTAAGGAGGTTGTCTTGGTGAGACAGTTGCTGGATTTATAGAAGGTTGGTAGTGAAACTCAAGTAATGGGACAAATCTTGTTTAATACTTTTCACTGATGCACTCTACTGCCTGGGCAATGGAAATTTGCTGATGCAATGAAGCTGATAGTACAGAGAAGGATTGAGATACAGTAAGAACTGGACTCCTTAAGAATTGAAGTAATAGAAACAGAATAAAATTCACTAGTTTATGGTTCAAAATGTAGTTCTAGCAACACTTTGGGCAATACAATAGAAATGCTACAGGTAGAAATGAAGAAAATATTTGAGATCTCCAAGTAAGTTAGAGATTGGTCTAGTTGGATAGGGCTTTTAGCAACCTGATCTTGTGAAAGATGTCCCTGTCCATGGCAGGGGTGTTGGACTTAGATAATCTTTAAAGGTCCCGTCCAACCCAAACAATTCTCTAATGACTTGAAATCATAAAAGAAAAGTAGTTTAAAAAAATGGTTGTGCAGCCTTAGGAAACATCGATCAAGCATTTTAAAAAAGGAATTATTATTGTTATATAAAATGCTGGTGAGCCTTCATAATAAAGCAGTCTTCACCTGGAAAGAAGTTCTGCCTTGTCTCTAAACTCTGAATTTTTCCTCGTAAAAACTCTTTCAGGAACAGGCTTAATTTTAATTCTTGTGTTCTTTGCTATGTATTTCTTATAAGTGAAAAACCTCTTAGCTTTTCAAAACCCCTAGAGTCAAAGGAAAGATGTTTCACTTGTCTCTGTATGAAGTGTTCTGTCATTCCTTTATAGATATTTACTGTTCAACAGCATACAGGTATTTTTCCTTCCTCAAAAGGCATCAGAATCAAATCTGTTTCTATAGATTCAACCTCCTTTAAGATTACCATTTTATCTAGGTGTAGTGGGCTGAGCGGCCTAGAATATGTGTGATGAATATGTGTGACCATGAAGTCATATCATAGAATAAAGCTAAAAAATAATGTCTTTATTATGAGTAAAAAAGAAAACGTAGTCTAGGGTAGGAGGAACATCCATTGGGAATTTTGTCTGTGTGAATCGCAGAACATTATCTGATTATGCTTTCTCAAAATGCTGTGATGACAAAGCTATACACAATGAAGGCACAAAATTTTTGTGGTCTGAGCTTTTCAGTCTGTCTTGAATTTTCCAAGGGCTTGGAAATACAAGGGAACTGTTTTGTTAATGAACTCCTATTCAGCAATCAAAAAGGGCCGAGTGCATGTCAGGGTTAATCCCTATCAATTTGTGGGGCAAAAGACTCAGGAGAGTATTCTTAAATACTTATTGCAGAATAAGGGAATGGTCTTGTGTTGAAATATGGCAAGAAAAAGATATGTCAGAATGTTTTCACCTGTGCAAGGTTCTCAGGAGCTCAGCAGCATCTCTTGAAGGCTATTTTTGTGACAGAGTAGAAGAGACTTGAAGGAGAAAATAGTGGCTTTTTATGAGGCACAAAAAGGCATCACATAACAAACACTAAAGGTTCTGATAAAGCGTTCGGATAGTATTACACCTGCAATACACAACAGTATGGTTTAGCCTACTGCCAAAAAACAAACTGAAAGGCTTCCCGAGAAATGAAACAGAAACAATCTGAGAGTTGCAGACAGGTAAAAGTTAAAAGTGACAACCCATATATGGGCTAACTTCCCATTAAGTTTGTTTACCTAGACTATAAGAGGAACTAAGATAGTGTTCTCCAAGTTAAACATTAAAGTTAATTTGAATAACAGGATACAACATTCCCAACACCTGACAGGCATGGTGACAAAGACTTGCATTTCACAAAACTTCTCTTTGGAGACTGAAACACCATTATTGTAGTTTCTTGGGTTTCAGAGAGGTGTAAACTCAGTGTGACAGAAAACACTTGTAGGTCTTCTCTCAGGCACAGCTACACTAGTAGGATGGGAAGGTAAGTCAGGTCTCTTGCAGAGAATAATTATTTCCTCTAAATAAATGATACAGAAGATTGAATGGACTGTCAACAACATGTTAATCTCCTTCGATTCTGCTGCCAGGAACTGTTCCCCACAGACCATAAAAGAGATTCTGATTTGACTTTTAGATACCTGGCCATCTGTTTCCCAAACATCTTGTATGAATTGTCTGAAGGAATAGAAATTTGGCAAGCACGTGTAGCTTAACCTGTACATTTGTTCATGTGAGCTGCATCATTAGTGGTACACTATCTATAGTCCACAGTTGTCCCTCCCTTTCACAAGTCTGAAGTAATTATGTGTGTGTAACGCACAGCCTGTCACACCAGGAATGTCAATTGTTAATGCTGCCTCATGTTTATGTAATCTGTCTGTCAAAAGATTACTTGTAACAAAAAAGGATAGAATTAATATATGTAGGGTCTCTCTTGACTCTTGATGAAACTAGGTTTCTAAGGTTCATCTAGGTTCATCTAGGTTTCATCTAGGTTTTGATGAAACTAAGCCCTCCTCCCCATCCCACAATTCTTATATGATGGTTATGTTTTTCCATACATAGGTAGCCTTGTTGTCTTCAATGTAGCTGGCTTTTGAAATGGAAGAGATATAGTGGTTACCATTGGCGCAGTTAGCTTAGAATTGTGGAGTCCTGGTCATTGATTTTTTATCCTAGATGTTACTGCGACAGCAATAACCAGTAACAAAGTCTTGTTATCCCCTTTGACTATTTCAGGTGAGTTCGATGCTGTAGCTATATATAAGACACAAAGTCACACTGAAATGAGCACTCATTCAGTTTTGTTGGGATTTTTCTCTTTTAAATAAAATTATTCATTTCTCTAGATGTTTATGTAGACCATAAATGCTTCATTTAAGAGTTCAACAAAGCATTTAGTAGAATAGTCTGTTTACAGTAAGGGAAACAGATTAGAAAGGTTTGAAACCCTGAAATGTCACCACCACAATTGTGTTTAGTAAATTTCATGACATGCAGGTCAAGGCTACATTAAGGTATTGCAAATCATGATGTGAACTAAATTAATTCTTCTTTCTGGAGGAGATCAGTGCTAGAAAACCTGCAAAGCATTAGTGCAAGTAGAGAAGTCTGGAAACAGACCTCTTGTTAGTGTTATTAGCAGTACGCTAGATTTCTTGCAGCTAACAAAAACTTTAAGGAAACAGGTGAATCAGCTACATTTTGCAAATGTGCCCTGAGAACTGAGGCATAACAGTAGAAGTGCAGATAGTGAAAAGATTCTTTAGGAACTTAGGATTGGTTTAATACTTCAGAACTAGAGGTTTGCTTCTATGCTTTTCTTTTTGTCAATGAACTTGCATATCAGATTTAGATGGGGATCATAGGAAAGAAAAAACCCAAACAAACTAGAAAAAAAATCATGCAAGAACTGCACTTGTACATTTTAAACACAGCCAGTAAAACACACTGCAGAAGAAAACCCGTGCAAATATAGCATCTTTTTCATATGTTTGTTAATTAGAAACTGTCCTAAAAATATTCTCTACAATTTTTTAATTATTTTTCAGTTTGAGGACAAAGCTTCCTTAAAATGCATGAAAAGGATACACGTTATCTAATCTCATAGGTGATGACATAAGGATATTCCTTAATGTTGCATAAAAGGTTTGTGACCATTCTGGATTCCCTAGTAGCAGTTTTGTGCATTAGCAATAACACTGCTTCTATGTCCTTCTTGTCACCATACATGACCGGATTGTCTTAAACTTGAGATCTGATTTTTGGAAGGATGGTGTGTAACAGCCTTCATGAAAATCCATAATCACTGCTAGTAATTGATATGAAGGTTATTGTGAGTGTTCAACACAATTTTGACCTGAGAAAATGTGTGACAATATATATGTATTTTAGGGGGCTTTTTAAAGTCTTTTTTTCAAATGTTTCTTTGGATTAAGATCTTTTCATAAAGGTCACATCTAGTATTTAAATTTGGTGCATATTTTGTACACCTATAGTAATACACTATTACCTATAGTAATACACTTTGTACACAGCTTATTGTCTGTTATTGTTGTGGTGTATCATTTTGGAAATGCTTAACGTTTTGAGCTAAGGACTCAACACTGATCAAGTATCCCTAAAATATTTTTTGGCCACTCTTTTATGAAGCTTTTTATCATACTTGATAATTTCCTTGCTTCCTCTGGTTTCAGTTCCTTGTCCCTCTTCCTTGCATGAGCTGGGATTGCTTTCAAAGCAAAAGATTTCTGAACAGTAGTAGTGTGGTACTACGGGCGTACCTGACCTCTTCTAATTCAGTCAAAATAGGTCCATGGTGGGGCAGGGGGGAAGGCAGGCTTGCTTTGAGCAGACCTTTTTCTTATATTGTCTTTGAAGTAACTTCTGTAGGAAGGAGCAATGAAGCCAAAGTAGCAAACTGTGCTTCAAGGGTGAAAATAGTCCTGAAGACTTGGGCCAACAAATGCTGTGAGAATTTCACAGCATCTGAAGGCACTGTCCTAGAAATCCATGCTGTGTTCACAAAACCACAGTGTGGCATCTACATGAGAGATCTTTTCAGCGTGGCAGAACATGTGCGTCTTTCAGGTAGTTAGTCATCATCAGCTAAACATAAAATATTTAGACCAATTTAAGAAAAATGATATAGACATAAATCCAAATTTAAAGATAGAAGTTGTGAATAGGCACTCTAAATTTTTCATACATTTGGAAAGTATTTCCTGGAGGAAAGCACATAGCTCGATTAGAGAGAATATTTTCTTTCCCTTCCAGATCTTTTGTTGAAAATCTTAAAAAAGTTAAACATTTTAATTAGGAGACAGTGGCAGGCAATACCATACTAAAAGAATTCACCGTGTTCACCAGGAATATTTATATCTCCTTCAAAAATGCAGCTGTTTGTGAGTTTTCTGTTTCTTATTTTCATATTTTTGTCTCTTCTTCCAGATATATATATAGGATTTTTTAAAATTATATTGTCCTTTCCTTCTTACATGGATGAGCTTGCATTCACTGAATGCTGACACCTTTCTGCTTATCACAGCAACTGAGGTTTAGAAAGAAAGAGACCAAGACAAGAGGACAAACTGTTTTGATATGACTGCGGTCTCTATACAAAGCGTTACACTTTTTGTTGCTGATTTACAAATTCCACTCCTGCATAGCTTTAAATTTCTTGGATTAGTTTAGAGATAGTTTAGATGGATAAACGGAGAAGGATGCAAAGGAGACAGGGAACATGTAAGGGAGCAACAGATTCGTATAAAATATGTCTCCCTTATACTCTAGAAGGTGAGCGTGTTTGCAGAAATGGGCTAGTGTGCTCTGTTAACTGTTGACTTCCTGGAGCACAGCTTGGAGTGCATTCATCTCAGGCACAGCCTGAAAGAAGCAAAGAACAACCCTACTGGAACATAGAAGTCCAAAACTATGCGGGGTACTGGCAGAAGAATCTTGGCAGAAACAGAGTTTGCTTACAGGTATGTGTCCATATTGAGTTCAGTGTGGGAAAATTCATTGCACATCTCTGTGAAACTACTTCCACATTAGGGTCAGAAAATCATTTGCCAAAGGTCTAATGACTCAAAGGCTAAGGGTACTCTGGCATAAAATAATTCAAAATGACCCTCTGCAAACTAGAAGTGTAAGCAAAGACCAAACACATCAGAAATGCTTGTTTTGAAAAGCACAGCTTATAGTTAAAATTTATAAAACACAGTCCTGCAGAGAATAAAAACAGCACCATACAGCTCTAAATCCATTTTGTTTCCGTAACCACATAAAGTTCCATGGAAGCCCAGCAGGAGCAAAGGCATTAATGTAAAGCATGCATATATATGTATGTTTTCAGTTAGTATGTATTTTCTGATCTGCTCCCATCTTAGAATTGTTACTTCATAAGGATGATATAGACAGTCACAATTTTTAAGACATGACCTAAACCCCCCAAGTTTCCCACCATTTTAGAGCTGGAAGCCAGACTTAAAAGTTGTAAGAAGTCTTCTATTCAAGTTAAGTGTAGACACCCACTCAGCATTTCCAAAGTGAACCTTGGAAAATCCCAAAACATTTGCAGGATTTGAGCCTGATATACAAGAATCATTATTAAAGTCAGATAAAAGTACTGTAATAGAAGAAAAAAATTAAAATCTCCCACTTTTACAATGTGTGTTAAAAAGCTATTTTTTCTCTTCTAGAGAAATATAGCAAATGCTTAAGATTATTATTTTAGGAAAAATAAATGTGGAAACTAGAATTTATATATTTATATGGATTTTGTAAGATGTTTCATCCTTCCTTTTTTTATTTGGAAAGAGCATTGTTGGCTCACTTCGTTCTTGAAAAGCCTGAAGAACAGTTAGCAACTTCCTTGTGTTTAGGTGAAAGGATGTATAAAAAATGCATCTCAAGGTATAAGAAAGAAAGAAACTAGAGGAAAAAGGCTCAAAAGTCCATCTTTGATTTCACTTCAGTACAATTTTCTTTCTCATTCTTGCTCTGAATTTTGGTGTTTAGATCAAATGTGTTAATCCTTTTAGTATCTTTCATGTGAATTAACACTTCTCTAGGTTTGCTTTTTCTTTTTTTTTTTAGTCTATTATTTTTCAGTGTTCTTTCCCAGGTAAGTTACGATAGACAAGTTTCTGTGATAATAAATCTGAAGTAACTTCACATTCTTTTGTTCAGAAGTATGATATCTAGTCAAAAAGATATTTAAAATTGTATAAAGGAGGACAAATCCCTTGACATTAATTGCTTGCACACTGTGCTGTGATATAGTATTTGTATCAAACTTTGATAGTTACTATAGCAAATTTAAAATTACAACCATCTCAAGAAAGTTTTGCAGTCTTTGAGTTCATTAAATAATGATTATTTTGTTAAGTATTCCCATTGGGTATGTCGTCTTATTTCTACTTAAATTCATAGATTCTAAAGTCTTTGAAGTTCCTAATACTTCTGTTTACATACTATAGTGAAGCATATAATTCTCTGTCACTAATTTGCTACAGTTTGTAACTACTGTCATCTTTTGTAACCTCAGAGTGTCTTACAGATAGCATGAATAAATCATGCAATCTGAGGGAGCTTGGCTTTAAACCTCACCATATAAAATGTAACGGAATTTAGCAAAAAAAACCCCAACATGAAAATGTAGGCTGCCTGCACACCGCCGTTCATTGTTCTGCAGAAATACTGACAAAAGGAAGGATACCTGAGTAATGGCTGCTCAAAATAAACAAAAAGAGCAAGCAGCGATCAGGGAAGCAATAATGAGGTGGGAATCCGAGTCCCTCTGAATCAGCTACTAAAACCAGCAAATCTGATATGGCTCAGCCTTTATCCTGAACAGCTAAGCCTCTCTCCCTGCTGGAAAACATACTGCTGTGGTTCCACAGAGGGATGCTGCACAAACTAAAAGGGATGACTGCATAAAGGTGTGCAGGACGTATTAAGGGATACCTGGAGAGGGGTGGAGAAGGACATTCTGTCTTCGAACCAAGAATTTGTGGATTGCACAGAAATTATTGTGGAGTGTTTAAGCAGAGAAGAAAAAGCTTGAAAGTAGAGGGATAGGGGTGAACTGAGATGAAACAAATGCAGAGGAATGGAGAGAAAGGCACATAAAAAAGGTTGGGGATGTGTAAGGCAGACTCTTGGTCTGTAGCTAATTATCACTTCTCATCTTCTGCTAAAACTCCATTTTTAACCACTTCTGTGTGAGTGTGCTCTCTGTTCTGTGTGTGTGACCCAGTAACAAACTTCAAGACAGACCAGCTAGCAAGCAGGAGAAGTCCGGGTGATGATTAGTGGGGAGACCAAGGGTCTGGGAGCTGATTAGATGGAGACTTGGGATCTGAAAGTCAGACCCCATAGAGATGGAGCGCCTGAGAGACAGACACTGGTGAAACCTGGGAAGCGGTTTTACCTTGAAAGGCCTGAGAAACAGGACTGGGTTATTCATGCTGTCCCTGTTTTAAGTGGGTGTCTGGGAAGGTGCTCTTCTCCTGCTCTTGTTAATCCATTTGCAGGCAGCTGTGCCTGTGCTGACCTTGTGTGCACCCATGACGGGTTGTACTCAGCCTCACTCCTGCTGGGACCTGGAAATGGGGATGAGAGCAGTCCTCTTAGCTAGCACCCCACATCATTCACTCCGCTGGATTTGGCTATATATTATATGTGACTTAAATACTTTTTTAGTAATGCTTCAAAACTGAAAAGTCTGTGAACGCTCCCAGTAGTATTTTTTCTTTTTATTTGGTGGGGTTAGGGGTGTAGGTTTTGTGGAGTTTTGGGGAGCATAGTTGTTTTTTCAACTTATTGTATCATTAGCTTGGGTCATAGTTGGAGTGGAGGTAAAAGAGGAAGAGTTATTAGAAGGCATTAAACATAGATGGGCAACTATCTGTTTTGTTGTGTTTCTCATGTTGCAGCTGGACTCTGTACAAATCTTGATTGTCAGGAAGTGACCTGAGATGGCCTGACTCATCTCCCTGCAGGTCATGTTTTAGCTGGCTTTGATGTTTAGGGTATCTAGCTTGCAAACCTGGACTGAAGTTTTGCCTCTGGAAAAGAGATTCTGTTTCAGGATTCCTTTACTTTTTCAATAATTCATGTTTCATGCATTACAGTGTCATGTCTTATAGCACAAGGCTGAGGTGCAATTTTGTTGCCTTGAAAAGTTGCAGACCAAAGCACTTTCATGAGTGTGATAAAGATAAAATACTGCAGGGCAGGTTATCAAGGTATTGAAAGGATTAAATGAGGTTAGAGATAGCTTTGGGGTTTTACTTTGTGTAGGAAAAAAAAAAAATCTTTTGTGAAAGGACTAATAAGTTGTATCACCTGAAGGAGAGCACAATCTTTTGAGGTTATCATAGAATCTTACTGGGGTAAACCAATAAAGATAGAGAAAAAAGTATTATTGATTTAGATGTAAAGGAAAACATAAGACTTGAAAATGTTTTATATCAATTTTTTGAAACAAACGTTACTACCAGAAATGTCATGACATGGAAAATATTTTTTATTACACAAATATTTTTATTTGCTTTTTTAACCTGTTGTCAATATATTTATTTAACTAGTTACTGACACAGTGAGAGTTTAGAGAACCTACTCTCCAGCTTTATGTTTTTACCCAGATGGGCATAGTGAGAGGTAGCATCCCATAATCTGAGGTGTCTTCCTGGGAAGAAGTCTTGGATAAGATTACTGTTGCATGCCATTTTATGAAACAAATAGGAAGCACTCCAATTTCACTTAGCTATTAATCCTCAAATGTAGGAATGCATCAGGAAGCACTTAGGCATAAAATGTTGACCTAAGAAGATGTACTGCCCTCTGATGTTGCAAGCTTTGCTTAATATTTTCCCTACCTTTCATGTCCTGTTGCACTTTTAACCAACTACATTTCTAGCAAATCTCAATGTGTTTGTATGTAATACCCCTCAGAAGTCCAGAAAATCATCGTTCTCCAACTTCAACATATTCAAATGTCATTGTTTCCTATAAAAATGTGTAGCCCTAAACAACCCTTTCTCATGGTCATACATTACCTTCTTCATTCTCAGCTCTTAACAGCTGTGACCATATACTTGGAAGCATGGAATGTTTTTATCAGAGATTGTTTATCCTCCTATTTCAGAAAAGATAAAATTCCACAGTTGATAGAATATTTTTTTAATTGAATATACCACGGTATGTCTTGTCTTAATCTAACCTACTTTGCAGTAGGGGTGACCACATACTCTTACTGATATTCCTTTAATTGCAAAAGGACTGTCTTATTTAAAAGACTAAGATCTCAAGTGTTCATGATTTTTATATCAGTTTAGTTCGGTTGCTGTCAATGATGGTCTTTCTCAGGGAAGATGAATCTTACATAAAAAGCTTTGTAAGTACTTCTTCAACTGTTTTTTGGGTTTTGTTGTTGGGTTGGGTTTTTTTTAATATTGAAACAGCTGCTAAATCAACATAGAAATTGTTCGCAAAATAGAAACTGAATTTTGGTAGAGCAAATTAAACAGAATGTAGAAGGCCATCTGTATAGGAATAATTGGACCATTACAATGAAATTTCATAGATGAACAATCTAAGTGACAAAACAAATAACGTAAAAATGTCTAAGTTTCAATGTATGTTTACCCTAGATTCCTCTATTCTCTCCTTACTGCCTTCATTACCATTGCCTGGGATGTAATGTCATGTAACAGAGGGTCACAAATTTTTGTGTAGTCCTCTCTTTCAAATCAGGAAGGACTCTTGTCACCCCAAAGTTTAGTAAAGAGAGGCCATCTCTGCAAGAACAGGTAATACTGTCAGAATATTAGGCNTTATCTGAAGTATCATTTTTCATCAATGAAAGAAATTTTGAACAGGAACTAAAGAACTGTAAGAGGTCTGAAATTGGCAGTCATATCACAGTGAAAGGATGCTGGGACTGATTGTGGTTCAAGTACAACAAAGATGTCACATGCTAGTTGTGAATGTAGCTGAAAATCAGTGATAAAAGACAAAAAGTAAGTAATTTTGACTAGAGTAAACCAATTTTATTTTTTTTCTATGGCAATGGTTCTCAAACAGGAATGTGGTGACAATTGGCACCAGGCAAGCTGGTACAAAAGAAAGCCTTGACACACCATACAGGGTAAGTTCTCCTGTTTCTGATTGCTGTATCTTCTAAGGCAGCTAAAAATACTTTCCTACTATCACTTTTCTATGTAAACAACTGCTGTAATTGCTTGTGATGATTACTGAGTTGGGAACATCTATGAGAAGTCTTCTATTTAACAGATAATCTATGTCACTGATAAATATGCCCATTCCTGCTGCTGTAAGTTAGTTTTCTTGGTGGTGCACTGATTGCAGATAAGTCTTGAGAGGCTTGAGAGGCTAAGTTCTGATTCATATGTATTTTTTCATACTTTGGAGTTTCTGAGAAATACCAGCTTTGCCTCATTTCTGTAGATTGCAATATGCCAGTTGAGGTTTTATTTACAAAAGGAGGAAAAATGTAATTAAATAATCAGCGTGTATTCATTGTGCTTAGCCCTCTGTGCTTCAGGTGCTCAAAAATAACAGTATATTGTAGGACTACTCCTTTTTCAGTGCCTCTGTTGCCTTCTGATAGTTAGCAATAATTTTTATGCAGGAAATTAATGTATCAGAAATATTGGACTCAAATAAACTCAAGTTCAGTAGTTTTTGATATTTTTACTGAGTTTGGGATATTTTACCAGTGCAAAATAATAGCTGCTGAAGACAGAAAAGCAGGTCAGCTTGTCAGCTTGCTTCCAGTTATGTTCTGGGAGGGGCAGGAGCAATAAGTTTTCTAGCACTTTGACTTGAGCATATTACTTAAATTATGCAAATTACATAATTTCTTCTGGTTTCCTTAAGAGATTGTTTCAAAGTTAAATCATTTACACTATCGTAATGGGAGTGTGCCTGTGTGTTCTTTCTTTTTGTTTTCTCCTCTCTTAAGACGCTTACTTTTATTCGTTAAACTTGTTGCCGTTCATACTTCCTTGGGCCCATTAATCTCTTCCTTTCACTTAATTAGTGAAGGACTTACATTCTTCAGTAACAGTTAGTTATCGTCCTAAACCATTGGTTTCTAATTTCGATTTTGGCCAGGGTTTATGTGTCTTCCTTTTTTAATTTTCAGAAGTAGCTTTCATATGTTGGCTTCATGTCATTTTTTGAATATTCTTTGAACTGCCAACAGCTTATTGGCAAGGCAATAATAGGGCTATATATGGGATATTTGCCATGCCACTATGCAATTACTGTCATGATACGCACCTTGTATTAAAATCCAAGAAATTTATTTGGCATCTATTCAACATAAGAAGTTCATTGCCAGGTCTATTACAAGTCTTTCTAAGTGTCTTCTTCTGTTAAATAACTATTTATATTAGTTTTGTATCATGGATCAGTTCTTGGGACATTGTAGAATCCATGGCTAATGGAGTGGGATTTGTGAAAAGATCATTTATTCAGGTTTTACGGGGAATGTAGCGTGTTTCTTGGTGTATAAGATATTTTAAAATAAAAGTAATAGTAAATATTAGGATGTTACTGAAGAATATTTTCAGGGCTCATGAAATTTCCCTGATTATGTAATCACATGTCCTTGCTCTCAGGCCATGGGAACTGTAATTTCCTGGGTATAATTGTTAGAGGCTAGAATCAAGTACTTTATTTTAAACTTTAGTGTACCTAATGACCTTATTTTTTTTAATTGTCACTATTTTCAGATGATTCAAATCACTGGTAAATACTGCTACCATTCATTACCTGTATTCTGTAGGTATTCAGTCTTCTATCAGATCACTTAATGAAAGTTTTAAGTTACATGACAATTACCAGTGTTACAGATGTTTTTCCCTTTTTTTAATGCAATCCAAGAAATGTGGAGTTCAGCACCTGCCTCACTTCAGGTACTATTCAGTCACACAGATTTTCTTGCATGTTCTTGATATTAGGCAATTATTCATACTCTTTATAAGATGGGCTCACTTGCTTTTAATAAATAAATAAATGTAGGTGGACTAGATGATTGTTGCAGGTCCCTTCCAACTGAACTATTCTATTCTAGTATTTTATATACATAATTGTGTTTGTTTCCATACTTGTTCCTCAAAAAATGTATTTTCTTCATGCAATTTTAAAGGAATAAAGTCCTTAGTTCAAGCTTCAGGCTGAGAATTTCTTTGAAGAAATAAGTTTTGAATAATAACTTGTGGATTTTCTGTGAGGTTAAGCTCTAGTCTTTGGAATAAACTGTGTAGAAGGGTTGACTGTCCATTTTGGAATCTAGGGAAGACCTAAAAAGATTTTTTTTCGCTTGGGAAGGAGACCTTTCATGATAAACATGGTAGCCTGTGAACCAAGATTACAAATTCCTTTCTAATGATTCTCCTCTTCTTCATGAAATCACGTGTGTTTAAATCAAGCAAAAGATGAGCTTCTCTCTAGTTTGTAATGGCAAGGAGGGAGGCATCTAATGCCAGGGAGTAATGGATATAAAAGGTTAATCTTGCTCCAGAAATCCAAGTAGCACAGCAAAGGCAACAACTGCTTACTTTAAGCATTTCTGGATATCGTGGTTTGGGCTGGACTGGACAATGAAAACCAACAACAGATGGTTTTCCTCAGCCCTCTGCCCAAGGAGAGGAGGGAGAAGGAAAAAGAGACTTAAGAGTTTAGAAAAAACTAAACTGATTTAATGAAATATTAATAAAATAATAAAAAAGAAAATAATGAAATATATACGGTGTATACAAAACCAGTATCGAGCTCCCAGGATGATGATTGCGTCACTGACAGGCAAGGGGAAAGTCCCAGGCTGGACTCAGCAATGGATGGGAGCTGAACTCAGGAAGTGGATCCAGGAATGCACAGATTGGGATCAAAGGCAGGCAGACAGAGTCCTCCTTGGAAGCCAGCCACTGAAGAAAGAGGGCTGACCCTTTGATCCCTCAGCTTTTATACCGAGCATGAGGCAGATGGGACGGAATGCCTTGTTGGGCAGTTTTGGGTCACCTGTCCCACCCGCTCCTCCCTGCAGGTGTGACACCGCTACGCTTTTCGGCTGCTGACCCTCCAACGGGCAAAATAACCAAGCTGGCTGCCCTTGGGAGTTACAGCAGTAACATAAGTAGGAGGCTCTCTGCACACCATTCCTTGGCCTAAATTACAACTAATCAGATCTTATCTCTGAGAGAGAACAGTTCCTGCACAACATGCTGTTAATTTTAGAAAGTTCAGTTAGTTAGAAGAGGCTTAGCTGCAAAGTAAAATTACAAAACACCAAATGGGTTCTGCTTTACCTCAAACCAGGAAACTGGAAAATATGAACTTCAGAAATCCTTCATAATCTTCATCTTCTTACAGTGCTCAGTAGACAAGGCGGCAATTTCTGTCTTTGTTAAAGCAGCTAAAAATACTTCATGGCAAACTACAAAATGATTAATCACCCTCGGGATTTGGAGTTTTCAAAGGTATGATTCTGAACCACTAATCCATACCTGAAAGGGCTGTCTGCTTTTTTTTACTCTCATAAAATTTGTTCTTGGTACACCAAATCTGCACATAAAAATAATATAGCTTATTATATTATTACTTATATAAGTTAAAACTTTCTTAATCTTATGTGTTTTTTATCTCAAATTATTTTATACAACTATTTCTCCATTAACTTGTATTTCAAATTATTGTCCGATGATTTTGAATCCTGATTTCTTTTAGGTTAATTTATGTCAACCTAAATAGTACCATCTTTTTCTTTTCTTAAGACTTGAAGTCAGATATAGAGTATGGCCTAGTGCCATTAATGTTTATCTTTCTATTGATACCACTGTGTGTTCAAACGGGCTTTTAGATGTTCTTTGCTTCCAGATTTCTACATTACAATTTTAAGCCTCCTCAGACCTTCTGGAAATCAGTAGTGACTATAATGTTTTTTCTTTATTTGTCACTTTTAACTGTGGTGGGCATGGTTCATCCCGGAAACGTTCAGGGTTAGCTTGGACAGGGCTAAGAGCAAACTGATCTAGTTGAAGATGTCTCTGGTCATTGCAGGCGGGTTGGACTAAATAGCCTTTAAAAGTCCGTTCCAACCTAAACTATTCTATGACATTTACAAGTAAAATAACATATGACTCAGAGGAAATAAGTCTGAACTAAGCAGGAAAGTGGCACAAGATTGCGGCAAGACTATTACAAGACACTGTAATTAATTTATGGCATCCTGTGTCTGTTCTATTTGCAGAGCAGAGCTGGAGTGAATGGACACTGGCTCATGACTTTGGATCAACTTGCTATTTTCTTAGAACTCTGACCCTTGTAATATGAGCAGGAAGAACTTTGTTTCTGCCTTTTACCTTCCTTCAGCATATCCAACTTTTATCCTTCAGTCCTCACCAGAAGAGTTCACCAGTTGATGCACCTGCTGTAAAAGGTGAGAACGTAGTAACTTCTCATCCACCAAAGCAAAAACTGCTCTCTTCACTCTGTAATGGGCTGTTGTACTCAAATGCTGTAAAAAGTTATGACTTTGGTTTTTTTCTCTCTAGAAGCAATCACATTCCTTATCACTGAGAAAAAAAAAACAACCTATGGGACAAAACCCCAATGGAACTCAAAGTAGGCCTAGAGATTGCAAAGATTCAGTGAACTAAGGTAGGAAGCATTACTGTGTTAAGCAATCATTTCAGCTTTCTCTTCTCATTTTTCATACTCTGGGACTTAACATTAAAAAAACCCCAAAAACACAACACATTTTGCACTCAGCAGATCTGAGTTTAAATCGTCTCACTGGTGTACTGGACGAGATTAAAAAAAATCAATACAAAAATAACAGGGGTGTTTATGCTCTCTGGCAAAATTTTAAAAATAAGAGTATAAAGGAAAACTGTACTGTCAGAATGCTCGTGTAAAAATTATCTTAGATGTGCTGCATGTCTACCATTTCTCCATAAAGCTTATCAGCATCTATCTGTTGTTTCTGTGGTTTCAATAAAACAAATTTAATATAAAGCAGAAACATTTTTCTGGGGAAAAAGTAGTGCCTTGAACAATTCCATGGAATTAGATTCTAGATGTGATCATTATGGAAGATATCACAAGTTAATCACAGCAACAGTGGCAAATTGGGAATGTGGAGATCAGAGGTGCAACCAAATTATCTCTAAGCTTTCAGGGATATGAAAGTGTTATGGTATTCACACACCCTTAAAAAGCCTTATTCTTGCTTTTAAAAGCTTTTTATTACTTTGGAGGAAAATATTCTCTGTGCTACAAGATAATGATGTTATTTTAGATGGCTAGATGGCTCTTTGAACTCTCTTTACATTTGTAAAACCTCACAGTTAATTATTTTAAAATAAGTAGTCTCATTCCATATCTTAAAGTCATTTTACCTAAAGAGTCGTATTTATACAGTGGCATTCCTCAACTTAAGTAAGTTTTACATCCATTGTTTATTTTGTTTATTACCTAAATGTCTGTGTCTGTCTTAAGTTTTGAGACTCTCATAAGACCCCATTCTCCACTCTGTGAGTTCTAGGTGTTATTTTTGGCTGGGATGGTTGTGTTTTTGGTAAGCAATAATTAACAGTGGCATATATGTCAGCATTTAAAAAAAACTCTAAAAACCTATATATATTATCTTGAAAGTTATTTTAAAGTGAAATTCCAGGACTTTCACATGGATATTACGACATGGAGCAATACATAAAGCCTCGATATTAAGAAATTTTCACTTAAGCAGTTACAGAGACAGATAATATAGTCACAGGCCTGTACCTTTGTCTCAGTTAAACTGATCAACAGACCCTCTGTTGGGGTCAATATATTCCTTTTAACTTGTGTTACTGTGACCTTGGAAATTTAGGCTTGGTCGCTTTCAGCCATTTCATTAGCATTTTGAAGTTCACAAGTATCATTTCCTCCCTAGTTATAATTGATAAGAATTAAAAACTCGGATCATGGCACTTCAGACTGGTAAAACAATGTACCTCCTTATGTTTATGTTATGCACCATTTACCACATCATCCCATAAAAAAGGCTTGGGAAGACAGAGTATGTACGAGCGTTCACAAGATACGTGTCTGCTTACTTCATGTGTACACGTATGATGGGTTATATATGACACTGAAAACTTCTTGGGACCCCATTCATTGCTGAATCATTTTAGTTATATACTGGTATATAACTCTACTGTGTCTAAAAGACTACAAAAGCCTAAAACTGGAGAAAAGCAATGACAATCAGTATTCAAGGAACTGGATTTAATGTGAGAAATAGGTGGACTTCACATTAGTGCATCCATCTGTCTTGGCTTTGGCACTTGTGCAATTAGTGATCTATCCTTTCAGGGACAGGTCAGTTTCAAAGCATCTTTATATAGCTGCTTTTTGTTTGGTTGTTGTTTTTTGTTTTTAAATTATCTGTGTAATGACACCCCTGCCTTTCTTCCCCGCATTAACTTCTGGAAAATTATGAGACTTCTTACTCTTGATGAATCCTCTACAGTAGTAAAAGAGATTTTCTTAAACTTTTCTGAATCTTTTAAACTGCTCAGAATCCGCAAGATTTTCATGCAAACCACTCGTGCCATTGATAGAGAGATCCTGTATTGCAGTGCTCCTTCCAAATGCCTGGTGCCAGTAATACTGCTGCTTCAGAAGGAAAGGTGAAGAAAGGAACATATATTAAGCCATACACGGAGCTTTTGAGGCTTCTTTTCAGAGAAATCCATAACTTGTGGGCCACAAAAGAAGCTGTAGGTACTGCAGACAAAGCTTTCCTCTTTCCTGTTGGCACTTCTTTCCTCTCTCTTCCCTCTCTCCCTCCCTTTTGCCTACTCCCTTTTCCCTCTTTCTGTTATGCTGTTCTGTGCCAGTCAAACCCCGTTCATTTGTTTTTGATGGCACCGCTTTACCTGGCACACCAAACAGTAATCTCTGAGAGGGTGGAACTAATGCAACACAACTGGAAATTTGCCTTGAGTTTGTCATTGTAATATTTTTTTGTTCTCCTTTCAGTCATTCAATGTGTCTTAAATGGACATAGGAAAGTTATGAGCCGCCTGTTCATACCACATATCCAGGCTAACACCGCTGATCTTACTGTGGCAAGAGTTTGACAATAACCTGAGCCTCTTCTGGCAGGATCTTGTCCATCATTTTAGGAAAAACAGGGTCTGAAGTTAGAGCAGGTGGAATTACCTAAGATGCTTTATGTGGGGTCTTGGTAATAAGGAGTGTACAGGCAGGAGCATCCATGTATGTTTTACAAACTGATCGGGGGTACTGGCAGGAGCAGGCCATCCTGTAGGCAAACTGGACAATTGGTGTGGGTGCTGGCACTGAAGGAGTAACATTTCAAGAGCTAACTATAGATCAGCACTTTTGAATAATAAGCATGTTAGCTACAAACGTTGGAAAATGGACAGAAATATTTAATTTTGACCATTTTCCATACTGTAGCTTCTCTTCATTGCAGTAATTACAACTTGCATAATTATGTTATTAGTTGCAGAATATAAGGTATCTTTTTCTTAGATTATGTAGCTCAAACACTAGCTATTAAAATCCCACAAAAATGTGATCATGAGTACTAAGCAGAAAATCTATGCCTCAATACTGCTAATTCTCATCTCCCTCCACAGTTCTTCTCCACGGAGGGGTGCAATGAGGTATCTGTTCCCTTGTGATATGTTAGTGTTAGACATTTTTATGCTTTGGTATACTTTAAACTGCGGAGGAAGCTGCATATAGCTAGAATTTAATCGTGTTTTAACATCACAGCATCATAACCAGTTTTTGATATAATGGGTCGTACAGAAAAAGAAGAATCTTAGAATTGAAACAACAATCATAAGTGCTGCCAGACTTCACTGAAACAAAAGTAGTAGAGTTCCTCTCTAGGACAGATTTAAGAGAAATTTAAAATCTCTTTATAATATCAGATTTTTTTTTCAGTTTGTTCGAGTTGCTCTTAATAGGCTAATTTTTATGCTACTATTTTCCTCTATTAAACCCCTGCTTTCATTTTTTTAAATAGAAAATAGATTTTCATTAGAAAGTCCATTACTCAGAGTAGCAAAATAAAAGTTCATAAAATATTTTAAAATTAAACATTTAAAAATGCATCTGTACAACTCTGATTTATCTGCAGCTACTTTTACCCTGTGTGTCCAAGGTATAATCTTGTACCTAATAACTTTGTGCACAGCATTTAGCTCTTGTTCTCTTAGGAAAACCATGACAGAAACTTAGCTGTACTTTTACCAATTTTGTTTTATTTTTATGTTTAGAACCTTCTTCTTTCACAGCACATACTGCCACTTAGCTGCTCTCTAATTATGGCCTCTCTGAACAGCATTTACCAGTGAGGTTATTAAATACACCTTCTCTCCCTCTTGTTTTTTGTAGTGTAACTTAAATTTGTGGTTCTCCTTGACTGTTAGACTATTAGAAGAAATTGAAAGTTGACATGTGAAATGTTGAATTGCAGTTGATTTGGTTTCAGTTCAAGTCTTACTGCAGTAGTTGTCCTGAGATGTTATGGTGAAGGTATATGAAATATTTATCTCAAACAACAGGTAGATCTTGGTATGCAAGATTTATCCTGTTACTTGTTTTTCTTTCTGTTTTTGATTTGTACTGCCATTGTGGAAAGTTCTATCACCATCTCCTACAGGTTCTCAACCTCTGTGCTTTAGCAGGAAACTATTTTAGTAGTCTAGCTAAGATTGTTTACTTCTCTATTCATTAAGTTCTGTTTGCAATGATAAAATTATTTACCTCCTGAATTAGACTTTTATCCCAATTACCATTAACATCAAATTAGTGTCTTTACTGAAACTCAGGGAAATTTCTCTTTTATACAACTGCACTTGATATTGTAATTTAAGGCATAAACCTAAAGGCCAATCAAGAACTGAAAACTCTTAACTGGATTGGATAAAGCTACTCATATACATTTACACCCAACTCTAAATGTAGAAGTAAGGAGACCAATAAAGAAAGTCAGTCAGGGAGAAAGCTTTATTTGGGCAAACATGTAGCTATTTGAGTGGGGATAAATTATTCTAGGAACAACGGTTCAAGAGAAGAATACAATCATATGTGAAACTGGAGTTTACTAAACTCTTAATTGCCAGATGTCATTTTAAATACACAAACTAAAAGGAAAGAGGAAGAAGCCTCCAATGAGAGAAAGACATGCCATTATTAGAAGTATGAAGAGGATGCATATGACCATTTGTCGGCTCAGTTGAAGACAGCAGTTTCCTGCCTCTTTATAACCTGATGACATTTGTGCATGTGCCAGGTCTTTATCTTGAAAAGCTATACACTGTCTTTCTAGTCTTTCCCTGTACTGCACCTAAGAAAACAATGGGGCTGTGGTGGCGATTGATAATTCTTCCCACAACTCATCAACAAGGAAATAATAACCTAGTCTAAATATACAACCTTTATAAAAAGAATACATTTTCAAAGTAGTCTTGTTACAGGAAAACAGTAAACCAGGCAATTTGAGAATTATGTCAGTGTAATTTTTTTAGGTTGCTAACATGGTAAGATTTACTTAGCAAGATTCTGACTGTTTATTTCCATAGAAAAGGTGCAGTGCTGAATACCAAAAGATTACCCAGCTATACCACTTAATTGGGGATGACTTGGTTTTGAGTTTGCAGTAGACTTTTCCTGAAAATTTGAAAAGAAATAAAGAAGCAGACAGGGAGAGATTTTTCTGCAGAGGTCAAGAGCTGAAAGTAAAAACTATTCTTCAAAAAGTAAGAAAAAGTAGATAGTATTTTCCCGAATTCTCTAACAAGAAGTGTCAGGGAGCTCAGCTGACATACGCATATTTTATTTTTTTTTAAAGAAAGAAAGAGAAGGAATTTGGAGTGATAAGCTATTAAAGCAGACTGAAATCAAGAACAAGTGTGTACACAGCAGCAAGTGACTTTCTTGTTTGTCTTTGATGTTAAACCAAATTCTGGTTTATTTCTGTTTGTGTAGAGAAAAGAAACATGGGTAAAAATGGTACTGTGTTTGCTGGGGAAGATAAGACAATGAAGAAATACAGCAGAAAATGGATGGATAAAAATGAGGCTTCCTGTGGACAAAAAAAATAAACACAAAACAGGTATGATCAGTTCAACTTCATTGAAAATGAAATTAAGTTATTAGAAGAGGATGAGGAGGAAAATAATGGAAATCAGACAGCGCTGAAGAAAGTGAGGTTAGCAAGCTGGAAAATAACATCAAAGGCATAAAAAACTTAAGGAAATATATCTGTTCAAGAAACTGAAATCCATTAGTAAGGTATTAAAGGTATTGTAGGATTTAAGTCAGAGCAATATTTGCAAAAAAATATTTGCGGAGCAAGGAAAGTGCTAATAGTGCTATTTCCAGTATGAAGAGTAGGAAAACATTACAAATTATATTTTAGCCACCCTGGAAATAACAAGAATGATATGGAGACAACTGAAGAGAGTGAGGAGTAAGTTGATTTTTACTCTATCTGCTTGTTTCATGACAGCGAAGGTGAAATTGTTGTTTTATCCGAGCATCATATCACCTACAGAAATATTCTGCAAGTCTCTATCTTTGTTGTCGTCATTTCATAAGGGATATGATCTTAATTTTTTATCTTTTGGGAGCACATGGCTGCAGCTGTAGCCTATGTCTGTATCTGTGCAGTTATAAACTGCGATAATGATTCGGCCAATGCTGCAGAACAGATGTGCTTGAACTTCCTCCTAGAGAAACTCCCCAAAGGGACCAAAAAGGATTTAGATACAAAAATAACTTTTATTCAAAAATGAAAATGCAAAAAGGAGAGTATTAACTTTCGAAATCTAAGGAACTCAAAGCAATGAACAAACAGAACAGAAATAGAGACATTAGTATGTTAATCTTCTCCTGCCCATTGTGTCCATATAGAATGGAATTTGCTTCTGTGTTTCGGTTCAATTAACTTGTTACTTTCTGAGCAACAGCAAAATTTCTTCATTTCCCTTCTTTCCCAGAGAAGCTCTTTCAACCGTGTCTGGGGCCTTGCTACCAGACTCATCCTTTCTGCTGCCTCTTAACCTCTGCAGAGGCTCCAGCCTCCCTGCTGGATCTTGCTTGCCAGCTCTGCAGCCTTTCCTGCCCTGATGATACTCAACAGCTCCCTGTGGTCATGAGTGGCTTCCTCCCTTTCCAGAGGAGTCTGCTGGAGCCAGACTCTCCTTGAGGAACGGATAAGTATATACTTGGGATTATCAACCCATAGATTTGAACACAGGTGGTCAAGTGAGCAAGTACAGCTGTCTACTGTGCATTAAAACACTCTCTATTTCCTGATAGATATTTATTTTTATTGATTTATATTTAATTATTTGATTGCCTTGAAATTACATTAACACACCTTTTACTTATTGGCCAAGGCATGATTTGAGTCACTGGGAAGTTACGTGTTATTAATAAAATGTAGTTAGTTAAATGATACAAGTTCATTTTAATTTCTGGCTAAAGTAAGCCTGGTTTTATGGTGGTGCTATTTCTGCATACACTAGCATTGAAATTCTCTTTGCGGGAAATAATCACTCGGAAATGTATCAGAAAATTAAAATTGAGATGTCTGAGCAATTTTTCTAATGAAGCATTAATATGCTACAGTTTTATTTCTTTGGCTTGCTCTTACATTTGTATCTTTTTCTCATAGTACTTTGTAAGTCTTTTATCAAATGCTGTAGTGGTAATCCCCTTCCAACGTGCCCTTTGTAGTTTTGAGTGCTTTGCTTGTTTTGTAGTCTTGCAGCAGATTAAGCCAGTTACCTAGAAGCAGTCAATAGCAGTACCTGGTGGTGATGGGAGCACTCAGAAAAGAGCACATTTGGTAACGGTCATTTAAGAGCTTAATTTCACTGTTGGAAAAAAAAAAAAAAACACACCACAAAAAAGCAACCCAAACCCACAAAGCAAAACCAACTAAAGAAACAGTAACCAATTCAACAAACAAATACTGTTCTAGATGGACAAAGTACTAACACTGTCTAGATTGAGAACAGTAACTTTGCTATAAATCCATAAACTACATCTTCTAGGTTTCTCTTTTGCATGGTTTTTTTCCTGCCTGTTTGATGTATTCCTAGAAATGGTTCCCTATAGCAATTCACCAAATTGTAAATATTTGGCATAAATTACCCCTTTTCGTATTTCTGCAGAATGATTTAGTTGAATGATGAAAGATAGAAAATTTCAGTTGCTGCCTGGAACAATTTCCATGTGAAATGACTGACAGAGTATCATTATAGAAGATTAGTAATAGAACAAGAAACTGGCTTGAGTTGTCATTGCTGTTAAAACTGTTGCAAAGAACATTTATTAGAAAAATAAAAACTTTTTAAAGGATTATATTTCATTGTATGTAAAGATACAGCCCAATGATAACAAGAAGGTCTTGAGAGCATGTTTTAACAGCTCCATTTCTTGTAGAATGAATCATTGCCTAAAACTAGTAGAAATTATAAATCTGTCCAAGCAATATGTTTCATATCTTGTAGATCGGAAAATGCTTTTTAGTTGGATGACTTTAGTACTAAATAAGCTATAAGTAAGGAGTCAGGGAGGAAAAGAAAATAATAAATAAAATAAACTCACTATTTTTCCTTGTAACCCTGAGTGAGTGTTGGTGTCTATCAAGGAGTCATGGTGTTCTAGTTCCCTTAAGGCAAATGACAGTAAATCCACAGTAGCAGACAATGTGAGTGCAATTGCATGAGAGATGGGTGAACAGGAGAAGCTCTTTTTGATCATTTTCCAAACCATCAAGCAGGTTTGGACTAGGGTGGGAAAGGGGTACATCTTGCACTTTACATCTTTTGTCTGTGGTTGTGTCACTTTCATATAACATTGATAAAGTGTAGCCAAAATTTTTGTTAATTTTGAGACAGTTTGTGTTTATTTTTCTAGGGAGATTTTATTTTTTTTTTATTATTATTTTTTTATTTTATTTATTTTCTTTCTCTGGGGGAGGATTTTCTGGAGTATGGTGGTTCTCTGCTCTTATTCCTAACAGCAATGGAAAAATTCCAATGATGTTGCACAAACAGTTTATTTCTCTTAGTCACCTGTGGATAAACAGCCAAAGGCTCCAGTGTAGCCTACAGCCTTACAGAATTTCTGCAAAAGTTTGTAGTGGTTTCCAAAGTCAAATATGAAATGCAGATCACATCCTAATGTTAATTATTAGTGTTTAAAGAGTTGGACTGTTTATTTGGAGAAAATCAAGTGAATGAAATGGAAATAACTTGGACTAGCTCACTTTGACATTTTCTGTTTCTTTCTGGAACAACTCTTACTGGATGTTTGGAGGAGTTAATGAAATTTAAATTGGAGGTACTAGACTTGATCAGCAAACAAGAATGTGTGTGCTTTCTGTGAACTGGATTCAGACAAAGACAGTTGCAGTAAATATATTTTCACCTAACTGATTCAACGTTGTTCATTGGCTTTTAGCCTGCTCATGGGTTTGTTCTCTACAGTTAGACAAAGTTTAAAATTCAAGGGACAACTAAAACTTTACCATAAAAACAGGACCACAGCTTACACTTCTGCACAATTTTAGGCTGTTGCATGATACTTAGAAAATTTTTATCATAACAACAATATTGTTAATAAGTAGGGCTTGAAATAAGCAGAGAAATATTAAGAAAAAAGCCCCTTGTTTTACAAATTACAATGTAATTTGTAGCCTATCATCAGATTTTATAATATACTGCTACTATATTTTACTTAGTGCAATTGTTAAGGAAAATCATAGACAGTGATTTGGAAAAGCTCTCCCTCAACAGTATAAACATAATCAGTTCTCTCCTAAACAGAAGCAATAAAAGCTGTTATATATGTTGTCAATGCATAATTTGCATTTTAGTAGTGAAAGTATGCTGAGAAATTACAGTTTTCTGCCTTTTTAAAGTATGGATATGACACTTGAATGTTGTATAGTATTACTGCCGGAACATAATGATTTTCAGTTTTCTCTAATATCATTTGTTATGAGCATAAACATTGTGCTTCCAGCTCTTGCTGATTTACATGCAGTCATTTTTTTTTCTTTCCACATCTAATGTCACTACAAAACTAAAATTACTTAAAACAAGCATAATTTTGAAAAGAAAAAAAGTATTTTGCTCTAACATTATTTTCATCTTGCAAATTTCGCTTGTCAGGTTCTTCATGGAACATACTGTTCTCTCTCTCTCTCTCTCTCTCTAGATACATTGTCTAACAGTTCTCTATTGTAATATTGTCCTCTGTAACATAAAATTAAAACATGTCCAGACAATTGAAAGCATTCTTCATGACTAAACATTGTCTTTCATATCGCCAGACTTTCTCCCTTTATTCCAAATCATGCATTTGAGATGGCTTCTGCACAGCCTATTACAGTGGCATAAGACAGTGTATATGGTACAAGCACATGGCAAAAGTATTCTACCTAGCTGCACATGCAGTCCTTTTGTCTGTTTTACTAACAATTTACTTAAAAATTGCGACAAAATAGAGAATCATTATTGTAGACAATGTAAATGAAAAACACCTCTTCATCTAGGAAAGATGAAAACAAATAAAAAGGTGGATTTCACTCTGGAGAGAGTGAAAGAACAGTTACCCCTCACAAGCACTGACACATCTTTTGTGCTCTCCCAGGAGAAACATATACTTGTGCTCAAGCAGCTTGAGGTGAGAGGGTAATTTTCTATGAAAGTATCTTCTGACTCAGTTCACTTATAAAAAGGTAGTTTTGTCTCTCCTTTAGCAGAGTTTGGGGTGTAACTGCAGGTAAAATGCAGTGGTCAGCTCCATGCTCTAAGGCTGAGCTAGTTACTAGTTTCTCGGTGGCAACCCATAAATACAATACTATGTCCATCAACTTGTTCCATGTAGCTCAGGAACTCTGTGGCACAGCCATAGCCAAGCTTTCATAGTTAACACCAGAGGTCCTGGTTCCAGCAGGGATAGGGTTAATTTCTGTCCAGGACACAGGTATTCCATACCACCTGAGGCCATGCCCAGTACTTAGGTGGGAGCTGGCTGGAGGGAGCTGCAGCTTCCTGGTGCCTTCAGTGGGAAGGTAACCCTGTTTGTACATCCCTCCACCAGTGGGATTGGTGGGGGTTTTTTTTTCTATTTTCTTTGCTTCCCTGTTAAACTGTTTTTATCTCACGCAGGAGTTTTGCCTTTTTCTTCCAAGTCTCCCTCACTGCTGTAAGGGCTAAGTGAGCAGCTGCCTGGTTCTTTGTCGCTGGCTGAAGCCAAACCAGGATGCTAGAGTAGCTTCCTTTATGGCACAATGATTTCCCTCATCCTTACTGCTTCCTGCAGCCCCAATAATATGGTTTGGTAGAATGCAAAATATTGGTTGCCTGACTAATGCAAGACTAGGATGAATGTTTTCAAGCAGGATGGGAAGTTGTGGAAGATAAGGCATGTTACTGTGTGTGGTTTCAGATTCCGTGTGAATTAAAAAAGCAAGCAACCAAACAAACAAAAAAACCATGTAGAAACTTCATAAATTATGATTCTTAATTAAAAAAAGTAAAGCCTACATTTGGAATACTTAACAGCAGTTGTGAGTAACAGAGCTTCTTAATCAAAAGAAAAGATGATAGAGACTGTGATATGAGACCTTGGATGGCACATAACTGATGTAATCTCACCTGCTTCTAAAAACCTTGCAGCTATGATTGTATAGAGCAACTATTAGTTTGTTTTTATTGAAGGAGTGACACATCTGCACTTCACTATATCCCCAGGCTTAAACATATTATGCTTTAACTACCATTACACAGGCTCTTTCATCCCATGGCAGACATTTCACTTTCATTTTATTTTGTTTTACTGAGTGTTTATTTTATGATAGACTTCTGGTTTTTGTTTGTTTGAGGTTTTTTTTGGGGGGGTGAAAATGAAGGTATTCTCACCTGAATTCAGAATGTTTAATACTTTGCAAAAGTGAAGTTACATTCCTTTTAAGGAAACATCATTTTCAACTACAAATAAACACTATTCCCTGTGACAAAAGATATTTCATCTACGGGTAATAAAAGAATATTTGTGGTGGCGAACTGCCTTAAGATGAATAATCTCTATTTCTTGTTATAAAATGTGAATGCTTTAAAAATCTATGGGTTCATTATAAGAATATATACACAAGCACTCATATTTTTACACAGAAATTGCCAAATATATGCATGTGTGTGTGTGAACAACTACACTCATTCATCCATCCACAAAAAAAGCTTTAGATGAATACTTATACTATCTTTTGGTTTGACACGCGCGCACACACACATAATCCAGAAGACTGAATATTTATTTGTTTGTTTTAACTGATAATCGTACTTTAGCCCAAAATCATATGTAACATGCTGCATTAGAGCTACAGTCAACAAAACTTGGTTGTAAATGTCTTTAAAGGCTGGGGAAGGTTTAAGCCCAAGGATACTTGTCAGACTGAAGATGAATATTTTCATTCTAATGACAATTTCTTTAGTATCTTGTAAATGTCTCAGACATCACTTTAACCAGTACTGCCTCTGGAAAAAAAAAAAAAAAGACTGAAGAATTATTGTAGCACAGAAATGCTTATTTCCTGTACTTTTAATTTATCAACATGTTGAGTTGGATATGTCCTACAAAGACTCTAGCCAGTGCTTACAAATTATATTTATTTGTTACTTTTACAATGATATAAAATAGTTGGAGAAGGTTTATGATGTTTATTGCTGTTGAAAGGAAAATTATAGAAAGAGCTTCCAAATAATAATATGTTGATAATCTTTGTCATAGCATCTAGGACTTTATGCTCTTGAAGTTGCTGATGCAAATATTAATCATGAACCAATGTTCCTATAGCCAAACATAATTGAAAATTCTAGGTCCCACTGTATACGAATTTGGTAACGAACCTGATCAATATCTCTGATCTTTAAAGGTACTTTTTGCTATACTTAAGGCTTAAGAGAAAGACAAAAAACCAATCTTGCTTCTCTTTAGAAGCCTCTAAACCATTTCTCTGCCACTTAAGGCTTATTCCCAAAAGTATGCCAATACTGCAATTAGTAAGGAAGGTAGAAATGGTTTTGCATAGTAAAATGTATGAAGTAAAGAATAAAGTTAAAACAAACCGAAATATTGTTTCATATAACACAAAGGCAAGTTACAGGATTCATTGTCTTAGGATGCTGTAAAGGTCAGAATGTATAGAGGCTAAAAAGGAGGTCAGGCAAATCCACAAACAAGAATATAATCCTGTCAGTGACTATCAAACATGATGGCCTTCATGAAACCTCCAGCTTTAGAGCGCCTTACAAACCACTCATAACCTGTACTGGAGGGAAGGAAAGAACCTATATTTTTTTCTACATTTTTACATAGTAGTAGATGCTTTGGAAAATTAGATAGATATAGGTGAACCTGTTCTGGCAGGGGGGTTGGACCAGATGATCTTCAGAGGTCCCTCCCAACCCCTAAAATTCTATGATTAATGGACAGCAGAACTTGAGTGTTGATTGGTACTGCACTTTTTTATATTCTGTGAACAACCCAAACTCCTCATCAGTTTGAAAATTTCTTAGTAATTTCTATTTGTTTACAATTTGCTGATATGTTATATTCAGGACATTTTGATGCAAAAAATCAGACATTATTTTTGGCCCTAATTTTTGTATGAATAACATGGTAAGGGATCTTTTTCTATGCATTTGACTACTTCTTTTCTTCCAGTGTTAGAAATTACTCTTGTTCTCTGCTCTCTTATTTTCTTCCTTCCCCCAGCACTTGGAGATCATGCAGGTTTATTACAATCTGCTGTCCCTCCTTCACCAGTCTCCTCTTCTATTTCATTTCTTCAGAAGTCCTTATCCTCCATCTCCCTTCCACATCCCTTCCTCACCTTCTGCTTGGCTGCTTGTTCCTCCTTTGATCCAGTAGGCTCTTGTGTTTTCTCCTAAAAATCACAAAGTCCTGGTTTTGAGGTTATGATGCAAAGGCTATATCGGATCAGAAGCAAAGTTTATTTTATGCCATACTTAAATAATTTGAATAGCTTCTGTTTTGACATGAACTGGGAAGGGATTGTATTAGTCATTCAAATATATTGAAAAGGAGTTGCATAACTTCATGTACTTGTCTACTGTCTACATGTACAGAATACTGTTTGAAATAATTGTTCTTGATTTGTTTACTGCGCACACATAAGCGCAGTACACTTTTTAAATGAAGTTGTAACTAAGTCTCAGTCGGCCAAAAGTCTTACAATTTCTGCCGTTATTTCGGGTGAGTAAAACATAGCCATACCTTGGGAGGATATTTAGTAGTGTACAATGTTCCTATTATCCTGTTATTTTTCCAAAGCTAGCAATCAAATGGAAGTGGAGATGGGCTGTAATCAAACAGTTTTCTGCAGCTGAACAAAGATCAAAGGATACATGGCCAGGCAAAAAAAAAAAAAAAAAAAAAGGAGTTTTTAATTTAGAAAGTATATATTATAGCTACAAAGAAACTCTACCAATATATTTTGATCCAGGACATAATGCTAACCCCCATAGAAATTTTCCAGATTTGTTGTACAAATACTTCTAAACTCAAAGATGAAAATGCACAAAAAGCTGTAAAATTTCTTCTTGGGCTTTTTACTTGAAAGCAATATGTATGTGGAATAATAAAGAAATTCAGCCCTTAAGGGTAGGGTAGCGGACTGCAGCAAATTTCACAATAGTACTACTACTACGGATGAACCTGTACTCAACTTCAGTTGACACCAAACTCTCTCTCTATATATAGTAATAAATATATTATTTGGTATGTATATAAAGTGTGTATGTATGTAAATTTATATTTACTATTTATATAGTTTATATATATAAATTAAATTAATATTTACAAAAATGTTCAAATCTCTGTTTCATTCCGCTCACTTAATTTCTTGTATGGACTTGAGCTTGGAAGTTACAGACTCCATGTGGCTGTACTCTTTGTTCCAATATGACTGGAAGAAACACGTAGCGACCAAGTCATTCCTCTAAAGATTTAGTCCCCTTTTGCAGAAGTAACAGAAACATTTAAGGTGATGACAAGTATCTGTGCATTGGAATGTTTAATTTGTTCTTTAATTTTCTTATGCTGCTACTCAATCTGCTTGTTTTTCCAGTCTATGTTAGCTGCTGGTTTGAGGATAATTCTGCTTTCTCTGCAGATTAGAATGAAGTGATGTATTGGAAACATACCATAGGAGAAAGAGAAAATAAGAGAAAAGAAAGAATAATATATAATGTTTCAAAGATTAAGTTTTTTAAAAAATGTTTCTTAGCTGTAAAATCATCATACCTACTTGTAAGCTCAAACACCTACATTGTTGCATAAGAGCCTTCTATCAGTGATTAAAGTTTTCTGGTTGAAATGACAAATTGAAGTATGAAACAGCATTTTCCTCCAGACTGCTGCTCAGAAAAAAATTTATTGCATTATTATAAGTAGTTTGCTCTCTTTAATAGTTTCTCCCTATGCTAATTCAAATGCTGTTTTTCTCTCCTTGCTGCTACAATACCTGGAACAGCATACATTTTAAATGACTGGAATGAATTTCAGTATCAAAATTTCATGACTAAGCCAAGGGCAAAATATGACCAAAAAAAAATTTTTTTTAAAGTAGAATGCAAAGAGAATAGAGGAAATCATAAAGATTTACAAAGGATGCAGGTTAAAAAAGAATAAAATAAAAAAAAATTACTTAACTAGGAACAAACAGTGTTTTTTAATTAAAAATCGACAATGAAGATTATTCTATACTGATTTGTCTATGAAACATTATTTACATTGTGCTTTTCTTCCTTTTGCTGTTTTTCATTTCAAAATGAGTTCTGTGAAGAAAGTAAGGGTTTGCTTGTTAGTTTCTTTAAAAGGGGGACACTGTCTCAATCCAGAAGAATACTCTGGAAAAGTTGTTCTTCAAAGTTGCTTAATCAAAATTTTAAACTATCAACTTTTTGTCTTTATTTATTAGGAAATTTCTTGTAATGTCAGAAAGTTTTGTCCCACTACAGAACATCCTGTGTCAATTAAATGGGGTAACAGTTTGGATTTGGCCCTCATTTGAAGTTATTGAAATCACCAAACTGGAAGAAGGTTTATGAACATTCATTGTCTGCCACCATGCAAAGTTGGCCAAACTTCTTCAAAAAACTTAGTGTCTGTTCAGACCAACTCCACTCACCTTAAACTTAGTTAAGCACAGCGTAACAGGCTACAGATAGGATGGTGGAAGACAATCTCTTAAAATGTCACAGCTGTTTTACCACCTGCCTCATCACAGTTTTTCATCTTCTGCAACACATAGTAATATTCAAGGCAGAAGTACCTAAGCAGAGCATAAATTAATATTTCTATTTGTATCATTCTCTGTAGCATTCTATAAACTACAGCTTTTTCATTTTATGATCAGCCTAATTTCACATTGGTCTTGGTCTTCCTTACACAAATGTAATCCTTATTTCTATATAATGTATTTCTCAAAAAATTAATTATTTCATCAAAATACCCAATAAAACACAATTATCACACACTGTTTAATTTTTAGTATCTACAATTGCTTTGTCCTTAATTTTGGATTTACTTGCTCAATGCATTTTCAGTCTTAGGGAGATGCCACGATTATCGTAATGGGTCACTAAAAATAATAATGCCACTGGAAACAGTGACATTTTGAACAAAATGTCATTCATACTCCTATGTGTATGATGCTTAAACCTCAGCTTTGAAATCTGTTACATTCATATTAGATGTCATTCATGACAGGTGGAATTCATTTAACAGTTCACCTATTTGCAGATGTTTGTGAGATTTAAGAGTGGATTTTATGATTATTTAAAGCTTTTCAGGCACACAGACATAAATAGGTAAGTCGGTCACGACTTTCTGAATGATGATAAAAAGTTAATCATACCTATGCCTATCAACCCAAAGACCTGACTACAGTCAAGCATCATCTAAAGTCTATAAATTCTCTTATCTGCATTTGTGAAGTATACTGAACAAAGTAGAATTAAGCTGTAAAGGAGAATAATATATTTACTATTTTTTGCCAATTTAAATGGTATTAGTCTTCTAGACTATGCCTTGATTTTATTCTAAAACATTTAAACACGGTTACAGCTTGAAATAAGACTCTGAGAAAAGTAGAAATTCACAGTTTGGGAGGCCAGTCACTGATGAGAATGGCTCATGGAGAACTTCAGTTATCTAAAGCCTCTCAAGTTGCTGTTGTAGACAGAAGCAGATTAAGTTAAACGGAATAATAATTAAAAAAATCGATTCTTTTGCTATCAGTCTGAATATTGCCCACATTATTGTTAACTTCAGTGCTAAGACTCCCTGGCAGGTATTTTGTGTGACAGTTTTAATGTCGCTATACAACTCTTTCCTTATTTGTGGAAAGCAGATAAACCTGTCGAAAAAATGACCTGTAAGTAACAGTATATGTGGCAGGAGATATTGTTTTGCATCTCACAAATAGACAAGAGCAGCTCCAGAAGCTACAGTATGTGGCATCTTGCATGTGACAACTTGCCCAAAGCTTAGAAGAGAAGTAAGAGGTTTTTTTACCAATGATCTTTTTTTCCATTTTCAAAGATTAAGTAAAAACTAGAGATTGGTGACATTTTTGTACAGAATGGAAAGGAAGAAGAAACAGAAAGGGAAGGAAGTAACATCAGGGATTCAGATAACAGTTTCACCATGGCAACTACTGTACCACAGAAAAGATTGATTAACGTAAACCTGGAGGCAGGAGGGAATGACAATGGTGTCACTAACTTTCTTCTTCCCTCCCTCCAAGAAAGTATAAACGCAGTCATTGGTCATGGGTAGATATGTTTTTCAAGAGAGTTATAGAACGTTTTATTATTTGTCCCCTGTCAAAATACAGAGAATCAGAAAACGTGTGTCAGTCTTTGCCCCTGTGATGGTATTTGGGTCACTCAATTTGCTCTCTGCAGGATATGCTAATGGAAGTCCTGCTATGTCCTATATCTGTGAGCTATAAAATCTGACAACTTTCTGAAAGCTTGTATATAGTAAAGGGCAGGTTTTAGATGAACTCATCTTAAAGGCTTATCTTGTCCTGGAAGGTTCCAAAGTTTCATCCAAGCAGGTAAGCTTTTTTCCAAGACAGGAATAACCTTCAGATAATAATGTATTTCGGTTCTTTTGAAGAGTTTTCTTGAAAGAGTTATCCTTCTCTCTTACTGCAGGCTTTCTGTTGGGTGTTAGATTTATTTATGATGATGACAGTTTAAACACCTTTTCCTGCTTTTAAGAGTTTTAAATATTGATGCAAAGCTAAATCTATATAGTACCAGAAGAAAAATGTATTCTAGCGTGTGTACTATGAAGACAACTTAATGAAAAGATCTTTGATGCTGATAAATGCAAATATAACATGTCCTGATAGTCCATTCATTTTAATAGATTATTTATTGCAGCAGCTGCAGGGACACATGTCACTCGTAGGAAGCCTTGTAGTCATAGTGAAGGATACAGCAGTGCCTTAATCAGCATTTTTAAGTGCTTTCTGCAGTAGCATAGCTACCGCTAGTAGAGCAGCCAGTAGTCACCAGAGCATTTCTGCACATAGCTTAAAACATGGGAATCTGGATTTTAAATATAGTTAAAAGTGACTCTGATGCATTTGTTAATCACTGTGAAAAATTACACTAGCATTTTAGGCATGTGTGCATGATTCCGTTCCTCATCTCCTCACCTCTGATGCTGGCTTTTTAATAGTTTTGATAACTAAGGTACTAACATGGGCCTTGCTCATAAATAAAGTGGATTTTTGTCTAGCTAGCTTTACATTTTCAAAGAAATTAAATATTATAGCATTAAATATGACTTTCTTCACACTTCCAGTAAAAAAAAAAAAAGCCCTAAATTACAATACTTAAATGGGGGGAAAAAAAAAGGTGCAGAGAGCAAATATTTTAGGATGTAGAAGTTTCCGTTGGATGCCAGCATATGCAGGTCAGAGGTACAACAGCAGCAGTTTGCTGATTACAATGTTTTTGTTTCTGACCCTATACAATCTCTTTTTCTAAGCTCTTGTTGTGCTGAAGTGCATCTGACCTATCTCTTCCCCTAAGTGCAAGGAGTAATTCTCTGTAGAAGTCGCCAGTTTTACTAGTACATGGAACAGAATGTAAATGATAAAATACAGTGTTCCCAGTGGGCCTGTTGGGGGAAAAGAGTCCCTAAGCCTGATAGTTTTCCAGTCCTAGAAATCAATAACGACAACAATGTTAGTTACCAAAACTAAAGTAAGTGTTGAGTATAGAGATTGTGTAAAAAATTGTAGATTTACTGAAATTATATGATTTTATACACAAAGGCTCACCCCATGCTGCCACTGAAGGCATGAAAAAAGAAGTTAAGGCACTGTTATGAAAATAAGTTGCTGTTCTGAAATCATATCCAAGCTGTTCAATTTGTCATACCCAAACAAATTCACCATTGCCAGCCTATGCTTAGGCTTATGTATAACATCTGAGTTGGAGACTGATGCTCAGGGAAAGTGACTCTGGAAGTGAACTTGAATTCTAATTCAGCCTCTCGCACTGTTGTTGATTGCTTCATGGGATGGAGAGGGTACCCGGAGGCAAAAGTGCATTTGTTTTCCATTCAGTTCTGAGAACAAGCTCTGCCCATGCTTGTCCAAGTTTCCTTACCCTGGGTTGACTTATAAGGGCTCAGAACTAAAATGAACTGTCTTCAAACTGTGTTAAGTCTTCTCTTGCCAGATTAGGAATCCAAATGAAAGGATACTCTGTGAAAAATTTTCTGTTGTCATTTCCAGAGAAGCAACCTCCCCTTCCCCAGATTCTAAAAGTTTTGTCAAATGAAAATGCTATTTAAAGGAATAAATTCTTCCCATCTTTTTATTTTATCCCAATGCTGACTGCCATGCTGTAGCATGCTGAAGTTCTTTCCAGGTTTTCAAATTTCTATAAAGACAGTAGCAATGACTGAAAATGTCTTGGTTTGGGTTATTTTTTATAGCTATTTCACTCAGGGGAATATTCTTGAAATATGATAAGATGGATTCCGAGATGCGAGTGGGAAAATTTTCACCAATATGTTAACAAAACATTCCTATGCTTTTCATGGCATGCATATCCTTGAGATACTTAGTCATGTGATGAAGCCATTGTCAGCCATCTCTAGGTGGTTAATTGATATGGATATACTTTAGAGTGGAATGATATGGATTTAAGTATGAGTACCTGACATATGTTTATCTATTTTAAGGGACAGCAGCGGCTTATGGAGAAATAATTTCTTGGTACCATATGGCAATCCCCCAAATTATAGTTTAAGTAATCTTACTTTATCTTATAAAAGCCCTATTCCTTGGTCATCAAAAAGGACTTAAGGACTGAAAATATTGCTTAACACAGCTTGTGGGTTTTTTAGATGTGTTCCTTTTTTTCTTTTATGACTTCTTAAGATGTTTAGAGCACCATTTAAGCTGCATTTAAACTGTGTGATTCAGTAAAACAGTCTAATAAGAAGCCCCTCATCTTATACACATAAATCAAGTTAAGAATAAAGTTCCTTTAAAAGTATGCTATCTCTACAATATAAAAGAAAATATATTCAATGGTACGACTGAAAACAAGTGCAGATATTTTGAGGAAGAATTGCTTTCAAAATATTTAGGTATGACCTCCAAAAATATCCTAGAAAATCAGAAAGGGATATAAAAAGTAAATAAGTTATTGTTAACTATGTTAAGTTATTACTGTATTGCATGTTGTATTTATGTACTGGAATTGTGTGTTGCAGACTGCTTTTCCACTGTGCCCACTGGTTAATCAAAGTAAGAGGACCTGGGAAATTTGATGCAGAATAATTTCTTATTTTTCATGTGTAATGCAATTCCTTTTTCTTATACAAACTGCTGCTGAATAGGACCTACTCTACTGAATTTGTGTTGATCACTGTGATATATAGTGTTTTAATTGCCAACTGTGGATTGTATGAGCTCACAAAATTACATGAAATACCAAGTTTCTTTTTCTGATCTCCTCAATGGAGAAAGATTGAAAATCTGAAAACAGGACCTGAACAACCACCTAAAACAACTAAACAAAATGTATTTTTAGTATATTTATATATTATATACATAGTATATACATATATGTGTAATATATAATATATATTAGTGCCTTGCTTAAGGAGTTTGTCCATCATATAACTCAAGGACAATATATAGCAACATCTATTACATATGCATGCCTAGGTCTATTAAGCAATTCTATCATGTTGCAAAATAAATCTGCATTACGATACATGACATCCATTTAGTATACTTCAGGAGCAGGTTTTGCTAAATGTTTGCATAACTATTTAATGCAGCTGAGCATATAATTTCATTCAGATAACATCACATTATACTTTTCCCTCTTTTTTTTTTCTTGTGATCATGGAATGACTGTAAGCACAGGACTATTTCTGACTAATTCCAATAATATTTTGGGAGAAGTGCTGGGGCACCTTGTTTTGTTTGATTTTGTAGATTTCTGTCAGTTATTAATGGATTTATTTTTCCAAATGTAGTTGTAGATCTTGCTGTTCCTGAGACAAAGCTCACCAAGAGAGTAAATGAGACATATACGTTCAGGGAAGAAAGAAAACCCAGGTCCTACATCCTCTTAAACTCTTGCAGACACAAGAGATATTATAGAAGGTCTAAATTCACGAAGGGGAAAAAGTAAAATAAAAACTTCCTTGTGACCAATAACAGAGCCTTATGTACTTATCCAGAAGTTTTGTTGCCTTGACTTAGCTGGTTAGAAAGGCAGGATATAGTTGTCTAATGCTCTTTAAAATCCAGAAACCAGCCATTTCCATGACTAATTATATTCATGATCTGAATTTTCTAAGTGTTCTTGGAGCTTAACTAACATACACTATAGGAAGTGACTCAAAGCTCTGTAAAAAAAAGCTTGATCTTGTACTTGAGCTTCTTGCCAAACTGTATGCTTTTGCATTTTCAGTGAAAATTCCCACGGCAGGATCATGCTTAAGAGGTTTCTTAGATGTGAGCCATCCTGTCCCTCGGTTTGAAGATGGAGGGTGTGCAGCCCAAGTTACCTGACCCGTGGAGACCGAGCAGAAACAAGAGAGCGTGTCATTAGCGATCAAATTCATATCTGAAGGTAACAGGTCTTGACAGTCAGGGTTCATCCTTTGCAGCCAAACATCCTAATGACCTAAGCTAAAGGTGAGACTAAGCAGCAAAACCACCACCACCACCGCTTTAATAAAAAGCATGATGCAGCTGCCTCTATCTTTTGCTTTAGCTGTGCTGCTTCCTAAGCAAAAGATACGGCTTCAGGCTCTTCATAGAATCACTCACCCTCACTCCTGGGATCAGCACGTTCTTGTGGTGAAGAACAGTGTTTCACATACAAGCTTATGCCGATGTTTCCTGTGGACTGACTCTGGTCAGTGCTGATTGCCGTGACTGCCAGTCCAGGATACCTACCTATCTTCCCTTTACCATTTCTGGAACACAAATGAGAATACCAGCATTGCCAATGAGGGTCTTAGAGCTAGCTGCCTATTTCTAGGACTCATAAGGTTTAGGCTGACAATGTCAAAGTCCTATTTTTAATATCTGAAGTGGAGTTCAGCTGTTTTAAGCCATTTAGACCTGGCATTGTCATAAAAAGCAGCCTCTACATAGTCTTAAAATCTAGGCCTAGAGAAAGGTACGTGAGAAGGACATGCAAGCTAGTCATGTTTCCCTTCTAACGTGAAACTACAGAGAATTCAAGATCTGTCATGTTCAGAAGAGATGACTCCTAGCAATAGATTCTGGGAAGAGTCTTACTCCTTTGGGTTTTTTCCTGGTAAATAAAGAAACAGAAAGAAGGAAGACTAGCTGCTAGATTATCATGATTAATATGTTTGGATAAGGATCTCAGGAGGATTAGCCAGGATGCAGACTGCTCCAACTAAGTGATTTAGGAAAAGCCAGGGTAGCGGAGACTTAGGATGCCTTGGAAGAATCAGGCAAAGCTGTGGACAAGCTGAGGATGGGTTGGAAGAATAAACAAAAAGACTGTCCCAAAGGAGTTAAACATCTTTGGAATGAAAAGGAACACTTTTCTTCATCATCATGTCTGATGTCAGGTTTTCCAGAAGAAAGCTTCTTTCATTCTTTCAGAGCAAAAAAAGGAAAAAGCTTCTGAGAAACTCCATTGTGATGGGAGTAATTTTAGACAAAATCTCCAGGGGAAGAACAGCCAAGGAAAAGCAAAGGCAATTCTGTGTTGGTTCTAAACATTATTATTGACTAGAGAACAACGTTTTAGTTTGGATAGTCTCTATACTGTCTCTTTAAACAGTATCTCAGAAGGAGGAGACTGAAGCAGTGTCCAGAGGGATGTAGTTAGTCGTCCCTATCACAGAATGATTAAATGGTCATGTCTTTTCTTTTGAACCAACTGGGTCCTGCATTGACAAACAAACACAAAAAAATTCCTATGATTTATCAAGTATGGTCCATCTGTGTGAGATTCAAAGCAAACTAATAGAATCTTTTCTACAGCTATAATTCTAGCTCATTGCTTGTATTAAAGTTTTCTTTAAAAATCTTAAATTCCACAGGATCATTTTCCACCTAATTCTAGTAGTTATAAAATAGATCCTTTTCAAGGAAGCTGAAGTTCTTTGTGAAAAGAGTAAATTTAAAAAAGAAAGGCTTTAAGTGGCAGAACCAATAAATAGTCATGGGTATGAACTCAAGTAAGCGACCTGATATACTTCAGGAACTTTGAAGGGACTGGTAAATTGAAGAACCATAAGAAATAGTCCTGCAAGAAACGGAAAAGTACATTTTAAAGTGATATAAAAAAACATTAAGGATGTTAAGAAATGTGAACACCTACATATAAGGAAGAACTAGAGGAAAAGAAAAATAATCCTAGAGAGGAATGGAAAGAAAAGTTGAAGTAGTGGCATTTAGAAGATATAGATGAGAAATTTTGAACTCTATACTACCATGTCTTCTACAAGGAAAGGTTTAGTCTTCATCTGCACTCAAGGATGGTGGAATGTGATTTACTGTGTGACATTAGAATAAAGCCTTAGGAGTTGAACAACCTGCTGTTGAGATATATATAAAAAAGTAATGCATATAAACGATTTTGAAATATTTTTGATAATGGCAAGAATCTTAATTAACCAAGAACAGAAGGCAGAGATAGAAAGAGAATGGACTCTTTTAAACGTGCTGTTTTGATTGACAAGGTGTAGCTGGAAATTTCACTGTTGTTTGAAAATACAAATGTGTATTTATGGTTTTGACTAGCTAAGCAGTTTTTAATGAAATGCCCGAGGTCACAAAAAGTTATGAAAGGGTTTCTTTAGGCTTCACAGGTTGATTTGTTCAGAAATTATATTCCACTGTGATGAAATTTTTATTCTGATCCCCACAGAAGGAAGAGCTAGGAGCTACCTGATTCTCAATGTGTTGGAAAAACTAAGTAGTAGTCTGACAAAACTCTCAGAAGGTTTTCCTGTATTACCTGAAGGCAGTGTTCTATAATGTTTATAAAACTGCAAATAAAATTAAATAAAGTAAAGATTGTTAGAGAAAATATTTTTCTGAGGTGGAAAGGAAATGTGTTTGAAAGTAGATAAACTATTTGGACTCAGCTATTCTCTCTATATGCTAATTGTTGATGTCTACACAGAAAAATTCAATTACATTATTACTGCCAGGTTTATTTCAAAAGTTTCACATTTTATTATCTCCAAATTTGACCACTTTTTGCATACTTTTCTAATATTGCCAAAGTTATGATAGCACATTTTATTCCAGATTTCCAAACAAGTCATATAGTGAAGGAATGACTATAATGTTTGCCCCTTAGATTTCAAAAAGGACAAGCCTTTGCATCTCCCCTATCAATGCCTGTTTCAATTAGAAAAATGATGCAGAGGCCCCACTTTGATTTTCTCTTTTGGGCAGTTGTAGGCTTAAACATAGGGATAACTCACTGACAATACGTCTGCTAAGGCCACTTTATCTATTGGTTAGTTGGTTATTCCCTGATCAGGTCTGTATGATCACCATGTAAAAGATTTTCTCCAGAGTGGTGACCTTCATTCTTACATTTTATTTCTTCTGTCTGACGGCTGCTGTTTGGCTGCATATTTATTTAGTCAAGAAATTGATTCTAATCTGAGGTGGAAAATGCTCAGAAGACTTTACAGCCTGCTGACCTTAGATCGACTCATAATGCATGTTTCCAAAGCTGACCACTCTGATGGCATGATTAGAGATTCATGTACACATTTATCAATCAAACTATATTGATATTGTGCGTAATGGGGAGAGTGGGCACTAAAGAGGAGTGTTTTGAAAGGGCACTAAAGATTAGGCAGATGAAGCTGGATAAGGGTGAGAAAGAAAGAGGAAAACAAAGTGTACCATAAGCTTAAAAACATACCTATAGGTTTCTCATATCGATAAAGCCTTGAAGGTATAGTGGCAAAAGGAGAAGCATTCTGCAAGGAAAATCTGGTAGTTTTAAGGATAGCATGTCCTCTTCGTTAAGTTGTCAAACAGGAGACTTGTCTGCTCAGTCATGACCTTTAGTAGATCCATATGGAAGGATTTGTACAATAATAAGATAAGGAGATAATGCTGATTAAAGCAACATTTTCTGTACCTGCAAAAGTAAAACATCAACAGGACAAATTTGCTGTAAATGGCAGATCCTGTGGTTCACAGTCTTGTAGCCACTGTTGTTCTGAAGTCCTCAAAAAGTCATACCAGGATGTTGGAACAAGTCTAGCTAGAATGAATGGGAGCTACCTCATTTATCTGCTTGCTTCCTGGCACAAAAATGAAGAGGTGATCTAAACTCCAGCCAGCAATCTTGATCTAGGCCATTATACGTATGTATAAAAAAATTATTTTAATAGTAGAAATTAGCAGTCACATCACAGTGCTTTTCCTTTGTTCCAAGTCTTTACAATGCATTACTGAAGCGTAGTCTGTTAGATGTGTCCTTAGTGATGTTTCTGGAGACAGAATCTGTTTGAATGTAGTAATGTCAACCCTGACAAAGAACTGTCTAACACTTTAAAACGTGTATGTATAGAAAACCCAAAGTAATAGTAGTTTTTCCTAAGGTACTGTGGTAGCTTTTGTAATTCAGGCTGAAGTTTAAAAAGCATGTGTCCTTGCAAATTCTTCCTGTAGTTCTATTCCTATGACTAGCTGACATTTTCAAACTATTTCTTCTTTTTCTCCACATTTGACATGTCTGAAGATGTAGTACCTACCATCAGCCTGTGCACAGTGAGCGGAGATTTTGACACTTCACAAAGACACGTGTCAGAACATAAAATGAGACCACTGAGAGCTAAGAAATAGGTATGTTATTTTGTTTGCCTACTTATTTGTAAAATTGTAAGTACTATAATGACCAAGACTTTAATCAGGTATAAGTATAAAAATAAAATTTTGGATAAAAACTTCTTTCTCTTTTTCCAACCCTTAAAATGCATAAGAAAGCTTAAAAATGAAATTCTAAATTCTTCCCTAAAGAAAATGTATCTTTTTCATTCCTTTTTGTACAAGAGACTGCATTTAGTACGTTAGGTAATGCAGTCTGAATAACTCATCTACCAAGTTCTGCTACAGTGCAGTTGAGTGGTCTCAGCAATAGCTCGTAGATTAAACTCTGCAGAAGAGAAAGTACAAAGGATGCTGGCTGTACTAAAGAGTTAATAATCTAAGGATGGATGGAAAGAGAATCATTGACTAAAACGGACATATGGAGGGGAATAAGAAACGAATGAGATTATACTGATAAGCATGAAAGACAACGGGGATGGAACAGCATGCAGCCTCCATGCTGTCGTAACTAAGAATTTCAGACCCTTTTTCCACAGTCTTTTCTCTACCTGTCTAAGCAACTGTTTAGATGGTTAAATGAAAACAACCCAAAGTGACATGAGCTGAAACACATGAATGTCTTAAGAATTTGACAGGTTGTGTACTGAAATTATTTTATGATGTGCCTCTAGATCAGGTCCTTCTACTTGAAGATGTGCGCTTTAAATCAGCATAACAGACAAATCTGTGTTCCTAGAGAGGAAACTAACTAATTCATGCAATGGCTGAGCAAGAACTGATTAAAACAATGAATGTGGAAGTTCTTCTCTCCTGTAACATCAAGCAGCCAAGCGCACAGGAGCTTTGGCATGGCGTATCTGAAACTACCTTCAGTGTCTCTCTGGCAGTGTTAAATGAAAATGCATATTTTAATCTTTCAGTTGTAGAAATGCAATCACATTGAAATCAATCATGGCACTTGATGTAACTGTAACAGCTGACTTTAAAAAAAGTAGTCTTAATCTATTAACTCTCAGTTACTGAGTGCATCTGTTGTCAGTGTCAAACCTTTCAAAAGACGAAGTTTGCCTTTATTTTCCTTGAGCTTAAGGTTCTATATTGATCTTTGGGATCAATCCAGCAGCTTGTAACTATACAAAAAGAAAATTATTTGCCCAGTATAAGAGTAGAACAGAGGCAGTACTTCAGTAAGGTAATACAATGCCCAGGAATATTCATTATGTGATAAGTCTGACAAATCTATCAAACACTTTTCAGTTTGATCCTTGCTACTTGACTATTTTTGCAGGTCACAGGAAATGGACACGTACTTACTTAACGGTTGGGTGGTGGTCATTGTTACTGTTGTTGTGGTTGTGGTTGTTTAGGGGTTTTTTGTGCAAAACTGCATAACCTCCTGTGTTGTACTGAAACATCCCTCTCAAATCTGCTTATAAATTTTTTAACTTGTGTTACTTTAAAGTAATCTATTTCAAATATTTGTAACATCTAGAATGAAGAAACTGAATGCCTCCCTCTCTCAGTAAAATCCCGAGAAGGAGATAAAAGACAGACAGCTACAAGTCAACCCAGGGGAGGAGGAATTTTGCACGGATTTCTCCCGTCTGCTAATTTTGGTGTCTTTCTATATTTATTTCTCCTTCTGTCTTGTGCAGATTACAAAAGCTTTAGATTTTGATTTTGCTCAGCACTTGAGAACTTTAGCGAATATAAGCCCAAATGCCTCAGGTCAGGGATGTAATTAGGAATTGGTCTCTCAGCCAAAGGAAATCTTAAAAGGCTGCCCTCTTATGGACTTTCCTAAATATCTGTTTGGAAAATGCTATAATCCTAACAACATATTCATTAGTGTGGGTACATTAAGTTCCTCAACCTAATCATCATTTCTGTTCAAAACCGCTAAATCAATGTTTTAATTAGTTCAGTAGCACAGACTTCCCAAGCTTATTGTTCTTGAGGTTGCACAAATACTGCATTAGCCCTCTGTACAAATTTGTGAAATAGCTAAGCCAGCTGATGGGTGCTCAAGTTGTGTTGCCTGCAAATGGCAACACATTTGGTGATGGTAGCAGCACAAGGCTCCTAGCAACTCTGTTAGGGCTGATCCTAAAGAAAAAGTTATAGATAATTTTCTTTTGGTACTTCTGATACCTAAAGTGATAAGGATAAGAATTTCTTTGTAAATAGCTGCAGCTTCCTGACTTGCTGAAAATTATGAAGTTTGTTTGAAAGCTCCTAGGATCATTGTTCTCCCATATAACTTGAAAAACTAATCTCAGTCTAACGTGTATCACCCATGCTTCAGTTCTAAACCTTTTGTAAGGAAAAACAATCAGGTCGTTCTTTGCCATTGTGAACAGTAGTGGTATCATGTCATATCAGTGTTACTGTGATAGAAACCAGTCACGTTCTTGATGACATCAGTAGCTAATGAAGAATTTGACTATTGCAAAATTTACTTCTATGGTGTAAATGGTTTAGCTCTTGGTAAGTGAGAAATTAGTCCTGGAGCTTTCTAAAGGAGTCTTCAATATAAGGATGAGTTAACAGGCGTAAGAGGCAAGAACATGACATATAGAAAAATAAATATCTGCTTTTTTTATTTTTTTTTGCTAATCACATGTTTACCTCATTAGGAAAATTGGATCGAGAATGATCCAGTAGTGTCTCATTTAAGTAAAGTATTAGGCAGTCTTAAGCCACAGATTAGTAAGAGTATTAAAGGATTTTACAGGTTCAGAATAATTTAGGTCGTTTTTAAATAAGCAAACGAAAAACGCAATTTGATTGGTCAGGAAGAGGTTAAGAAAAGAAAATTTCTGGAAACTAAGTTGCAGAATTCACTTTAAAGACAGTTGAGGGGATCTCCTGTACTGTGATGGACATTGATTGAGACTCTAGAGATATGGAATGTACAGATGCAACACCATGAGAAGTCTCTACCTCTAACTGCCCATATTTCTCACTTTTGTGAATGAATAGCACTTACATTGCCATTACCATTTCTAAGTTCCTTTCCAAAAGATATGGAGTTATTGAAAAGTATAATACAAATAAGATAACAGGTTTTCTGCATTATAACAGAACCCAGTAAAGGCTTGTGCTGTCATTTGTTTTGTGTTTATATAGAAGAAATACTGAAATACTTTTTACCATATTTTCTTCTCATGTCCTTTTTTCTTGTGTCTTGTGCCTCCCCACATAGAAATTGCTAGTCTTATTTGATCACTTTCTTTGACTCAACTTTTCATCACCTGCTACCTGTCACAGCTGCAGCCTTTCATTCCTTTTATTATGAGAAGAAAAGTCGCAATTTAAACCATATATAAAACATTTTAAACTGAGTTTTCAGTCTTATCAAGGGAATGTGACTGTCGCAGGGGACAACTGCTTAATTAATATAGCTTAAGCCGAATCAGGATTGAAGCAGTTTATTGATTTGTCAACAATACGTAATTAAACAGTGGACTAGACATTCAAAACCTGTATCGTTATTGCAGCAGATGAACTAGAACACAAGACTGTTACAAAATGTTGAGAAACACCAGGGAATTTCTAAACACTGTTCTGTAACTAATCCCCAAGTGCTCTAATCACACACAGGATGCATGTGTGCACACATACGTGCACATGTTCCCACCACTGCACACACATACTGTCCCCTCTCACAGGCCCTCTGGGTTGCAGTCACCCTTCCTCTTTTCCAAGATTTTGGGTTCCCCTGTTCGCTCAGCTCTCTGGAGGGAGATATGGGTGCTCCCACTTTTCAGGTGCCCTTGCTGCTCTCTGCCACCCATAGATCTGCACCTGGGTGAGGAAGCCCTGCCATGAGGTCCCAGATGCAGAACACAGGTGTGGGCCCCCCCTTGTTTCACCCTGGACTGACAGCCCACTGTCCAGGTGCTCTGGGTGCCCCACGGGCAGGTGGCACTTGTCCAGCCTAGGCTGTGGTTACAGTGGCATGAGGTGACAGCTGGCAGGGCCAAACCAGGAGCGCATGACCCTGTTGCAGCAAACCTGAAGATATCTCTGGTATTTTACATGCTAAAACGTAAATCAAAGATAGATTTTGTTCATTTTTTCACGTGTTGATGAAAAGGTTATTTTAGAATTAGATTACTCTTCTGTTTAAATCTTCCACAGTCAAAGGGAAAGCAATAACTCATTTATCTGCATTCAAAAGGAAAAAAAAAAGCTTGTGTATGTGAGCTTAGAATCATGGAACAGAGCTGTAGATTCCTAAACTTCAGCATTATTCAAGACCTATAGAGCAAACCTTCTCTGGGAGTTAGATCAATTTTAACTGCTGAGTAGGATCACAGCCTGATTTTTGTCTACCAAAGACCACCTGTGGGGCTTGAGGAAGCACTTGGAACATTGGGCAATGTTGCTATGTTGCTCTCAGATGAAGGTGAGGTTTGTTGTATTCTTTTTTTTCTTCTTTTTAGCAAATACTACTAAGAAAAGGAAGTGTTGCCATAGATGAGAAAACAACATTGATGAAATTTATTTCTCCTCCTTTAAAATGGATTACAGCTTCCTCAGAAAGAAATTGACTATATATTAACAAACTTAACATTTAATGAAAGAGGGGTTTATTTACAATACAAAAATTAATTTCTGGTTTCAAGAAATTGGTATTTCTCCGGCACAAACTAACCTAGTTAGCACAATTGACAGTCAGTCAGTCTTGTTGGTTTCAGTGGCATTTGGTAGCACTGATATTGGACTCTATTACTGTGGCTGAGTACAGCTGGGTTATTTCAGACCAGCTCTGCTGAAACGCTGCCAGCTGGTACCAGTGGCAATTCTTCTTTTGGGCATCCGGATATCTGTATGGTTCCCCAAGGAACCATGCTGACCCAACTGTTTCTGAAGTTACTATATGTTGCTTCTTGAATAGCCCTATTAGAGGCTTAGACTGGTGTATGACTGTTAGGAAGGTGATCTCTGACTATATATCTTAACGCTCTTTAACAATTGCAGGAGGCAGTAGACCCCTCAGCCTTTATGCTAGAAAGATCCCAGAAGAGCTGTTTACAGGACTGAGCCTTTGAATTACAAGCTCTGCATCAGATAGATTAAACCTTCCTAGATTTCGGCACAAAATCCATTCAATTTTGGGTAATAATAGTATTAGAGAAATAGATCTGCTTTAAATGCTGCTCATATAAAAACATCGTAACACTTTATTAGAAGAGTTTTCAGAACATTGTCTCAAAGTTAGGATCTGGAATTTGCTGATGAACTGAGACAGCTCCTATGCAAATGCATTGCTTGACAGAAAATCAGAAGCTTAATAAGCATATACACAGACCCATAGGTTTCTGGTTGTTTGTTTTTTTTCCCTGTCCATGTTGATCATCTCCTAATTTACAATGTATTACTGAAGCCTGTCTTAAAACAGAAAAATATACTTGGTCTGTTGCAGTGTTTCAAAACACTAAGCTCTGATGAATGCTTTGGCCAAACATGACACTCTTCCTACCATGCAGTCCATTCTACTCTGCATTTCACCCCACCCTCATCCTCATCCTCGTCCCACTCTACAGTTACCCGATGTTGAAACTTCCATCAAAGAGCACAGAGTCTGTTCTTTTTACCAAATGAATAGCACTTGTCAGACACTGCCAAAAATTGCCAAAACAAACCCTTTGTTATTCTACTTCTACTGTTTACTATAATCTCACCTAATGTGATTATGTACTATAGTATTCATTTCTTCGGTCTCATCATTCCAGATCTAGTTTCCTCAGTCCCCATTAATTCTCTTATCTCCTTAACCTTCTTCCTTGATCAGCTCTCCTTACTTGTGTTTCCCTGCCAGATGATTCCATCCTTGCTCAGACAGAGTAATTTCTTCTTGCTTCCTATTTCTTGTCGGATTGATTTCTCTTTCCTCTGTTCATACCAGGGCTTCCCCTGGCTGTTTAGCCCATGATCTTGTCCATTCACAGTTCTTTATTCACTATCAGTTCCTGTGGTACCTGTGGGTCTTTATGCTTTCCCTCCTCTTTGATCTATCTGTCTCACAACCAAATTAATACCAGCTACCTCCGCTGCCATTCTAATTCTATCTTACCCTTTCCTCTCCTCTGTAATGAGTAGCATATTCCTGACCAAACCCTATCAAATAGCAGATATCTTTCTTCTAACACAATGATTCAGTTCATCAGAGAAATTCTTAGAATTTCTTAGCACCATTAAAGTTTGCCTTTTTCTGCCTAACAATGACTGAACTAATTTTGCTGAAATGTTCCAAAGATTTAGTCCAAGTAAAAACATATTAGGTTAAACTCCACAGAAAAGAATTTTTTAATTGCATAAAGATTCTATTTTCATTCTTACATGCCACAGTTGAACAATTCTATAAATAGGTGATGCTGTAGACTAGTGATAATATAACTAATATTTGTTGTTATATTTATAGGCATTATAATTTCCATAACTCACCTATTGTAGTCTAGAAAGAAACATGGAGCTGGCAATTATCAAGCAGTAAAAGGAAATTGCTTTACAGAGCCTTAGAAATGAGATATCAAGTTTAGTGACTTTTGTTCTTGTTTTGACAGGTTTTTAATTTTATTGTACATATTTTGTCTTTTTTTAACATGATTTGTTAAGTATAATCAGAACCAAATTCTTGAAATAATAATAATAAAAATAATGAAAATAAGAGGTTTTAAAAGTCTTTTATTTGCCTAAAAATTCCTAGTACTATAACTAAACAAGCATGTGAGCATTTCATTAAATCAACATATAGATATGTGTATGTTAATATTGGTATGGTTCAAATGTGTGTCTACCTTATTCCTCCACAAATACTATAATTTTAATCTTCTAGTAGACTTACATTATTGAAAGAGCTAGGTTATTTTAGGAGTTCTCCATGTGTAAAATTCAGATAAAAGTTCTAAAAAATGACATAATAAAAAACTCCTTTCAAAATAATTTATCATTAAAAGTAACATCCATCCAACTCCACTGTAATACTATTATAAAGAAAAGCATTCTCACGAACCTTAATGCTCTTTGTCTTCTAGCACTTGGTTATATTTCTTTAGACAGATGTTAGTGCTGCAAAAGCAAAACGTAACATATGCCAAATATGTGGCAGGAAAACAGCAGGAAATAAAGCCCATTTTTGAGATAATCAATTATCAAGAACAGTGCAGCAAAAAGAGCTTGCAGAGAAATGAATCTTTAAAAGAAATGGAAAAAAGCACATAGATGGTTGGAAGAAGGAAGAGAAAGGAAGAAAGAAAGCTTGAGCTTTCCAGAAGTAGAGATAAAGAATAGTTAGCCCTCTAAAATTTAAGCATGTTGTCTTAAGCTAGTTATCTAGGTAGTCAGTGGAGACAAGCAACTCCTGAGAAGTGTCTAAAATAGTAAGTAAATAGACCTGCAAGCAGCGGATGCTCTTGTAAGGGGAACTATAAGGGCAAGCTTTGAAGAAGATGTCACAGGTGTAAGTATTTGACATGGTTATGATATAGTAGCGATGCAAACTTTATTAGTGATTTGAGGTAGATCAAGAGGTTGAATTTTAGCAGCACTTAATCATTAACCAGTTTAAAGGCTTACAAAGTGATTTAACAAAGTAACTAAGAAGTGACTTAATTACAGATTCCTAGCTGGCGAGATTCGCACTAACCTACTGTAAGGCGTCTCAAATCCATACACATACACATAAACAAAAGCACAGACATATATGTATAAAAAAGCAAAACATATATGCACACACACACACACACACAGAGGTCTCTAAATGCTAGGACTGGGAATTTCTTAATAGTGGGCAATTCTAACAGGCCAAAAGGTACCACTTTTAAGTCCTACACATGCATGGATGGACAGAAGAGCATCCACATCCATAAAGATAATACACATATCAAAAATGTATAGGTGGAGATGTGGATGGAAGAGAGGCTAGCCTGTAGTCAAAATTTCCCTTACTTGAATTTAGGGTAAATACTCAACGATGCACCGGTGCTCCTCAACAGGTTGGTAGTAGAGGCTCAAGGATTCTCTCACCCTGGCCTTGGTGTGGCAGGCTGAGTGGCGGCTCAACTCAAGGGAGATACTGGCCACAGCCCGCTGCAATCCAGAAGAGCTCAAAGGGCCTTTACTAGAATTGCTACTCAGAAGATCCAAGACAATTGACTTCCGTCAGGTGCTTTTCCACTCTGGCCCAGCTTGAACAATGGTACTTTCCGGTACTTTCCATGGGTTGTGCACACCCAGGACTTGCTAGGACTTGGGATACTGGCACCTCCCCCTCTGTGGTCATGATCCATATGTTGTCAGGAGTGATCAATTATAATTTTTCAAATGGTAGGAGTCATGGGAACCAGGTATACTAAGGGGTTGCCATAGTATTCTAGTCCATTGCTCTCTACCCTTTCTTTCATGTTAGACCATTACATATCTTTCTGGTGCATTGTATTACATGGCCCAGACGCGGAGGAAATCACGACAAGTACTGAGAGGCATAAAAGGGAAGGGGAGGGTTGCACCACCACAGAAGGATAAATTTTGGAGCCAAGAATAGCATACTAATGCAATAGAAAGAGACAATAGATGCTTGAAACCTAACAGACACTTGAACCTTAAGCTATAGCATTAAAAAAAAGTCGTAGTCAACTTAAATTTTCCCCATTACAAGACTGCTATGCTGCCACTAATGAAACAGAGTAAGCTAAAAAATATCCAAGAAACCTATTACCAGAAGTGTTTTACCAGGAAAAAACAGTTGTTTTTAATGAAAAGCACTTAAATACTGAGCATTGAGCCAAATGCAAAAATAGTCTTATTCTGTGATACATACATGATGCAAGTTGCAGTGTAATATCACGTAGACACAGGGATGACTTTGAGGAAAACACTCCTCTGTGGAGAGGTGAGAAGTCACCTGTGTAAGCCAGCCAAAAGGCAGTTTTGAGTCTTTATCTGGGTACATCTCTACCACCTTCACTTTGCGTGTCACAGGTGATTATGTTGACACAAACTCTCTCTATAATCAATATGTGACAAAACCAAGACTTAAAAATACAAGGGGTGAAAATAGGGGTTAGACCGACTTGAAACAGCACATATGAATATTTGATCAAGTCATCAAATTTATAATCTTGTTAGCTACTGTTATTGATGGTAAGTCAAATTGTTTTAAGTGTTATTTTACAAAGCCAAACAGATAAGCAAAGGGAATTTGAATATTGACAAATTTTATGTTCAATTTTGTAACATGACAGAAGTTATAACAACTTGAGGAACCTTCAGAAGTTAGGAGTGAGGAAGGACTAAGATGAGATGCTTCCTGTCTTAGAGTAGATTTTAGCTCATACTGGTATTATGTTTCTCACCAGCTCATTTTTCTCCTGTGTTCTAAGGGAACAGGGTCCTAGATGAGATACTTAATTTTTAGATAGCTAACATGAGCTAACACCTTAGGCCAAGTCCTCTAAAAGAAACAAGGTGTATAAAACTTTACTGTGAGGTGAAATACTTTTTGCAGAATTGAATTTTTATGTCCCATATTTCCACCACTAACTTTTCAACCCAAGGTTTACCACTTCCTTTTAAGCTTTGGAAGGTCTGTTTTATATCAGGCCTAGTCCATTAGTATGAAGACACAAGATAATTCAGCTTTTCTTCTTCAAAGTGATGTTCTTTTAAATAGCCTATCTTCAGACACCACAAGTAATTTTCATCAAATGTCCTTGCAACACTGAGAGAGCACCTTTATCCAAACCTCATTCTTTGGAAACTATTCAAACATGGTATCAGCAAAACCATCTCTAAGCTTACCTATTGTTTAAAATACTGGCCTTCAGTAATAGTTGGTTTTAATCATGCTATATTTTTATTCATTTTGAATTGTTTCTCATGTTGTGCATTCACATAGAACACCAATAGAGTCTTAACCTACTATTGTAACCTATATAATGTTTTTTAAAAAAATTAAGATAAAATTAATGACTTAAAATCAAAGACCCAAATAGCCCTCATTACTCCTTCTTTCTTTTTCAATAAATAATGAAATAAATATTTGGTTTTTTGGAGAAGAGATTTATGTCCCAAAGAGTAATGATAGTTGTAAAGATCTCAATGTTTATTTTTCAAATGAAAAATTAGCAATTACCTTAATGAATGCAGGTGTTTTAAAGTGAAAAATGTGAAATAAATTCTCAAGCTTGCAACTGCTCAAATGTTTTCTAAGATTCCAAGTTTCTTTTTTGTATAAAATTAATATCCAGATTTGTTTAACTCATTCTTCCTTTAAAACAAAGGTTTTGGCACTGTGTCCTAAGAATTGCTCCTCTAATCTTTTTTTATCCCTCCTCATTGAAAACTGTCATAGTCACCTTCAAATAAAGGCTCTGACGAAAAAGGCCTTACTGAGAAACAAATCCTATTAAAATATACTACAAAACTAATTTGATTCACTCTTTAGGGAGGACAGAGAAAGGAGGGAAGGTAATTTTAAAGCTCATCTCAAAGATGCAGTACTCTGTAAATAAGAATATGTTTTCTTCTGGTAACTCAAGAGTATCACTGTGACCACCCTTCTAAAATACAGCTCTAATTCTATTATTGTGTTTCCTGGTCTACAGTTACAAAGTGTAATTATATTCTAAGCAGATGTAAATTTACTATTTTTTCAGGCTGTATTATGTTCTGCCTACCACAGTGACAGTTGATAGCCACATGTTACTTAAAATACATAGATCAGATCAGCATCTGTTTTTTGGTATGTGCATTTACATATATAAAAGTACTTTTACTGTCTGCAAAGTCATCATTGACTTTTGCTTTTCACACATGGAAACTGACCCCATTCCAAGGCAAACTTCCTAAGTTGATGCCTTGGCAAGGACTCTTTGGAAACTACAGACTTCCTGGAGAACAGGTTGAGATCTTCGCTGATACTCTCTTCCCCTGTCATTTGCTCTCCATGCTTCATACCCTTCCAGGGGGTATTTATTCTCAAAAACAGTTTACATCCCCCTAATTCTTTTTTACTTTATCTTCCTCAGTGCTGTGACTCCCCATTTAGCTGGCCATCTATCTGACCTCTAACCGTGCTCTTGACTTGGCCCTCTGGGTTGTAGTACCTGAGTTTTCTACCCGACTCTGGCCTGGTTTTAACCACAACTCGGTCCTTCCTCTAAGTATTCCTTTTCTTCTCTGTGTGGTTTAAACATTAGTTCAGACATCAGTTCTTACAGCTAACATTGTCTTTAAAACAAAGCCAGTGCAGATTTAACTGCTCAAAAAAACCTGAAGGTCATAAATTGAACATCGCTTTCCTTTCGAGAAATAGCATCCCTTTAATATTCTTGTGTAATACTGTGTCCTCCCATTCAAGAATAACCCCTAAGATTATTCTTGAAGAAATACTGCATATAGCAAAAAAACCCCAACTTTATGCAGAAGAAAAAAAAATGTAGACAGTAATAAAAAATTTTGCAATTTTGTTTTACTTTAGTCAGAAAAAATAAATGAGCATCAGACACAGTCCTTTGTAGGCTAATCTGCAAATTTTCAGATGGTTTGCTGGTTTAGATAATACGAGTCAAGTAACATATATCACAAAGTATGACAACACCAAAACAGTCAGTTAAAGATCAGCTTACATCTTTTCACATATTAACACACTGGTAATGGAATCAAGGGCTTTCATAGCTGATAATCAGAAGTATAAGCTAATCCTAAAAGGATGAAGACTTACATCCAGTTTACAGCTACTTACTTAGCTCTGAAATGCTTTCCAGCCTTGCTCTTACACATCCAGATAGGTGAAATAAATTCTATGTTACGTCCCACCACCTCATCTAAACCTCTGAAAATGCAATGAACTAATATGTTGTCTCTGAGAGCTGTTTACATAAGATGCTTTTTGTATTGGCAGCTGATTCAGAGGAAAGAAAGCTTTCTTAATCGCTAACCACTGATTATTAAAATAAAATTGAATGCATTTCACAAATGCGTTCTCTCTTTCACTGTATCTTAAAAGCAAAAATACAAAACAGTGAGTTGTTTTCCAGATCACGGACTATAGCTTGATAACTGATTTAGTGTACCTTAATAACTGGTTCCTCGTTAACCCTTATATCATACAAAGTGTCAGCCTAGAAATGGCTGCTTGTTTAGAGCCAGTGATTCTTGTCAGACTTCAATAGATTCCTTTCCGATTCAGCCACATATTTCAGCTAATAACTCCCATTTCCAGGAGTTATAAGTAGAATATGCTTGCTTAGTTGTTTTCTTTCACATTAGTACAGATTTTAAAACTGTAAGTGTTCAATTTGAATTGGTTTTCTGTATAAACTGTGTCACACTCTGCAGAAAATGTGCAGTTACTGCAATTGGCCACAGCCTGCTTGGAATGAAAAGGAATTAATCAATCAGGAACCTCATTCTCATATCTATGATAAATAAAGCTGTTTGCATACATTCAAAGTGGATATGCTCCACCTGTTTGTTCAATGAGATGCCCTAGATTTAAATGGCAATTAAAACTCATGACTCTCGCCTGAGCATCAGCTGCCAAGAAATGCCCCACCCAGATGAAATTTTTGCTTAATTAACAAAGGAAAAAATGTTCTATGAGTAATTAACACATGGTTACTTTGCACTGAGTGCTTTATATTTCCCTTTTTATGGGAACAAAACCATTCAATTTTATGATTTTCTTCACTTATGAAGCACTCATAAATATGAACTTGATCCTGGAAGATGCTGAGCATCTGGCCCAGGTCCAGAAAAGCACTTCAGTACATCTTTAAGTGCGAAACTAATCTTAGGGTTTAACTGTCAATTTTCCCAGCTGCCTGTGTGCTTTCATGAATCAGTAGGGCTGTGAAACAAGGATAGGGCTTTGGAAAACAAAATTTCTGTCTGTTCATGCTAGGTACTGCCTGCAGTTCACTGCAGGGTTCGTGAAAGCCTGGAACTTTCCGTAACCTGGCAGACCACTCCTTTATTCCTAACTGTGATCCGATAAGTGTTGTCAGGTACAGCAACAAATGAGGTGAATCCAGGTGTTTCTTGTAATAATTGGGGAATATAACAAAAAATAGTGATTGCATGGTGACAAATGCACCAGAAGTGAAGATGGTTCTGATTTCCTGTGGCTGTAGTCATATTTCATATACCAGTGCAAAACTATGGCAGTTGCATAGTCCTTACCACATAGCAAGGAAATCCACCTGACAACTTTGTCTAGGTTAAGAGTAGTTCTACTCTTTCATAAACAGTGCAGCATTTGACCACAAGACCCACAGTCCATCAAAATTAATGACTTTGTTGAGCTTCGATTATGCCCAAGAGTATGAGAATGGTTTCACTGGTTGAGACCAAGAGACAAGCTAACCCAACAATATTTCTCCAGCAGTGAGCATAGGCAGGTGTCTAGGGAAGACTAGGAAGAGGGCAAACATTTATAACCATCCCCTGCGATATCCTCTGAACCTCAAACTATTTTAATCTGAGAGCATTCCTCAGCCCAAGCATGGTAGGTCTATTTAGCAACCCGCAGTAGCTTACCCTTTCAATCTTTTCCACAGTTTCCCTGAGCCCCTCTAAACTTCTTAAATCCAGAACATACTTTAGCAAAAATCTGTTGCAAGAAAAGACATCTTTTCTTGTTTTTAACCTGGCTCCTACTGACTAGCAGTAGGAATCTTATAAATGTAATCTTGGCAGAGTTGTGAAGATTTTGTCTATATCCACCCTCTTCATGCCAAAAGTCTCGTTATCTTGACGATCTCTTTCATAATCTCCCTATGTTCTCTTTTTCCAGGCTGTTCATATACCTTTTCTCATCCTGGTCCACTCTTTCTTTTTTAGAGGAGGAGGGAATAAAGCTTTCCATGGAGAGTGTTTCAGCTGACTAGTTTTTTTAAGAGCTTGTTCATTTGAATTGCCACACTTTGTCCTAATGAGTATGTGATAATTAATTTTTAGCGACTGATAATGTCAAAGCTTTACGCTAAAGGCTGTCTGTCCCAGTAGCTTGAATCCCTCGTCTTCCCTCACCTAGCTGCTTTCATAAAACTGTTGGATTAATTGCACAGTTATAATTGTATAGTAACTAATCTGTTTAATATAAACTGAAAAAAAATTCCTTAGAGTTGTATCAGATCCATAACAGAGTGAAATATTTCCTTTTCTTGTCATATTAATGACTGTAAAAAATGGATTTGAAAATGGAAAGATGAGAACAAAACTATAAATAGGATTATCTGTCTCAGGGACCCAAATAAAAGCAAGAGTTATCGCAACATAGAAAGGAGAAGACTGCTTTAGTTTGAATTTCAAGCAAGATGAGTGAATAAATGCAAAATGTTGAGAGTTCTAGACCATGAGCCTAAATTTAAAGCTTTTCAGATCCAACCAGCATTGTAACCATTTTTGCCAAAAAGCAAAAGTATATTTCTAGTCCATTCATGATTCATTTTGCCTAGAGGGGAAGTAAATCTTTCCCATAAAACCATATATTGTAGTGAACTATTTCTATTATATTAGTATAAAACTTCAACAGATGGCGTGCTTTGGAAGAACATGGATTAATTTGATTATTTCCCATGAACGCTTTTGTTAAAGTAAAAGGAATGTGCACAGAACATCATAGCTATCATCCATCTGGTCAAAGCAAATTTTATGTCAAACTAAGGATTTAAGAATGATTATTTTGATTCCTATTTAAACTGGTTAGTCTTATTAGGAAGCAACCTTTGTAAGGGTAATTTTTTTTTAATTTTCCAGTTCTTCTAAAATGAAACTTCAGGTCACAAAATAACACAAATCAAAACTGTTACAAATTATATGAGCTATTGATTTTTTAATCCCCCTTAACAAATTTAATTTAAATATTGTGTACAAATAGCTACTAATGTTCAGGTGAAGCACTGAGGTCCTTACAAGAATAAAGACTAAAACTACCTTATTAGTTTCTACAGTTGATTAACTTAACCCTTAGTTAAGCTTGTATTCCAGGCTATTGGTTCTTACCTACAAGAAATGAAGCAAAAGTTCACTCCTGCTAGCACAAACCCTAAACTTAGTGGTTGATTAAGGAATGACTTATCCTCCTTCTCAAGTAGGTAGCCTGTGGAGCATCATGATGTGGCTGAGCCATTGTTATAGCTATGGTTCAGTACTGCAGGAACTCACAGATTCTGTTTATTGAGGTTTAATGACAGATTCTGCCAGATATGTATTTCTGGGATGAGATCTCCTGGGGTGAATGAATCTCAGTGCTTCTTAGGATAAAAAAATAAAAGGTTTGGAATATAGTTAATGTTCTGAAATGAAAACTAAAATCCTAAATAAGGTATCTAATGAAGTATCTCAAACATATTTACTCCATTAGACTTACTTCTCCTGCTTCGCCTATCTTAAATCTTTCCACCATTTACTTTGGGTCTGATATCTCTGTCAGCTGTTCTGTTCTCATGTAGAGTAACTCCAGTCGTGCATCAGTGCCACTCTTGCATTCTAGGTTGAATGATGATGCCTGCAATGATTTCAAAGCTGGAGAGAATGATCTCTCATTACATGTTTTGCAATTAACCGTGAAAGATGTGGTGTGGAAAATTTTGGCGAAATAAGTAATTGGTGGTTTATGTGAAACTTGAAACTATGATTAGATACAATAAATAAATAAAAAGCAGTACTGAGTAAGAACATGGGTATGTAATGTTGCTCTAGTGGTAAAGCTGGCTTACCAAGTCCTTTACTTTGATCCAAGCTGTCCATTCTCTCCATTGTGTCCCAAGGCTACCACAACTATGGTGATATAACTGCTTGTAAAGTCAATATCAAAAAGTTTTAGATTTCTGTTAGTGGGTTTTATAACCCAGTTCATTATATTGATTCAGTTCAGAGTATTGTATCAGCACAAGTCACAGTACTGCAACTGCACAGGAGTGAGCACAAGCGACAAAGGGTAGAGAAGCATTTTAATTTATCTTGCCACCAAAAAGTAAGTGTAGCATGACAACCAGAAAAGACGAGACCACTGAATTTAAGCTATCCTCAAATTAATTTTATACACAGAAAGGTTCTTATTCCATACCTATAATCAATAAAAAATATTTTCACTAATAGTTTGCCTGAAGTTAGCCTGTGTTCTTCTCATATGATGTACTACTATTGCTTTTCAGTTTTTACACTCTGACATTTCTGTCATTCTCTTTACCATCTTCAATCTGTTCTTCACTTTTAGTGTCTTCACTATTTTCAGGTTTTTCTTTGTACTCACATCATCTTCTGTTCCATCCATGGAATCTAAAACACAGTATTTCTTAAAAACGACAGCTACAAGTTCTGGATTTATCTGATCCAGTGGTGTCTTAACATAATGACAGAGCAGTTTTGCACTACTCTGTATTTTTCCAGTAGAAGCTACAGCATGATCCCTGATGATACTCATTCTGAGTAGGAAGACTTCAAGTGGTCTTTAAAGGGCATGTTCACTACTACATAAAGAGTTTTGATGTCGTTCGTCCCGATATAACCCCAAGATCAATATTCATTTTCTTGGCAATATTCCTCACAGCACGCGTTAGGTGACCTTTGATTGCAGCTAGGACAAGCATTCTTCTTTTTCTTAACAGCGCACCTGGTGTCCTGATCCAAATGATGTTCAGCCAATCCTTCATTAAATCTGTAGACATCCATCTTTGGTTTTGACACCTCACAATTATTCCAGTAGGCAAGTATTCCTTCAGCATTGCTTTATGCTTCTGTATCACATATGGTAGCAATATTATACCATCTGTTAACACTGCTAACATTACTGTATCATGCATTTTTTTATTCATCAAAGCTTTGATGGTGGTAGATTTTGTGCTTAGTTTTTCAATGTTACAATGGATGACAGGTCAAAGTAAACCAGTTGTCTTGTTTGGCTCATCAGATAAAGAAGTAAAGGGGCAGATCCTGGCAAATTGAAGTTCTTTGCCACAGGCAAAAAAGATTATGTTGTATCATTTTAACACCTCAGCCTTTACTGGTCTTGAATTCTTGCTGTGAAAAGTTTTGTATTTGTGCTAGTTCTTGATGTTTCTCTTTAATCATTTCCCATGTATTTGGGTTTCCATCTCTTCTTTGACTACGCACAAATTACTCAACTTTATTCTCCCTCTCCACGGCGGTATCCTCTTCTGGGTCCAATTGGTATCAATTTAGTGCATAAAAGCTTCTATTTTGACTCTTTTAGTATTATCACATTTTATTTCTTCTAAGCCTCATAACTATTAATTGTTTCTGCACATAATAACACCATTAGTTGAAAATTTGCATTATACCCTTTTCCTTTTAGTGCATTTCATTTTACGCTCATAACTCTCATCTCCAGACCAGCTGCCATGTCACAATTCAACTATAAGTTTCAGGGAGATTCATAAAACCCGTCAGAAATGCCAGCATGACTCTGAGCTACAGCAGGTCACACAGACACACCAGAGAGGGGCTGAGGAAAGCAGCAGTAATCATGGACTCTCTACACCACCCTGGTCCCTCTGGGCATGCTTGCGTTTATCGCCATGCGACCTCCCACACCACACAGTTACATTGCACCTTAACCTGAGAGGAAGATAAACCAGAATTTAAGACAATCCCTGAGTTTTAAGTTAAACTACTTGGAAAAAAAACCTCTTATTCTTCTAGATATATACAGTATATATTGAGTTGAGGCATCAGTAGAGTCTTGATAGGATAAGGAAAATCATATGTGAAGATTTAAACTATTAAATACCTCCTGTAGTACAGTTCCTGAAGGTTCAATGAAAGGTTACCTAAATGTCTCTAGTGCCAGGGGAAAAAAAAAAAGAAGAAAAAAACAAAAGGTAAGTCCACCTTTGAGGTCTTTAGGATAGAGAGAATTTGTAAATTGACTGGCAACAGAAGACATAAATTAGAGCTTCAGTATATGAAGTCCTTAGGCATCTTCAAATGGTAATATAATTTATTTGAGACACCATAGAAGTTAATAACTGTTGTAGAAACACCAACTATTTAAACAGCATAATTGAGGTTATTGTGTACATATAACTGGCCCTTGTGTACACAGAAAATACTCATTATCCTTGTTAAGAATTCAGCCTTATTGCAAGCCCTGTCTCTTAGATATTATGATACTTATTTGAATTTGAACATATGGTCTACTCTTCATACCAATATGATAAAGACAGCCTTTGGAGATTTCTCTTTTTCTTTTGTCCTTCCAAAGAAATAGAAGGCATAGAAAAAGACAACAGTAAAAAGAACTTACTGGACATTAATAACAGCATGAAGTATAAAGCTCTGTCAGGTTTGCTGGTAGTTCTCTATTTATAGACTTGATGTCAGAGGTATATTCCTCTGTTTTGAATAATTGTTAATAACATAGACTTTGACAGAATGAGCTGTCAAAAAAACAAAATGTTTCACTGTTTTGGAAAGACAGAGCCCAGCTTTGGTTTGTCCTTTTTAAAGCTTCTGCCTTTTTTCTTTCTTTTTTTTTTTTTTTTTTTTCCAGGTGAGAAAGTGTCATCGATGGCAGCTAATACCTAATGTGTCAAGGTTGCCAAGTAACAGGCTAGGGATGTGTCAGTGAAGGCTGTTTCTATGAGAGGAATTCAGTAGGCTACAGTTTCAAGCACTTGGAAATAAACTCACCCCTGTCTTTCTCTCTCTTTTTTTTTAAATGAAAAAAAAATAATTTGAGCACTAGCCAGTGAAAATTAATGTAATCAAACAAAGGATACAGTACGTGCTTAAGGCACAAGTCTAAAAATGGGAGCTGAGCTAATAGTTTATGTTACTTCTAAATCTTAAAAATTGTGGAATAATTAACATGACATAACCAGTTGCAATTTCCAGAAATAAATGCCTGATGAAAAAATGACTTGAACGTATCATCATCATTTCTGTGAGGTTACTTGGATTAAAGAGGTGCTATAAGCAAAGTGTGAGCCTACTTGCTGAATCAATTTTAAAAGAGCAGAATTTCACTGGATAGAACAGCAAGGTGTTAAGAGATGTCTGGTGTGAATTTATTAGGAAGAAATCAAACTAGTATAACATTTCTCTTTTTTTCTTTTCACAGTCTGAGAACTGACTTGGTCAACAATGGGGAAAGCTACCTTAAGAACCACTACTTTTTTGACACTGACTTTATTGATTCATGACTTACTCTCAGGCTGTATAAGGTGAGTTTCACAGTAGTCTGTACTGGACAAGATAGCTGTCAATATCTCCATTAGTGCTTTTCATTATGGAATAAAGTGTTTCCTTATAAAATCCAATGGGAATGTTTGCAAGCACTTTGGAGGACAGGATTAGAATTCACAATGTTCTTGAGAGACCAGAGAAACAGACCGAAATCAATAAGATAAAATTCAATAGGGACTAAAGTATAAAGTACTGCATGCAGGAAAGTAGAATCAAATCTCTACCCAAAAAAATTACTTCAGTGCAGAATTAAAATATTAAATCATAAAATAAGGCAGTAGGTCTTTCCGGAGGACCATTTGCTTGCTTTGCATTAATCTGCGTATCCTCTTGCTGTGATTTATGATGAGTGGTCTTTCTGATCAAGGAAGTTCCAACAAAAGGCAAAGTCATTAGGTTGAACTTTTTGCTAACAGCTCTGTAACTACCAAGAAAGACCACATATCTGGCCAATATGGTCAGGACAATTTTGGATCCAGCCAAGACTGAGCTGCATGAAGAGACCTTAAATTGGATACTTCTAATGAGTGTGCCAGAGCCAACCACCTATGATTTATGTATGAAGCAGCTAAATTAGGTAACCTGGATCTTTGTTGTGTATCTGGCCAAGAATGTGCTCTGTATACAAAGATGACATTCAGAGTAGTGCAGGCGTAAATTTGGATTTACTGATAGTTTTCCTAGGCTTTACAAAAAAAATGGAGCCTACAAGCAGAAACATACAGTAGAGTATGTATTTTGGAAGGCAGGTTACAAGCTTATTTCAATGCACTGTGAGTATGCAGGTCTGCCTACTGTAAAAAGTATCGCCAAGGGAATAGGACAAAAGTCAAAACCAGAAATGTTATCCACAAAAGTTTAACTGAAAACTACTAAATTCAGTGCATGCTACCCTTGTAAGAGGCTGCCTACCAACTTCTACCATCCTTTAATTTTTTTCTTCCTTTCTCTGTCAGTGTTCGTCATTAGCATCTAGCTAAAAATGTAGATGATTACCTTTTTTGAATGTTGCAAATGGCACTTGATGCTAAAAAATGCTAAAATTATATAAATGCGTAATGTAAAAATACTTTGGAAAAAAGATAGTATTACCAAAATTTGTATGGATGAAACCAAAGTTTTCAGGATTTTTCCCCCATTTTAAAAATGACAATGACTGTGGTGGAATACTTCATAGCTTGGTTTAGACTTTTTATTTGCCTGTGGGCATGTACATTCAGATCTCAATTTGCCTAACCCAGAGAAATTCTCAGGTTTTTCATGGTTTAGAGTGTTTTCTTTGTTTGCGCTTTGTGTAGTGGCCTTTTTTTCATCATTATACTTCCTTCTCTCTGTTTTCAATATGCATCTGTGCAAAGCAAGATAGCTGTAATAAAAAATAAAAACAAACAAACAAGAAACCAAACACCACACAAAAAAATCTACGTGGAAACCCCAGTAAGTTTGCATACCTATTCTTCTGATAAATCAATTCTCAGTATTCAGAGAGCGGAGGAGGCAAAAAACAAGTTTCATTTATCTCTTCTGATTACATAAGTCTTAGACCCTAATATTGAAGAAAAATTGATTTTCACAAATGGGATGAACTGAAGTGATCTAGACTAGGGTTAGTATTAGCCATACGCAAAGTAAATAACTACCTCGGTTGATAGTACCTGTTTCGCCTGTGCTAGAAGAGGTGGGATTTAGTTCCTTTAGCAGTGAGCGTAACCCACACAATCACTTGTTGCCTCTTTCTTGCAGGGGTCTCTGTTGCTGGTGATGTTTGCGATGGACTTGCAAGAAAGCTTGCAGTGGTAGAGCCAAACACCTGTGTCTTCTTCCACCATCTCATCTTCAAACTCTGGCTCCCCTTAGGCTCCCAGCCCTGCACCCTAGTTTCTCTCAGCCTCCACTGCCCTTGCCTAATACCCATCACTAACACGAGAAACCCACCGAAAAAAACCTTTACACTCCCTTTTTTCTACCTGCTGTCCAAAGAATGCCTTACTAACTTCTTCCAGTGCCCCACAGCTGATCTCACAGAAACTGCTCTGAAATTCTTACTGACTGAATAGGCAACCTTGCTTTTCTCTTTCCTCCCATTATCGTGAGGCTAATGGCATGTGTGGCATTGACCCTGCTTGGCAGATAAGCCCCAACCCACCTCTACAGCTGAATGGGTGAGGGAATCAGAAGGGCAAAGCTCTGTTCCTTGAGCTTTTATGGTTGAGCACAATGTCATATGGTATGGATGCATCCCTTTGGCCAACTTAGGTCAGCTCTCCTGGCCATGTCCACCGCCAGCTGCTTTCACACTCCCAGCCCACTGCCTTCGAGGAAGGTAGAATGGGAAAAAGAAAAGGCCTTGATGCTGTGCAAGCATTGCTCAGTAACAGCTAAAACATTGGTGTGTTACCAACACTGCTTTAGTCACAAATTCAAAACACAGAACCATACAGGCTGCCGTGAAGAAAATTAACTCCATTCCAGCCAGACCTGTACCTGGCAAAATTCAATGTTATCTATATTGCTAGGAAGTGTGGAATGGCCCCTGACTTGAAGTTTGAAAGTTCAGAATGGAAGTTCAAAACAAAGCTGTGGAAGACTTAGGATTATATTGAGAGAACTTGTATTTCTGCATTACAGATGCCTTACAAAAATCTGATTATTATTGCTTACTTCACCCACTTCAATGAAACTCTTGCTAATTTCTTTTCTATATTCTTTTAAATGATAGTATCTCAATTTTAAGGTATAATTCCTAAAGAAAATAGAATATATGTGTGAAAAGCACATTATTAATAATGAAAATAAATGTAAAGCTAATATATGAAAGAAACCGTTAGTTTGATTTCTCAATTTAGCTTCAAAAACTGACAGCATCTCTCTGTCAGCAAACAAATTATGGTGGAAGTCAGTTTATATGCTATTCCACTCTATTTCTATAGATATAACATGAAAACTGTATGTACTGGACAATCCATTCAAAATAATGGCAAATAATAACTACTCCCATCTTTTTCAAATGTTCAAAAATACATTACAATAACATTTTAACAGCTTTTTGTGGAAATAAAACACTTGCCACTGATATTTCAAATGCAGTCATACATTCAATGACTACTTACTATGCTTTCATTCCAGTTTTCTTTGAAATTTACAGGAATATTGTACCACTGCTTAAAGAATGGCTATTTTTCATTACTTTAGCTAATAATGCTAAAATGAAGTTCTTCTGAATTCTCATTGCTGATCGTTCCCCACTACGGAAAACAGAACTTAAAAAGTAAAGGCAGCACTTTGCCAGGGAGCATTCAACATCTCTTATTTACAGTGCAAACCTCACTGCAGTGGTGTGAACAGAGATAATTCACTGAAACTAGTGTACTTAGAAGAGTGGAAAGAAGAGCGGGGGAAGAAGATATAGTTTTTCCTTGCAAGTACAACCTCATCCCAGGTGGTTATTCTCTTTCTGACTCAACTGCCAGCACTTCCAGGAGTCAGTAACCACACTAGCATGTTCAGACAGCTGTCTATGGTTGTTTAAATTATCATCTCAAATCAAACCAATCAGCCCACGCCCACACTTTAAAAAGACATTCAAAACATTCTATTTTTTCCATGTATATGTAGTTATGCTTGATCATTACAGCCATCATTAGCTTCTGCTTCTTACGGTTATCTAAAAGGTAGGAAAATTTGGTCAAGTTTCTTTTCTGGTTCCTGCAGGAATGCAGTGTTTAAGAAAGTTGTGAGTAAATAGTTTTAAAACTGAAGATAATGACTTTACTTCTACCAAATTAAATTATTTCCCTGATAGATTTAGAGCTACAACTGAACCTTCTGTATCAAGCACAATCTTTATATTCATGGGGACTTCCTCTCTGACCCACATAGAAAATAAAGCAGTATTTAGTATTCTGAAAGACATACCACCATAATCTTTGAGAAGCCTGCCAGTACACGGTACAACAAAATGTAATGATGAGCAAAACAGCTCATTAGCATTTTGTTTTCGTGTTTAGGGTATTCCTTCTCACATAGCAAATGTAATGCATAATAGTTGCATATCACAGCTGGACTTGCAAGTCAGCTATTACAAAATCAGCAAGCGCTTTGAAAACTGTGGCTTCCCATGCCCAACTGAGTCCATATTCTCAGTTGTGTTTGCCTTTTAACTGTCGTGGCACTTTTAAGTACAGTATTTAGTCTCCGAAAATGTTCTGTAATCAGTCAATCCTCGTGGGTCTTCAGAGCCGGCGGTACATATAGCCTCTCTGAATGAAGACTAGCACAGCCACTGTCCAGACGGCTGCCCTGTGTCCTGGGAAGAGCATCTATGAGTTCCCTCCTGTCATCTCCCTGCTTAGGGCCCTCAGTGTTCTCACTCTAACAGTAATATTGTGCTGGAGAACAAGGGAAAAAGCATGACACAGGGGCTGATTCCTCCTTCCTCCATGCAGCCTTTTCTGTCAGGAGCTGATCTGTAGCATTGGTCCCACCAGTAGGAAGGTGGAACTTCGTTACTCAGCTCAGCAGTGAAATGATGAAGGGAGTATTCTGTACCATTAATATCTGCAGACTGAAGAAAACTGAGTACGGGGTTTTCTGCTGAAGTGTCACATTAGGAACACTCTTCAGGCCTGTTCCCCAGCATTATATATTAAAAGGAGCAAGTGCAGAGTATCAACAAGCAACCTGCACATCGGTCCTCCAGGCTTTGCTAGTTCAATTATCTTAATAAATGCAGATCTCATAATTAACAGGATACCTTCCTCCAGCAAAGATTTTGAGATGTGTGCAGCAGGTGAGTTCGTGATTTGTCAGCATTCCCCCAGGTACACTTACCTTTTCATCTGAGGTCCTTAATCATCTACTTGTGAGTTTCCCATTCTTTTATCTCTTACTGCTTTCAGGCTCTGTTTTTTTCATTCGTCTTCTAGTTTCTCACCTAACAGCTATTATTTATTGTATCACTGTCCTTTTCTCATAAATTGCTTTTTCTTTTGCTTTAACCCAGACTCAATTATTTTATGACTTGATCTTTCATTTGCAAAAGCTATAGTGTAGTTTTTCCATTTTGTGAAATTCTTTACTCATATAAAACTCAAAACATTCACTCTCAAACTGTCCTCAGTTGAATTTAAGAAAGTTCTAAATTTCTTCTCAAATTCATGATTCAAAGATGGAGGGGTGGGCTAGATGGCAGCTTGGTGCTTACTTTTTTTTAAAGGCAGGCAATCAAATGCCTCAGTATCAGTTTAACAAGAGTATGTTCACTTATTAAGTTCCTGTAGTGATAAAACAGGATGTCATCAGTTCTGATCAATAGTCAATAAGTAGCAATTAGTGCAAACTTAACTAAATTACAAAGAAATGCATCTCCAAGACACCTTCCTACCAGTAATCCATGTGTGTTTTGTCCTTTGTTTTGTTACAACACTGTGGTGTAACACTGAAATCAGCAATAAACAATGGAACTTAATCTCAGTGTTTAAGCCAGATACCAGAGAGGTTTTGACTTGAAAATTTTATCTTTGGGTTGGTTTTGTTTGAGACTGAGAACTAATTTCTAGGGGAAATGTGCTGACTTTTCAATTAATTGGGGAAAATACATAGTTTCTGCTGAAAAAAACAGTAGCGCTCTTTTTTCCTCCTCCTTCAATCTGATAATACTCAAACTATGATATCTTCATATCTGTAGGTTTGTTTACAATAAAATTGATGTACTAAAATGTGAATCTGACAACACAAAACGCAAAGAAGGATGCCTGCAAACTGAAATCATAATTTAAATAGTTCAAGGAATATGATATAACCTCAAGTAATCTATTTTGGCTATTATTTGAAATTGCCATTTTTACACCAAAATACAGCCTAGATATCAGAAAATATCTTGACAGTCCGTAAATAAGCATAAAGAAATATAAGCTTCAAATAAGGGTTGTGACATACAAATACCTCTTTTCTTATAAAATCCACCTCAACAACAGTAAATAATGTAAAAAAAAAGAAAAGGAGTGGCTGGTAAGTTGATTTCACTCCCAATAGACTAGAGGAGTTCAGAGTGGTCTTGTAGCAAGGAAAATCATCTTTGTGTGGAAATGCAGTATGTCAGTATATTTTTCAAATTATCAAATAAATAATAAAAATAAATGAACGAACAATAAAACCATATTTGCTAGTATCTCTGTTAGGAGCATTATTTGTGCTGTGCTGCTTTTGAGAAAACAAACATGTTCTTACAGTGTAATTATTTACAACAAAATGTTTAAAGAAAAAAAGAGTAACTTATACTAGGAAAAGTTTTTGTAAAAACCACTTTGATATGTTTTCCTCAGTCCTTCTCAAATGCAAGCCTTACCTCTGGCAACAGCTTTTATAACTGGTTAGAATACTATCAAGCAGACTGCACTGTAAATGGCATAGAATTCTTCTCTATTTTCCATGATAGCTTCAGACCTCAGGATCCTCAGACACTTTTAAGAGGAGACTAAAAAAACATCTGCAAGGAAGAGTTTTGATTTAGTGGATTATAGCTTTTGATGGAGAAACGACTTAGGCAGAATCTTGAGGTCCCTTCCGTTTCCATTTTCTAATTCTGTGATCTCCAAACAGATACTCTAATTTGGAAGTAGCCTCCGTTTTGTGTACTCCCTCTGTTTTCTTTTGGTATTGCTTGTTAAGGAACTGTATTCTTAAACCTTGTTCTCTTTTGACAGTCAGTGATTGACATATCTTTTTTAAGCTATCAAGTAATTCATGCTGCATTTGTAAGTAATCACCTCTTCTTTCAGACATTTGCCTCTTTTCAAGAAATTATCTCTGAAGTTACCACAAGTCTCCCTTCATTATCCTTTTTTTCAGTTTTCAGGATACCACGATAGGAATCAACCAAACCAGTTTCATCTGCATTTGTGTCCTACATGCCCTACTTAGTATTTCACTTCATTATTGTGCTTCATTTTAGTGTTGCCCTTTTGTTCTGTTTGAAGTGCACTGCACTTTATCTATTTTCTGGTATTCCAGCACATAGTTTTCACCTCTAATAATGGGAGTGTCTGTTTTTCTTTTATCTTTAGGTGGGTGAGAATGGCACTTCTATAAATAAAATACAAGATTATCTATATTTTACACAAATATCTACAGGACACTTTAATACTGTTTCCAGTAACCTGGGGGGGAGGGGGGGGGGGTAGAACCTATTCAGCAATATCTTTGAAACTGAGCAAACGCACAATGTTCCTCCTGAAGTATTCAATTGCACATCAGTAGCTCTAGCAATGCCACACAATCATTGACATTGAAGTACTGAAAAAAACCCATAGCTACAGAAGGTTGTCTCCCACACAGTAATTCTCTTGTGTTTTTTTATTTTTGCATATTAGTATCATTTTAAATATAACATTAAAGATTACATTTTGCCACTGTGTGTCGAAGTTAATGGAAATAAGCTTTCATGGAGTCCCCTGGGACTCCAGGTTTGTGTGTGCAAAAATGGTAAAGAGAAATCATAAAATGAGATATTTGTCAGATAAAGAAAGGGTTTTTTACAAATGTTATTGTTCAATGACAGGGGGAAAAACCCACTGCGACAAAGAAATCACAGATGTCCTGTACTAGCACATTACAATTCCAGAGCATTTAATGGCGTGGCACAGGGATCTGAATAACTTGAGTCTGACCACCAACTCTTTTTAGTTGCGCACTATTTATAATTAACATCTAGGATTTTATATACTAATGTGGACCAGTTCTGAACTGCAAACTTAGGACTTGGATATCAAAGAAGTTGTTTCCCTTTGAATAGTTAGCAAGAACATCCTCAGTTGTTCATAAGAGCTCCGTTAATGGATGCAAGATACGAAAGGGCGCTTGGGTGGAAGGCCGGCAGGACCCAGCTGCAGCCCCCTTGTATGGTTCTGGGCAGGAAGCCTACACGTCGTCCTGCTGTGTCTTAGGCATAACTACGCATTTCCCTGCCCAGACAATCATCTTTGTCAAGCCAGACTGGAGTATGGAATAGTGTTGCTTCTTGTCCTGTATGCCGTATGTCAGAGGGACTTTCTAATAAGTTACTTCAGAGCCATGGACAAGAAACATTTTTTCTGACTGAAAGCATGTGTGTTGGATTGTTTTTTTTCCTAATATCAAGAGGCATTAAAAGGGATTCTGCTATTAACGTCTAATTTGTGTTGTAGAACCGTGCTGGGTGCTTCTTAACAAGAAGTCTGCTCTAAAGGGACTTCTTGAAAGTAATTATCAACCTTAAGCAAGCAACCTAAAGGGAGAGAATCATAAACTAGTTCCCAGTGTTGTAACATGTTCCCTCTCAGAGAGGCACACCCAGTTATAACACTATGCTAGAAATACTGTTCTTTTTTAATTAGTCTACACAACTTTCGACCTCTATTTAGAAATATAAATCAGGTCTGTGGTTCAGTTTTAGAAGTACAACATAGCAGAAAGTTCCATTATCTCTTTCTTTAGGGCCTGCAACTGCTCCACCCACTATCTTTTAGCACTCTATTCAAATTTTTCAAGACAGAGTTTGATTGGCAGCACTGCTTAACCTCTCTGGTCCCAAGAGCTTCAGCTTTCATAGAAGCATTTTTCCCTTTTTTAACTTGCATCTTCTTAATCCTGAGTAGTCTTAAGCATCCCTTCTTCTTCCTGAAAAATGAAAATCATAGAAAACAAGACTTACTCTCTGAATGAGATGTGTATTATACAAGAGTATCAGAAGATTTACTAGAATATGCATATATCATTTGTCTGACAAAAGATTAAGAGAGCAATTGAAAAAAGTACTGAAACTTTCAAGATCCTGATAAAAGTTAAAATATAACTTTCTAATCTAACATTTCAAACTGACATCTCATGCATTAAGTGTGGCTCAGTTCTGTGAAACAATGTCTTCCGAGTACTTTGTATGTAAATGCGTGCACGATGATTTTGAAACACCTCTGAAACACAGGAAATTAAAATCTTAATGAAATACTCAAAAATAAATAAATTAGGATTGTACCATTAGGAAAGATTTCCTCACTCAAAGGCGTGGCTTTCAGTAAGACCTGTTAACATGGGGCAGTTGGTCCTAGCTCCTGATAAGCACGGAGTAGATTAGAGTGAATTGCTGAAGAGATTAATGGCCTAGTACTTTTCCTTAAAGACTATTAACTACTATATTAATGCTTTTTCCACTGCGCTAATATTAACTAGTCAAATTGTCAGTCCTAGTATCAGGTACTTCTAGGCATACTGATGTCTAGAGATACAGTCCTTATGAAATCCTTACTTGTAAAGAGACTATGAATATTAAAGGCTTATAGAGGCAGAACAAATATTTTTAAAATTATCATCAGTATTTGAAATATTGCCATATCTAAACGCCCATACAGCAGCATAAACTTGCATATGTGTTGTTTATCCCACTGACAAAGTTTGGATTTGCAAAGAGTTCTTATGTATTGGGCTTTAGAACCTATAAGGTCATGGTTACTGCATGTATTTCTAGATATTTAATGAAGTCCAAATGCAAATGCATAGTATCTGTATAAGAATATTTAGGAATTATATAATTGATTATTCTCTTTTTGGTTACTTTTCATTGTGAACTTGTTTGGGAGTCTACGTGAAAGATAGTTTGTAAAAATTCTCATAAAGTGAAAAAAAGGGAAGAATACAGAAAAGAACAATAGCAACAAAAAACCCACAAAACCCCCTAAAACAGCTAGAGAAAAGAGGTCTAACATAGAGAAACAAAAACTTACAGGAGAACATCACAGGTTCCTAATAACAATGAGCAGATTTCCTTTTGGTGGTGGTTTAGATACCCTCCAAGAAAGATGCAGTCTTGTCAGGGGTGAAGAACTAGTCTCAAAATACAAAAGCTTCACAGCTGATCATCCTGTTTCTTATTTACTTCTTAATGTTGATATAGTTGTCCATTATATAGCCAGATGCCGTCAAACTCTGGATCACAATAGCTATAGAACAATATCTATGAAACATCATGATATATTTGCATATAATCTAAATAATGAGTTATTGGCTCACTCTCGTTTCATTTCTGTGGTGTAAGTTCAGTAGAAACTTCTTGCAAGTCCCCTGGTGTGAGAGCCGAGGTGTGGCTTTCAAAGTCTTGCTAAGGCATAGACCACAAAAATGACAGACGGGGAAAGAAATGATAGATTCTGACCAGCAGTGAGGTTTAGTTATGGAGATGTATGTTTGTCACTTTCAGCATTGCAGGAGCCCTTCAGATAGTCATGTACTGACAAGCATGAAAGCACACCGACATGAAAAGAGTCCTTAAAGAGAGAAACTGAAAAAGCATCCTGCGAGTTAGCCATTTCTGGAAAGGTTTAATGTATTTTATTCAGATTTTTAAAATATAAAGCTGTTAAACATCAAGGAAAATGGAGGATCTGCAAACTGTCAGGGCACCAGTGCATTAAACAGACTTACACAGAGTTAATCAGTTTAGAATATCTTATTTCTCCTCCTCAGGCCATGATTTGCTTATGCTTTTCACGGATGCATTTTACAGTGAATCTGCTGATTGTTCTGACTAGGTGTCATAGTTTCTGACCTAATTTTTCTTTCTTTCCCTTTTAAAAAATAATAAGAGACTCGGTAAATCTATGGGATGCAGACTGAACAGAAGCTGTTTTGAATTTTCCGGCAGAAGAGTTTTATCTGGTTCACAGATCTCACATATACAAGCCCGCTTGAGACACAGAATGAATTATTTTCCCCAGAATAGACAAATAATGTCAAACCTAATGGCAACGCAAAGTGTAAGATTACCCATTGAACTTGGCCACGCTGTCTTGACTTTCAGGCATGTAACTTGTCAAATTGAAATGGCAGCCTCCAGCGGTATGTTATGTGGTGAATCTTGGAGTCACAGAGCGTGCGTTGAGTCACCTTTCCGTCCCGGGAGGAGGATGACGCCCAGCGCATCGCAGTATACCGTGAGTGAACGTGACTGCAGCTCTCCCTCTCTCCCTCTAGCTCGGCAAGGTGCGCTGGCACGCGGCAGGTGAAGTCACTAGAACTCGCAGCGTCAAAACACCCAGCAAAGCTCTGAAAAGCCTACATTGCTGCTGCCCAGGATGAACAGCAATGCCTACAGTAAAACTGCTCTGGGATTCGCAGATGAGGCCTGCAGGGTAGGATCTCACAGGTGCGTTTAGAGCAATCTGAATCCCTTGCAAAAATACATGGAGGTGTCCACTCCTGCCACGGAGCGCAGCTGCAGAGCTGACGGGGTGCTCAGCCGGGACTCGCTTAACGTCTCTTCTGTATCTGATGGCATTTTGATGAAAGTATTTCACATCTCAGCAGAGTGCCCTAATTGCAATGTTTCCAGATAGTCTGGGACATATCTCTATTGCTCTGAATTTCTTCAGCTGAAGGTATTTAATTAATTTCCCTACCAGAAAATAACGAAATAGCCACTGGAACAAAGAGCAAGGAGAGGGAAGAAACACAAGGTTGATTCACATGCAGGCTCCAGTCCTCACTCCAATGAATGCTGAAGCCTCTTAATTGAAAGGTGGCATTTTCCACAGGAGAAAAATTCACCCTGGAGTACGGCTCAGCCCTGTGGTTGGGTTACTCGGTCCAGTACTGACATAGACCTGAGCTCTGCTAAATTACTTGAGACTGTAACCGGACTGGTCTAGCCAGCGACCAGAGGGCAGGGGAGGTGCAGGGAAAAGGTTTTGTCTGCATAGCCCTGTCCATGTATTCTCGGCTGCTTCCTGTCCCCTAAAAGCCCAAATAGATTGTTTGCTATAAAGAACTTAAATTAGGTGGTAGAACATCTACCGGCAGTCATTACAATACCTAGCTTTAATCTTCCCATCACATACAGCCCCGTGTGAATTTTAGGAACGCACAGGTTTTGGAGTAGTGGGAATGTGGAACTACCTACAGTGTTTTCCCAAGTGTACCCCTAGTGGAGGTAGTTGCGTTACTTACTACCTTCCAAAAATTTTGAAACAATATGAAGATTTATAAGCAATGCAAAGTCATGCTGGAATGAAAGAGGCGTAACTTCAAAACGAAGGCATTATGTAGTGTAAATAAAAGCTGAATCAGACTGTATTTAAAGCAGTGTTAAGGCAGTGACACAATTAAGTGTATGTCATCATTATCTCCCAGATGTCATGCTTTTGCATAATTGATCTTAATACTGTTTATAAACAGGTCTTTTTGCAACTTAGTAATGAATGAAATGTATATGCTCAGGATTCAGTAGGTGGTTAAATGATGCAAATTTGCTGTGTCCTGTGGGCTATATATAACACTCCTGATATTCTTCACCCTGTATTGGACTGTGCTCTAAGTGAATTTAAATGCAGTCTCCCAGTTGCATCCTCAAATGTTTCAAATCATTGCACACTTCAGTGGAGTTATATCAACACAATACCTATTTTTCTTCTGCTGAAATCATTCACAGAGAGTAATCATTGCGTAAAAGCACTTTCATTTACAAATAAAATGTGATGTGAGACAATGTGCTTGCACAAAACCCCTAGATGATCCAGTCTTTCACATGTCATTTTTTTCACCTGTGAATTTCTATGTAGCGGATCAGAAAACTTACAAATAGCTTTGAAATTAGACAATGCTTGCCCACAGAACAAAAAACATAGCTACATAAAAATCCGTTTTTCCAAGAATAAATAGTTGTAAGACCCTAAACTGCATTTGCTTCTCAAAATTATCCTTAATCATCAAAAAAGTCTCTTTTGTTGTTTTGAAAGAAGATCTTATGCAAAATCAGAATTTTGTGACTCTTAACAGACATTCCTAACACTGTCAGAGCCATAATAGCAGGTCATAACTGTCAGGAAGATGAATTTATTCCTACCTGCAAGGATTTATGATTGTAGAATTTGTGTTGATGTTGCATTAGTGTGAACCAATAAATTAAATAGACTAGTTATTTTCTCTTCAAAACCAGCATGTGCATATGTAAGACAGATGAAAATTAAAGGTAGAAAAAGGAAATTTAATTCAATTTACAGTAAAGGAGCAACAGGTAAATGATGTATCACTGATGTCATTTAAGTATTAATAATTAAAGGGTTGTGAGACTGAACCTATAACTGGTTAAAGAATCTTGTTAACACTGTGCTACAATTAAGTATACAGTTGATTACATAAAACAAAATATTGGTATGGGAACAGGGAAAGGAGAAGGAAGGGGGTTTTGTCATTACGTGTATATATATATATATACATTGACATCTGGGAAAGGTTTAGAAAAAAAACCCTCTACATATAATGACTTGTACCCCACAAAGTTTTCTATGCAACATTTTCTTTGACATGATTATAATAAGACAGGCAAATGAAGGTCTTCACAGGTCTCCAGAAGTGTCAAATTAATTACATGACTGTACAGAGCTGTAGAAAATCAAACTTTTTAATTTTCAAACTCCCATATAGAGATACCATTTAATTCAAGTTTCTGTCTAGACATACAACTATTAGCTACAGTTACCATTTATGTATAATCACAGTATCACTGTTACAGAAGCATAAGACAGAAAAGGAAATTACTTAAGTAAAAAGCCAAAAAAAAAAAAAACCCAAACCCAACACCAAAAATAAAGAAGGTTGCAATATTATCCACAAAAAAGCATGCCAGACATAGAGTGTCAATATGAAAACATTCATCTGCTAACACCTGTGTAATTGATGAAAGTAGTGTAGAGGATGTTGCGTAAGGGGAGAGGGGTAGCAGTATTTGCCAGTTTAGGTTTGGTTTTCTACATTTCTTATCTGTCAGCCTGAATGTTGGTTCTGCATTTGTGATCATTCAATTCCTCTTGAGATCATTCCTAATTTTGTCACCTAAAACATCCAACATCTTCCCAGGTTTTCATTAAGATCACCTGCTTTTCTGATCTGCAAGGATCACATTTTTCCACACATATGTCTTCATTTGGTTGGTATTTCAGGGCTAATTTAGTGCATCTATATGTTTTGTTTCCTTTCCTGCTAATCTTCTCACTCACCCTGCTTTAAAAAAGTGCATTTATTTTGTAACTACACAAGGTTCAGTAAAATATTGCCATTTAGTTGATTTCAAATGCTAGTTTTCAATTACTTAAATATTGCTGGGACTGTTTCTTTCCAGTCTTTTACGGCTATAGATCAGACAATAATCATATCTACAGTACTGTATTAGTCACTCATCTCTACTTCAATCTATTTCTTCTAGAGGACTCAACCTTCTTATATCTCCTAGCCTACATACATCACCTATCTTTCAGTCTCCTCTAAATAAATATATCTTCACCATGACTCCTATCTTTATAATATCTGGTTTTATTCATTAGTTTACACTGGTAAAATCTCTCTTTTCCTAGAGCTGCTTGAGCAATCCAAACTGATATGTAAATGAGAACAATGACTTTGGCTCACAGTTGCTTGTTAAAATCTTCTCATTAATGTTTTTTTTCCATTCACTGGTTAAATTTTGACACCCTGACAATTCAAATGGGACATAGAGTACTAATTATTTTTGTTGTTACATAATTTTTAAAAATGTTGCATTCATGCATATCAGAATTAATATTGCATGAATCAGGGGAATGGTTCTCCACGAAGGGTGAAATAATGCCATCAACCAAAGCATTGCTTTTTAGTCTGTAAATACTTATGTAAGTAGCAAATGAATTATTAAAAAATAGGGTTGATTAATGAGGGATTTTCACATGTGAAAGCTAAGGTTTTTATCGCTATTATTTGAAATAAAAAGCCTAATCAAGTCTACTGAAACATAATTGGGTTCTGCATAATAGATGCTATGCTAGCAAAGGGTCAGTTGAGTTTCCACTGAAGACAATGACAATATTATACTTGTTCAAATATGAATAGCCTTAGATGCTAAAGATATTTCACTGAGTGCTTGCATAATATGTGCCCTCATGCTGTGGGCTTGAGCTAAAAAACTGTTCTTTTGAGAATATCCTCATTCACATACTAAAAAATAAATTATTTAACTGCAGTTGCTACACAAAATTCTCACTCTGCTTAATATCTGACAGGTAGTATTAACAAGAGTAAGCAATAAGTTAACATTTCTTCTATATTTCATTTCCCTTGCTTTTGAACTTCAAAGGAAAACTCGTGAATGTTATAACTATGGAGGTAGAAGCAATTCTTTGTATGTGCTACTGTTGATGTCACATTTGTATCCTAACAAGGGGTACACCTCAGCTTCTCTTTCCAACTGATTGATTTCAGTAGGAATTAGATATCCAGTGCAAATTCTGTAGAGGATTTAGTTGGCTGAAGTAAGTTGTTTTTTGAACACAGAGTTAGTTTTGTGTGTATCTGATTCCTAGGAAGCTGTTACACAGCTGGGAACAATTGCCTCTGGCAACTAATTTCAGTTGCTGATTAGGAAAGTAGTTGGTCAATGCTAAATATTAAGTATAACTGTCTGAATCACTTGTTGCAGCTTAATGATGGCTTCAGAAGTACTGGCAGATACTCAGCTACTTCTTAGATATCTTAACATATTAGTGTAGCTTCTGAAAGGGTGAGCAGAACAAACCTTATCCTTTAAAACATCCAACATGATGTTGGAGGCCCCCTGTTACTAAACATCTAGTAGCCTTCCAAGCAGTGGGATATCCAGGCCCTTGTCAGCCTACAGCTTAAACTGACTTTTTATTTTGTTAGTGTCTAAAGGTAGAAGCAAAGATGAGAAAGCCCACTGTCATCTTTTTATAATACACAAGATGCTACGGTTCATTTCTGCAAGAGCTTATATTCTAATTCAAAAAAGCATTGCAAACATAATGCAAAAGCAAAGAGCTTTTTAGTAGAAGGGGGTAAGGTCCCTATCACTAAGCAAGTTAAATGGTTATTCATCTTTATGGTTGTGAGTCATCTGAAAGCTTTTTATTCCTTTTCTTTAATATATACTTTATACAGTAATGAGTGTGTGCATGAACACATATTTATATAGCAAATAGTCAAGGCTGGCATAACAGTCTCAAAATAACGGACAAGAGCCATTCTCCCCACTTTATAGGCATTCTGAGTGCTAAGGAACAGAGCTTAGCTTAAAATTTTGTTTACCATATCCAGTATATAATACATCTAAGGGCTGAATATCATTCTTAGCTTCCTAATGAACTCTTCCCCTTTGCCCCCTTCCAAAATGCCAATGACTCAATAACTACTTGGGTGGCAGGTACAAAACTGATAATTATGGAATTGAACAGCTATTGGGCACAGTCATGCATCCATTTATTCAGACACCTCTCTGATATGCTTATGTTTATGGAAAACATTTATCTTAGAAAGTAAATAAGAAGTACATTTTATTATTTCTACTTCCTGCCTCCATTTATGGTTCTGTCAGGAAATTACACAATGTACACTGTGGAATTTTTCGCTTGTAAAATAGAATCATAGAATGGTTAGAGTTGGAAGATCATCTAGTTCCAACCCCCCTGCCATGGGCAGGAACACCTTCCACTAGAGCAGGTTGCTCAAAGCCCCATCCAACCTGGCCTTGAACACCTCCAGGGATGGGGTATCCACAACTTCTCTGGGCAACGTGTTGGAGTGTCTTGCCACCCTCACAGTAAAGAATTTCTTCCTAATATCTGTTCTAAACCTACCCTCTTTCAGTTTAAAACCATTACCTGTTGTTCTATTGCTACACTCCCTGATAAAGAGTCTCTTCCCATCTTTCCTGTAGGCCCTTTTTTGGTACTGGAAAGTTCCTATAATGTGTCCTCAGAGCCTTTTCTTCTCCAGGCTGAACAACCCCAACTCTCTTAGCCTGTCTCTATAGGAGAGGTGCTCCAGCCTTCTATCATTTTGTGGCCCTCCTCTGGACCCCCTCCAACAGGTCCATGTCTTTCTTACGTTGGGGATTCCAGACCTGGGCGCAGTACTCCAGGTGGGGTCCCACAAGAGCAGAGTAGAGAGGCAGAATCACCTCCCTTTACCTGCTGGCCCCGCTTCTTTTGATGCAGCCCAGGATGCAGTTGGCCGCCTGGTCTGCGAGCGCACATTGCCAGCTCATGTTGAGCTTCTCATCTACCAACCCCGCCAAGTCCTCCTCAGGGCTCCTCTCAATCCATTCTCAGCTCAGCCTGTATTTGTGCTTGGGATTGCCCTGACCCATGTGCAAGACCTTGCACTTGGCTTTGTTGAACCCTGACACGGCCTCCCTCACTTAGTCAGCTTAAGGAACTGGGCTTAGCAGTGTGATGCTGTTTGGTGTGTGAGTGTTGAAGGGTCTACTTGTAAGTACTGTACGCTGTCTAAACTGAAAGGTCTTCCTTAGGGCAATATATTCATACAAGCATTTAAGCATGAGGTAGAAAAAATGTTTTTTTACACAAGTGCCTGAAGACTCCAATGACTACATGAATTATGTTAAGAAAAAAGTCAGCACACACACGCGTCTGGGAGCCTCTGGCTCTGAGGACAAATGGTGGAGACCGTCTATATTTCATCTCTCTGGTTTCCTGCAATACTGCTAAGAGATGATAATCACTTTCTCTATGTGTGTGTGTATATGCATCTGTATGTTCAGTTCAAGGAATATGAAATAATGTAAGGTCTGCACAGGCAGTTTCCGAAAATAGTTTCACAGCCTGAAACTGGCGGATGTGTCACACTGCAGGCCATGGAAGCAGAGAGGATGGAGAGCGCAAGGCTTCTTCAGCTAGTGTTGGAGGTCTCTGTCTGCCAGAGAGGGAGAAAAACCTGGTGCAATCTTGCCCATGATGTCTACTGAGGAGCTTCCTTGATCTGTTCTATAGCTTCAACCCAAAGCCAGAGAAGTGCTAATTGGCATGGACCCAAAATCCCATACCTTGCTATCCACTGAGAAGTGCAGATATCAGAGGTCTAGTGCACAAACTTGTATCACCAACAATAACTGGGACTAATAGTACTTAGGAAGGCTTCAACCCAAAGCCAGAGAAGTGCTAATTGGCATGGACCCAAAATCCCATACCTTGCTATCCACTGAGAAGTGCAGATATCAGAGCTCTAGTGCACAAACTTGTATCACCAACAATAACTGGGACTAATAGTACTTAGGAAGGCTTCAAGCCCAGCAAAGAAAAAGAGAATACTTACTCCAAAATATTAAACATATAGAACTGAGAAAAGAAGCAATCTAATCAGCTTTTCTTAAAACATGACAAACTGCTGCATAGTGCTACTTGGTAACTTGCCATAAGCAATACAGTTGTAAGACGTAGCTCTCCTGCATTCCAGGCCATGGCCATAAGTGCTAATTTGCAAACTAAAGCAGCATTTTACCTATCATTACAGAAAAGAAGCGTTGTACTTCCCCATTTTATCCATGCTCTGTTGACTCATTGTGTTCCCAGTGGAAGATGGCATAAGAAGGGAATAAAGGACTCAAAACTCCTATGCACCAAACTTTACCATACTCATAAGCGCATCATTGGCAGCAGCAATGTTAGGATAGCACACTATATTTTAGTAAATAACTAATTCATTAAGACTCTGAAAGTTTTCTTGGCTTTGGTTTCTTTTCTACATGTCAGGGGAAAAGTAAAATCTATTTCTAATTAATATAAAAACCTTTACTTCTGCATATCCAAAGGCTTTGTAAATTCAGAAGGCTGGTATTGATTTTTTGGAGATCATTTACTGTAAATTATTCACGTGAAACAATTGACAGTAAATGTAATGAATGGGCACTTATAGGATGCTCAGTACAGTTCTATAATGTAAAACCAACTGAAAAAGGATCTATTTTAACATGGGTTGTTTTTTTTTTAAGTTAACAGAGAATAGCCTACCTGGGTCATAGCCAACATATATAATTTTCTCAGTCTGTAAGTCAGTTTCATTACATCATTCACATAAAATATAAAAGCAAATTCTTTCTTTTTCAGTGAAAAATAGCTCTTCAGTCCTCTGGCAGCCAGAATTTAAACTATAATAAATCAAACTTATCTTTAATACAATTTCATTGCTATAACATAAACTGCATCAAAATTAAGTTTGTCTTTAAAAACCATTTTGTGACAAGAACTTGCAGATTTCCATATCTTTTTGATTTAGCCCACTTCCCTAGAAGCATGCTTCAAAAGCACTTTTTTCCTTACCGGATCTGGGCTGTCAGGCTCAGCATCATGGTTGATGGTAGCCACAGTGCAGAAGATGGCTGTTTCCCAGCACCTTCCCTTTCTTCCTTTGGAGGTGAGGTGCTTCCTTGGGACAATATTAATCCAAGATAGGAGGAGCATCAAGAATGGGAGCCACTGCAAGATGATGAACAAGAGCGGGCTTCCAGCCCTCCAGCTGGGTCTACTTTGCAATATGGAACACTTAGGGCAAGTATTCCAGGTTAACACAGGACCAGCCCTGTCAGGACCTGGCCTTTGAGCAGACCACTTTACCGCTCTTGAGTATAAGCATAGAACTGTAGCTCTCCATTGCTGTGCACTAGAACACCTCGGTGTATGTGCCAAAGGAGATCCATTGGATCAAATTGTCCGTGCTCCTGAAACAGCTTCTTTGAAATAAAGGCCAGGACTTGAGTCTTCTATCCATGCTCTTTGCCATTAGCACCAGATCCCTGGAGCAAGCTGAGAAAAATTAGGTCAAGGTTTTACAGTTCTCAGGAGTGGGTTTTTTCATAATAGGACACCAGAGTGGGTGTCCAGAGTGATGAAGGCATGGGTGGAGCAGTGCATTGGGGGCAGCCTATACTGAGAGCTGTGTATGGGCAAGAAAGGCTGTATAGCAAAATTACATGGTTTTTGGTCATACAACTCAGTGGTACCATTGTCTGCCCCAAGCTATCTCCTGTGCCAGGAAATGAGAATTTTTTGCTAGTGCTACTGTTAGCTGACCTGCGCTAGCCACCATTCTAAAAATACAACAGAATAGACATTTACATGCTGCACGCATGTCATGCCTTGTTACATTTACTAGATTAACATAGCCTCTTCTACTAAACATAACCTTGAATTTTAAACATATGCTTTATCATGTTTAAACATGTTTAAACATTTACTTTATCAGAATTGTTTAGATTGGAAAAGACCTTTAAGGTCATTGAGTCCAACCATTAACCTAGCACTGCCATGTTCACCACTAAACCATGCCCCTAAGGGTCACATCTACCTGTCTTTTAAATACCTCCAGGGATGGCAATTTCGCCGCCTCCCTGGGCAAGCCTGTTCCAATGCTTGACAACCCTTTCCGGGAAGAAGTTTTTCCTAATAAACAACCTAAACCTCCCCTGGCATAACTTGAAGCCATTTCCTCTTGTCCTATCGTTTGTCACTTGGGAGAAGAGACTAACCCCCACCTTGCTACAACCTCCTCTCAGGTAGTCCTAGAGAGAGATAAGGTCTCCCCTCAGCCTCCTTTTCTCCAGGCTAAACAATCCCAATTCCCTCAGCCGCTCCTCATAAGACTTGTGCTCTAGGCCCTTCACCAGGGTCTTGCAGTGAGGAGCCCAAAACTGAACACAGTATTCAAGATGCGGCCTCACTAGTGGCAAGTACAGGGGGAAAATCACTTCCCTAGTCTTCCTCACCACACTATTTCTGACATAAGCCAGGGTGCTACTGTCCTTCTTGGCCACCTGGGCACACTGCTGGCTCATAGTGATTGGCATAGACCGACACCCCCAGGTCCTTTTCTGCTGGGCAGCTTTCCAGCCACTCCTCAAACCTGCAGTGTTGTATGGGGTTGTTGTGACCCAAGTGCAGGACCCAGCACTTGGTCTTGCTGAACCTCATGTCATTGGCCTTGGCACATCGATCCAGCCTGTCCAGATCCCTCTGTAGAGCCTTCCTAACCTCAAGCAGATCAACCCTTCCACCCAACTTGGTGTCACCTGCAAACTTACTGAGGGCGCACTTGATTCCTTTATCCCGGTCATTGATATGTGCACTCGGTGACATAAAACACGCCAAGGCCACAGATTGACCTGCAAAACAATGGAAAAGAGAATTCCTTCAGAGATACACCGGGTAAAATGCTATATGAAGGAATATGGGTTTTCCTACCATTTATGTACATACGTAAGAATCTATGTCTGCTAGACCATCTAAATTAGGTTTATGTCTTCAGGATGACTATAATCCCAGTTTTCTCTCTCTCTCAGTCTATGTCAAACAGAAACCTTTCTTTCATAGGAATATCATGTTTTCCTCTTCTAGACTAGTAGCCTATCCTCCCTCTCTCTGTCTTATAACTTACTTTTCTGCTGTGTTAAGATCAAATTTTTTCAGATGTTATAAATGTTTTCCTGAATATAAATGTATTCTTGAATTAAGACTTCACAGTGATAAAAACTGAGTGCATAAACATTGAAAACAAAGTCAACTTCAGGTATTTAAAAAAAATCATAGTTTATATATAGTGTTTGTTGCTTGCTATTCCTGTTAGTCAATTAATCCTTAGCTTTGACCATATAGTTTAGTAGATTGTGTTAGCACAACCACTCCTTTCTTTTTTTCATGTATGTATGAAGCTATAATTTTGTTGAATAGCTTGTTCATAGGAAGGTTGTGCCCAGCTGAAAACTAAAAGTTCTCCAGTACAGCACTTTTTTTCTGGCAGTCAGAGCGCTTTTGCTGACTTCGCCCATAATGTTTTAGTTACGCAAAAGCCCCCAGCAGAGACACGTAGTTTATTGTGCAGAGAGTACAATATTTTGTGCATGCTTATTGCCAGAGTAAATCAAAAGTCATGTCAGATAAATTCACTGTCATTGCAATCACTGGCAGGGCAACGCCAGTTTCAAGAAAGAGAAATAAAGAATGCAAGCAACTCATCTAACTGGCAAGTATGACAAATGGAGACTAGTCAATTCTACATTTTTCTGCCAGAACAATTTCTTCCTTAGAATGCTTATTCATCCACAGTAATATAAAATGTGTCACAAAATCACTAAGGTTGGAAGGGAGATTTTCTAGTCCAACCCTCTGCTTGTAGCAAGGTCAACCTGCTTAAAGACAGGTTGCCCTGGACCATGTCCAGTCAGATTTTAAATGGCTCCAAGGATGGACACTCGACAACCAGCCTAGACAACCTGTTCCTGTGTTCAGTCACCCTTACGGAAAATAAGGGGTTTTTTTCTTTTGTTTAAATGTCCTGTGTTTCAGTTTGTGCCCACTGCCTCTCATCCTTTCACGGGGGCATTCCTGAGAAGAGCCTGGCTCTGTCTTCTGTACACCCCCATTAGGTATTTGTACACACTGATAAGAGCCGCCTGAACCATCTCTTCTCAAGGCTAAACAGTCCCAGCTCTCAGCCTCCCTTGTATGGGAGATGCTCCAGTCCCTTAAAAGTCACTGTATAATTATGTCAACAAAAATATTTTAAATAATATTATATACACATTTACTCCTTTGACAAATATGAACCTGTCATTTATAGGTGAAAGTATTTTTTCCTTTGTTTCTTAGCATGTTTACCCAGATTTTGGCATAGTTATTTCCATAAGGGTTGGGGTTTTTTATATAGTTTCATAAATCATGCCTCTGAAGCTACTTGGAACCTCCCCTCCATCCCCTGTCCCCACCAAATATGTCATTCCTCATGTTCCATTAAGCAAATACACTAGAATTTCTCGTAGAAAGGTACAGTCCTGCTTCCTTATTTTTCTGTTGTCCTCAGGCATTGCAGGAAAAATTCAACAGTGTGGAAAAAATAACAGACTGATCTCTTTTCCTCTAAGAGCCTCAAGCAATAGTTCTAGTCATCTGCAAAGACTTGGTCATTACTTGTTGAATTCATTATTATTTTAGGCTGGTTTATTTTCATACAAAAATGAGACCCAGTTGCACAAGCACATTTGCTAATGATATGTTGCAAACCTATGCACTATATAAAAGTACATCTTTTCCTATTCTGCCCTCCAATAAATCTCATTTCTTTTTCTTTTAGGTCCTAAAAAAATAATTTCTATTCCATCTAAACTCAGCTCCCAGTCATTGCTAAGCAATGAGTTATTTTTAAGCACAAAGTCCTCTAAACAAGCAACAGCCAGTGAATACAAAATTCTATTTCTAATATTTACATAAGCATTGAAAAAATTTCTTGATTTAAAACTTATCTTAAAAAAATTGATGTATTCTGCAGCTTGTGTTTGACTCTATGTAAAGTGCTTTTGTAGGGATGATAATATAAAAAAATTCAGCTGGTAGCACTGCGAAGTGCAAAGGTAACTGAATTTCTTTTTTTTTGTTATAATTTTTGGTCAGTTTAAGCCAGGGAGCTATTTAAACACAGTTTTAGTCTTATTTTATGTTTGAAAATCAAATGTGGATTTTCAAATGATGAAAAAAAAGGTATACTTTTCACATTTTACTGTGTTTGATGCTGAATTTGGTCCTTGACTACTGTGTTGAAAATTTTTTATGTATTTTGCATACTGTACAAAATATATGTCGCAAAATATTCTCAGCATCCTAAGAAGTTGGCATGATCCTTGTGCTACTTTATCTACGTAAGGAAGGAGTCATGGAGAACGGGAAAATGCCGCCTATATCTTATGATAAACTTCAATATTTTTTCCTTAAAATTCAAGTTGAAAGCATTACTCTAGTGTGCATTTACTTCCAAACAGTCATTTATGAGCTTTAACCCCCACAGAGCAGAGTTTTTAAATAACCTCAGGCAATAAAAATTTTAGAAAGTACTAACAGTTGCTACTGTTCACCCATCTGTCTATTCTGGGGATTTTATCCAATCACTGTTATAATAACTATCGGTTTCAAAAACTGTCCTTTTGAAATTTAAGAGGTGCCTTGGCTAATGCAATTTAGATACAGATCCAGCCACAGTTAAAGAAATATTTTTTCTTTTTAATTCCTTCATGAGATATATGAACAAATAGACATTTTAGATCAAATTCTGATACAGGAATTTGGAAGTTACATTTGAACTGAACTCCATTTGCATATCTTCAACACTGATCACACCTAAAAACATCACCCTAATTATTTATCAAATTCCTATCAGCATATAAAGTAACCATCAATTTAATAACCAGCTCACATCTGCCAAAGTAACAATTTTGCATAGGTATAACTTTCTGTAATCAACACTGATATTTCTTTACTCTTCATCTCAAAATGTTAACTTTTAAAATCCATCAAATTACATTATCATTTTACAAAAGATATTACCTTGAGACTGTCAGATAGTTCTAATTAATATTCTTTAGTATCTCAAAATTATTTAAGTAGCAGTGTACCTCATTGCAGATACTAAATCAGTTAGTTATGCATGTGACCCGTTCACAGTCCTCTGTATATCAAACCTGGATTTTTAGGAAATGTATCTTTTGCTCCCAAGGAACAAATAACATATAGAAAAGAATTCCTGGATGTAATTTTCCATCTTCCAGATAACTTTCAGATGAGTTATTTGTATCCATGGATACCAAGCCATTGTGAACAACACTCATTTTAAGCTTTGTGGATAATAACGTTACCTTTCAAACCTAACCTTCAGCACTTAAATTTCCTCTGTCAGATTTTAGTGACAAACCACATATGGATACAATTAAGGCACGAAACCTAGCATTAAGTCTAATCTCTTGTCTTGGAAAATGATCTGTGCAATCTGTTTGATGTAGAACTTCACAGCCAGGACTGTGGCTGTGCTCATGCAACTATTAGTGGCTGATAGTGAAGACTGGGATCAATTTTGTGTTAATGTAATATATTTAAACCTGTTACACAGTCCAGAAGAGAGCATCTCTCATATTTATCCTGCTTTTAGTATCTGAGTATGCAGCAGTCTTCAACAGCATTCAAAACACTGAGAAATGTTATTCGTAGCATACCACTTTTCCATTTTTGTTTTTAAATAAAAACTGTTGCAATTATGACTCTGCCTTCATGTGCTTTAGCACTAGGGGAAGCATTAACCATTTCTGGAAATTCTGCTTATTTAAAAAATTATACCTTCCCATCTCCGCTGCATTTTATAAATAACAAGAATAAAAGCATTATGTTAGTGCACGCAGCTACACATATGTACGTTTTTATGATAAATAAAACAGATCCATCTCCTCCCACACCCTCACTTAATTTTTTCTCTCTCATCCCTTTTCTGAAAGAAGCACAAAGCTAGCAACAACAAAAAGTAGGAAAGCGAGATGTTCATTTTTAGAATTGAAGATGGCTGTAATTTTCCACACTAAACAGTGCACTGGAAAGAAGGTTTGATATTTACTTGTTCAGACTGTTACAGCCCACTCTATTTGCCAACATTTCACACAAAACTGCTAACAGCCATGGAGGATCAACTCCCTGTTGAAATTTGGACCCAATTTTTCTGACGTATTTTCATGGAAAGACTATTCTATAAACTTGAAAGTGCCTGAGCAGAAGGCTTTATATAATATTGAGTTGTATAATGTTCAGCAAACACGATACAAAAGATTTTTTCTTATGAAGTTGTGTTTCTTTTTCCAAACTATACAAGTGTGTAATAAGCCATAAGGTGGTCTTTAATATGACTATTGTTGATGTTCTGTTCCATTTATAGCTATTAAAAATAAAAGTTTTAGGAAAACAAGAGATACTGAATGTTGTCTTAAGTGCTCATATGGTTTTTTGCCATCACATTCACAGAACCACGGAATCACTTAGGTTGGAAGAGACCTTTAAGGTCATTGAGTCCAACCATTAACCTAACACTGCCATGTTCACCACTAAACCATGCCCCTAAGGGTCACATCTACCTGTCTTTTAAATACCTCCAGGGATGGCAATTCCACCACCTCCCTGGGCAAACCTGTTCCGATGCTTGACAACCCTTTCAGTAAAGAAGTTTTTCCTAATATCCAACCTAAACCTCCCCTGGCACAACTTGAGGCCATTTCCTCTTGTCCTGTGACTTGTTACTTGGGAGAAGAGATTGACCCACACCTCGCTACAACCTCCTTTCAGGTAGTTGTAGAGAGTGATAAGGTCTCCCCTCAGCCTCCTTTTCTCCAGGCTAAACAATCCCAACTCTCTCAGCCGCTCCTCATAAGACTTGTGCTCCAGACCCCTCACCAGCTCGTTGCCCTTCTCTGGACACGCTCCAGCACCTCAATGTCCCTCCGATACTGCGGTGCCCAAAACTGAACACAGGACTCAAGCTGCAGCCTCACCAGTGCTGAGTACAGGGGCATGATCACTTCCCTGCTCCTGCTGGCCACACTCTTCTTGAGACAGGCCAAGATGCCATTGGCCTTCTTGGCCACCTGGGCACACTGCTGGCTCATGTTCAGACGACTGGCCACCAGGACCCCCAGATCCTTTTCCGCCAGGCAGCTTTCCAGCCACTCCTCCCCAAGCCTGTAGCGCTGCCTGGGGTTGTTGTGACCAAAACCCAGCACTTGGACTTGTTGAACTGCATAACATTGGCTTCAGCCCATCAATCCAGCCTGTCCAGATCTCTCTGCAGAGCCTTCCTACCCTCAAGCAGATCAACATTCCCACTTAGTTTGGTGTCATCTGCAAACTTACTGAGGGTGCACTCAATCCCCTCATCCAGATCATCAAATAAGATATTAAACAAGACTGGTCCCAAAACTGAGCCCTGAGGAACACCACTTGAGACCTGACACCAACTGGGTTTAGCACCATTCACCATAAATCTCTGGGCTCGGCCATCCAGCCAGTTTTTAACCCAGCGAAGAGTCCACCTGTCAATGCCATGGGCTGCCAGCTTCTCTAGCAGAATGCTGTGGGAGACTGTGTCAGAGGCCTTCCTGAAGTCCAAATAGACAATAGCCACAGCCTTTCCCTTATCTACCAGGCGGGTCACCTGGTCATAAAAGGAGATCAGGTTCATCAAACAGGACCTGCCTTTCATGAACCCATGTTGGCTGGGCCTGATCCCCTGCTTGTCTTTCACTCGCCATGTGAGCGCACCCGGGATGAGTTGTTCCATAACCTTTCCTGGTATCGAGGTCAGGCTGACCGGTCTGTAGTTGCCTGGATCCTCCTTCTGGCCCTTCCATTTACAGCTGTTACTTGTTCCAACTATTTTTTTTCCTTATTACTTGTAACTGCAATAATGTCATTACTACTGAAACATTCCCACTTATGAGTTAGTTAAATATAGGGAAGAATTTTAAAATAGCATGCATTTTGTATTGGAACGCCCATCTAACTATCCCTGATATGATTTTTTATCATATAATGTCACTTATTGCAAAATCCTTTTTAACATATGCTTTTACTTTTGGAACAATAAATTAATTCCAATATGAGTACTGTTTAGGACTACTACATGACAGTAACTAACATGTAACAGACATATCTTATTTTAGTAACACAAAAAATGGTATTGTAAATAGTTCATAATTCTGTTTAACACTGACTAGTATGATCATTATTTAAGTATGTCCTTTCTTTATCATGCATAACATAAGTGCAGGCTACTAGACTATATACAGTATAGCATGATTAAATCTGTTTCCACGTATTTTTACTTCAGGTATTCCTGTCTTATTTTATTGCTAACACTTTAGTGGAATTTACATACTACATACTTATGCAGAAGTATCTCAGTTCCACCTTTCTTATTCAGAATACATACAGATCGTAGTTCAAATGGCCCCTCATCACAAGTGTACAGATTGGGGAACAGCGAGATATATGTAACTAATTTACTTAGAAATGTTATAAAACTGAGTGAAGTATAATGAAATTACACAGCAATAAACACGTAAACTTCACTTAATTCCATCATAAATTCTTCTGTGTTGGAAGTAATGATGAATAGTAATGTAGGGCAAAGCTTGCTCTTGGCAATCAAACATTTTCATTACTTAATCATCCTAAACTAACTTAAAAATAATATTTTACCATGGTGTAAGCTTAAAGACATTATTGATAAATGGGTATAAGCATCGGAAGAAGACTTCCGGTATTTTATTTTAAAAAGTGTTCGTATTCAACAAACACTATACAAATAAAACAACGCCTTAAAATCCTCCCCACACTTGAAATGTTTGTCTTTACATTGGAAATACTGAATCATGTAAGATTGCTAAAACAGTATGATACCTTCTTGGAAAATGTAATCAAAGATAGCAAAAAAAACCCCATAGACCAGAGGAAAAAATAGTTTTTAAAATTACATAAAAAGCTGTGCTGGAAGAACATCTTGAAAAATAAATAATAAGAAGAAAAAGGTACAAATTAGGCAACAGGGACTTATGTTTCACTTAACAGATTAATCTTTCCGCTTAAAGGTTTTATCTTGTGCATTTTGATAAGACAGTATAAGCACAACTAAAAAGTATAATCATGCATTAAGGAGTCTACTGACAATGTATATTAAGAGTTTGGCACATAGAATTTTAACCATATATTCCTCTGCCTGGAGGCCTCTCTATATCCTTGCAGTATTTGGGATGAGCAGATGAACTGCTCTCCTGAGATGCTTGCCCAGCTTTTTCCTATGACTTCATGTTAAACAAAAAGTTAACTCTCTATGCCTTCTTTCACGTCATGCCCAGACTTGCAGGATGAAAGTATACATTAGCCTAGGTGAGAGCTGTCGTAAGGGATACACGCAACGGCTTTTACCAAATCCTAATGCAGTCCTCATGCACAGCATGACAATTACAGTGAAGAGGAGTCTGCTAGATTAGCTATGTAATGGGAACTGGAAAACTGTATCGTTGCAGATACATACCAAAAAGCAAAAGCAAAAGACAGGCCCGGGACCTCTTCAGAATTATAAATTGGTATAATTTATCAGAGTTCATCCGCAATATGGAGAAGCCAACAGATGCAGAACTGAAACTGCCAGCATTAGCACAATATCTGTATTTCCATTCCTGACCCTCTGACACCTTCCAGCAACAAATAAGTGCATTAATCTAAAGCTTTCAATCTGAGTACTGGAAGGGTTCATGTTTTTGAAGGTAGAAATCGTTTATTAAAATTCAAGTTTACTTCAGAAAGGTTTAAGACGTGATTGTCCTGAACTGTCATAAAAATTGGTTCCACTTAAGAACAGTGAGAAATTATATATAGTTAGCAATTATAACAGCAGCATATTTTTCTAAATAATTCAAAAAACTCTGAAACTATACTGGCAATACTTAACCACCGTGAACAAAACTAGAGAAAGTAAAGAAAGTGGTGAGATTCACCTGATGAGATTTCAGTACAAATTAGATAACCTGAAATGCATATTTCCAAGTTAAAAGGAAAAAAAATCATAGTTGAATAAACCATGATTTAAAAATTATAACTTACTACAGGCAGTATAGTGTACCTTTATTAAGATTGCCAGGCATATCACATTTTCAAATTTTATACACAGCCTCTGTAGTGCGAAGAAAATTCCAGTTTCTTGAATATTCGTATCATCTTTTGAATTTTAATACCTTAATTACACATATTTGAATTAAAGCTCTTTGAATTAAAAAAAAAAAATTAACTTACCCATGTAAGTTAATACCCAATTAACTTACCCTAACTTAACCTTACCCATGTTATCTTCAACTACTAAGTCTCGGTTACTTCTTACCAAAACAGAGCCTAATACAGGTTCATCTTTTATTTGTTCAGTAGTTATTTGGTGAATAAAATGGCTGGGTAAGGTAATAAAATGTCAAATAAAGAAAAAAAAAGAAGAAAACAAAATATTAAGTCCTGCTATGACTGTATGACTGCTACAGTTTGTTTACCTTTATTAAGATTATTTTGACTCAGGCCAATTCTGTTGTTATTATTATGCTGTCATTTCATTCTGTCTGTGTTCTTTCAGCTCTTTAATGCTCATTCCTCCTTGAAAACTTTTTATACAGTTCCTGTTTTTTTTAATTTTCAGTAATTGAGTTCCACTGTTAGTGACTAACCCACTATCTTTCTAATATTCTTTCAGTATCTACTTCACACCTGTAGTTCTGATTCTTCTGTTTGTTAACTCACCTGGGTCTGTCTTTGGACTTGTTTGCAGACTTTGCAGTTATTTCTTACTGACTATATTCAACCACCTATGTGCAACAGTTATCACCTACTTTGCTATTGTGTTATTATTACATCTTCCTCCCTCAGGATAATTCCTTGTCTACTGTAATGTTCCCTGTGATTCTTTTTTTTTTTTTCTTTTTTTTTTGTGTGTTAAAAGTAGGCATGGCAATTGCACAGTGAGTCCAAATTTTTCTCCTTAAATTTCAATATCTTTACAATTACGGCAGCCCATGATTTTCTCCAAAATGGACTTCATTCAATTACAGGATATTGTGTTTCTGAACAACTACCTACAGCCAAAGGTCTCAAAAACCTAATCAATGTTATTTTACTTCCATAAGCACCTGTCTGTTTTCACAGTTTATTCAATCCTTCCACCTACTTTTTTAAAGATGAGACAAATAGCACTTGAAATCCCTTAAGATCCTAATTCTTTGACTGTCTCATAGGTTGGCAAAGTAATTCTTGATACTTCATGAGGAATCTGTCAAATCCATCATGATGTCTGCTATTGCAGCTTTTACTGTGGTCACCTTGGGATTTTATTCAACCTCATAAAAACCTGTTGCTCTTTCTTCTTTCATATGACTTGGTCTCATTTCTCCTGTTTCTCAAGGCTGTAGCCATCTCTCATGGCTACTTTTCTATACTCTTGTGGTATGAGTTGTTATTTTCCTCTTCTTCCACTGCTTCTTCTTCTTCTTTTTGATATTTTGTTTGCAAACCTATCATCTTATACTATCTATTTTTTCTCCAGCAGCACATCTTTTTCTGAGCAGTCGTCTTCTCCATTTTATATGCTCTTGGAGACTCTTTTCCATAAGCTTCTCAAATCTAAACTCCTTCCATTTACACAGCAGCTCAGTAGCCACCAGGTCTTGATCAAGTGACACTATGATCTTTCATTGGGACACCATTCAAGATTAAGGAAGAAAAGCTGGCCTTTTATTTTGTCATTGTTGCCTCCTCCATTCTTCAGGTCCTCTACAGGTCTGCATCACTATCACCTTATTTTCCTCAGTTCCAACTCTGAGAAGAAAAAAAGTGTCCAGTTCTTTCTCTGAGATACCACAGGATATAGGACATAGGATATGAGAAGAGATATGACAGCAAAAAGAAAGATGCTGAGACAAGCAGGGGACAAAAAGAAGACCAGCAGAATCTACATCTGAATCAACAGGAACTAACAGAAATAGGAGATTATCTGATGGAGTTCTGTATGATTCATTCACAGTTTCCTGTTTTGGCTATGAATAACATAGAGTATGATACCTTTCATTATCTTGTATTTATTAAAACAAGGAAAGTGAATGAAAAACGTTGTAAATTAACTATTTGAAAATTAAATTAGAATTAAGATTACCTCAACAAATTTGTATTCTCATCTAGCTTTGGTCAATTGACTTCATTGCATCTATGTTGATTTATATTCTCTGAGAACCTTGTCTATGCCTGATATATGGCATTAATTTAAATAGGGCACGTATCAGATTGGGGAGCCAAGAATTTGAAATGCACGATGGTCAATCCTGATAATATTTATTCCTGCTAATAAGTAGTTATCACTACTTCCAAAGTCACATGCAACATAATTTCCCTTCAAACAGCTATTGAGTCTGTTTTCATTTGCTTATGAAGACTTCCTTTTGAGAAATATTAGAAACCAATAGGAGAGAGTTATAGTTTAGATTGAAGTTCAAAGGAATTTCAACTTGTGTGAAAAGTTTGGAGAAAGCTGTACTAAAGCCTTATTCTATGAAAAAGTTTTGTGGTGTTTTTTGTGGGTTTTGGGGGAGATTGTTTGGTTCTGGGTTTTGTTTTGTTTTCCAGCTACAATTCAAAAGGCCAACAAAAATTTCCAAGATGTTTCATATTTCTTCTCTTCACCTGTATCTCTCATCACATGTATCCCTAACAACAGTTTTGTGCTGCCATTCATTTTATACTGAATATTGAGTTACATCCTTAGACAGACACTAAGTATTTAAGAGATATCAATATAAATTACACCAGCACATCAGTTTCCCTTTAATAAGCCCAGGTGAACCTTAACTGGCCCTGAAAAAAATCTGTTGAGTTCTTTTCACAGTATTGCTTCAGCTCTATGTTAGCTACAGCAGAAAGACAGACTTACTGTGGAAAGGACAGATTCTGCCCTGAGGCTGGTCAATGTCCCCAGGACTGAGGCTATAGGAAACACAGGGCAGGAACCACATGAGCGGCTTTGCAAGTGCCAGTTTGTGCCTTACAGATCTTGTGCTAAGCCAGAGCTAATAAAGCGTTATTGAACCATGCCGACGCGGTTTTGTCAGTGTTTCTGTACTCCTTGCCTTGATGTGTCCCATAGTATCTATATTGTCTTTATTGTAACTGAGGCATCAGAGATTCGGATAGTGGATAGTCTGGTAAAACAGGAAAGAACCAAAGCGAGGATTTGGAACCTCCCTGATGTGGAGGAACAGCACAGCACAAGAAACTTCTGAAGTTGATTCAGCTTGCTTTCTTACAACCACTGGAGTAACTTTGCTTCCATTCATTCAGAGGCACTATTATTATGCTCATAGGTCCAGCTTCTGCATTAAGGTTAGAGTCATGTTGTCCTTGAATGACGGATGTGAAAAACCAAGCTAATCCACCCTTCTGCAAATGGAGGAAAAGCTTTTTGAGTGTCTCTACCCTTCTGACCCTCTTTTTTTTTCTCCCCCGTCTTTCTCTTGGGCTCCTACAGTTTAGGAAAGGAGTTAGCAATCATTCAAGGTTATGGTCAATCTTACAAAAGCTATGTTTTTCTTTCCCAAAAGAGGGAAAGAAAATTATTTTCTCTCTCTAAAAACCTCACTCAGGACTTTCTCATATTTCCCATCTGCTTGACATTTAGTCAAATTGTTGTCCTAAATGAGAAGACCCAAGTAAACACACAATAAAAGCCAACATAGGGATAGTAAGAGTTAAAAAAAGTCCCTATTTATCATAACTTTGATACTTACTTTTGAGTAGACTTTCACTTATTACCAAAAGAGATTATAAGGTACATCTTAAAATAAAACTGCCTATTCATAAATCTAAAATATCAATCTCCTAAATAATTCAGAAAAAAATCATTTTACAAGTTTCCCAATTAAATGTAATTACTGTAAATGTAATTACGAAAGTATCACAGACTGCTTGATAAATCAAAGATGTCAGAAATTCTAGTAATGTTCTTTTCTAGTGAATCTCTTCAGTAAATAACAGTAGATCAAACAAAACCATTCCTTCACATAAAGGGATTTGCATCTTTTTCTGCAGAGTAATTATAAAATAAACATTTTTTTTCCCATAAACTAAGAGTTCTTTTTGAATTATTTTGTAATGCTTCCTATGTTTCCTGTGTGTATGCTGAAAAACACATATTTCCCTTTAGAACAGGGAAAAGATGCAAGCAAGAGTAAGGCAATACATGGACATCTGGTATTTTACTAGGTTTGAGAAGGGAAGGAGTTTGACTGGTCAGAGAAGATTTTCTCATTGATTCAAAGCTAACTGGAGATGCAAGGTCTGGTCTCCTGAAATATCCTTTCTTTTACATGATTCACTATTTTTGTACAATACACTAAAGCCACAGAAAACTTGCTATCTGCTGGCAAAACTCTCTCACCCCAATTAGAAGAGGACTTGCCCCATGCTCCTAGCTAGAAGTCTGAATCTCATTCATCATAAGCATATTTCTTTTGCACCATATTATCTCTAGTCATGAATAATACTTTTCTGATAGATATATAAGCAGACTTTCTGCATATAAGAGTGCAGAAAATAAAAGTCAAAGTTTTCGACAGGCATTATGCTGTTCTTTCCAGTATCTGCCTTTCTCACTTAAGATCATGCCGTTTGTCAGAACTCAAAATTTTTTGCTGAGTGTATGATCATTAAAATGATAAAAGCGTGATCTTCCTACTGCTATTGATTTTTCCACTGAGTTTTCAGCATGAACATTCTCTACTCCTGAGAGCGCTCCAGCTGTGCTGCACAACCAGATAAATAACATCTTCCTGTTTCCCTGAGAAGCTGTTTTCTTTATCTTCTGATCTTCCTAACTTTTCCAGCTCCAGATTAATTTTCTTTACCCAAAGAAGTTTGTGGATTAAATGAGAAAAAAACCCTAAAAAAAAGCCACATGAAAAGGACATAGGCAAAGAAATTAGTTAGAAGTTCTTAAATTCTTTCTAAGGTTCAACTGAAATATATGCTGCTTTCTAGATTTCACCTTTTATTTTAAAGGTTATAGAAGGCAGCTGGAGTAGGTTTCTGTTTTTCAGTGATTCCAGGTAATTGATTTTCTAAGGAAAACAAAGAAACCACAAAATATTGTGATGTGGGTAGTTTTAATTTTGGTTTTAATATGAAGATGTTTGAGCTTTCTTGGACTTCATTTACACTGTCAGAGTGTATTTTTCACAACAACTAGCAGAAACAGCTCTCCTACATATGAAAGCACAACACGGTCTGCATTTTCTCTGGGCAGTAAATCACAGATTTTTTTTTTATTTCATGAATCATTCAAAATTTGTTTTAGTTATTTTATGAAGTGAGAATATACTGTATCCTCCTTGGCAAAGAGAAAAAAATTAAATAATATTTTTGTCTGCTTTTCAACAACACACACTTGATTAGCCACACATTTTTTTTGTCATTAACCTACAGTGCTGTAAGTTACATCAATTTATCCATTAATTAAAAGAGAAAACTAATCTTTTCCTACTTTAATATGTGGTTTTTGCTGTTCAGAAACACAGAACATGGACAGATAACTTATGCAAATTCACAAGCAAAACTGGCTTGAACAGAGTACATTTAAATATTAACAAATATTAGAAGTCTCCCTGGAAAGAAAGATGTATTATGGTGTTAGTAGCTACATATGTTCTGTGTAATCTCTATTTTCCCTCAGTTGCTCATGGTAGGATGTTACCATTAACCATTACCATGCATTTAATAAATACCATTCATGATACTGCCTGCAAAATATTTTCTTAATTTTTAATTTGTAGGTTTTAGTATCCGTGGTATACACTGAAATTCATAATCCTCAGATTATTTAAAGGTTGGTGTTGACATATAATGCAATGCTTGGTTAGACGTCTACATAAAAGCAATCAAGAAGTGCATGCAATGTATCTCAGTTGCCCTTGAGTAGCCTGGAACATTATGTCGCCTTAATGACCTGCAGTCAAAAAACAGCAGAACTTAGGTGGAAACATTGCTCTAGGACATTTTTGCAGCCTTTTGGAGCTTAGATCAGAACTTCATGAGTCTTCAGATGACATGTTTTAATATTTAATCAAAATGACTATTATTTCATAGCACACCACAATCATTTTCATGCAATTAAGAATCACAGAATCACAAAATTATTGCAGTTGAAAGGGACCTCTGGAGATCATCTTGTACAGCCCCAGCCTCCCCCACTCACTTAGAATAGAGGTGGCCTAGAGAGGACTATGTCTTTTGAATATCTCCAAGGAAACGGAGTTCAACATTTGTCGTTCTTCCTGGCAAAATTGTGGGGACACAGTTGGAGGACAGAGCTATTGTTATTAGGATCACACTAAGTGTGATGATACTAAATTGTCTTTGTAGCTATACTTTTGTTGTCCATGCCTTAGAAGTCCACTGTGAAGTAGTGACAAAGCGTTAAAAATGGCATAATACAGGGGCTTTCATACCACCTGGCTTTGGGCACCTGAATTAAAAAGTTAAGTGAGTCAAGTTCTCTTCCTAATGTTTGCTAGCCATTTCAGATAGCTACAAGTACTGTGAAGGAGCCTACATGATGTCTTCCTTGGATTGTCATCTAAAGGCTCCCACTCTCTAGTTCGCCTGTAGACGGAGCCTAGGGAGAATAACCACCTACCTTAACCTGGTAGTTACAACATCTCCCAGTCTAGCCCAGAAATACAGTGCAGGAAAACAAAATACTGTTCATCATGTCTGCAGCTCCTCACTCAGATTAGCTAAGACACACCACGTCATTCACCTCTGTTCTGCTAGCTGTTAGTATTCTGAATTAAAAAGATCTCCAGTGTCTGGGATAATATGAATAAACCATAAAAAACTACAACTGTCATAATATATATTTGAACGTGACAATCTGTGTTAATTCAGAAAGCCTATGTTTGATGCTTAGATTCATAACCCATTAAAACCCCCTAGAATAGACTCCATCAGGAACAACAGGAGGGCTCTCAGCTGCAAATACAAGAAATATACGTTCATAGACTTTTTATAAACATACCTTGTGGGTACTGTACAGGATATTTTAAGTAGCCAATTAGTGTCTCTGATTCTAAACATACCTAAGAGGATTAAGAACGTTGTTAATGTACATATCTTATTTTTCTTCACAACCCTTAAGCTACCACAGTCATTGCACAAGTTTTTTCCTCAGCCTGCATATATTTAAAATACCACAAACCAGATTTGTTTCATTGTTGGCAGCTAGTGAGTAGGTCTTGCTGAGACCAGGGTGTTCTAGCATGACAGGCTCCCATTAAATTTACCAAATCACCTAGAGCAACAATTGATACTGTGAAGGCATCTCGTATCCACTCACAAAACTCAAATTGGAAAGGTCTAACTACAAGCAGATGTTTTATGGGAAGGTGAGAATAGAATTGATACTTGAAGGTATTGCATGATTCATTGCAGTGTTTCTGCAAGCTGTTATCAGAAATCAGAAAGACTCTATGCCTTTTTGTGTATTGCTGGTTTTGTTCAATTTTTTGTTCAGATTTACATTTTAATCCACAGGGGATTTCATGTTGTTCTGTCAGAGTAGCAGAAGATACTCCAGAAAGCATTCAGTTTACTAGCACTACCGCCTTAGCATTATTTTCTTTTCATGTAATGAAATCTATTTTTTGCCTTGAAATAACAGAGCAATCATATGTAACTTGTTCTTAAATTGTGTATTGAAATGTAGCTAAGTCAACAGACGCCCTGAAAATGTGCTTCTCTCTGCTCATCTTCGTTATGGCAAGTGAGAGGCATACTATGCCTTTCTCACCCTCTCTCTTTCCCCTTTTCTCACAGAAAGGTGAGTCAATGTAAATATTTTACGTGTCAATATTTTTACCTAAATTTACATGTATCTAATTTTTTTATTTAATTATTACTTAAACATATGCATTTACATGTATTAAAATATTTACATGTAAATATTTTTAAGTGTTGTGTAGGTGTACGGTGAAACCTAATCTGTCAGACAGTGTCCTGGGATTAAAGGTAGCCTGTCCACCTTCCATATCCTCTGCTATCTTTTCTTGTCCTTTCCATTTTGTTAGGTTTATGCTTTGCCCTTCACTACTTCAACCTTTCCTCCATTAGACCGTTAAGTGTCACTTTTCTCTCCCTTTTTTTGGTCATGACACTCGCAAGCTTCCATATCCGCTTCTTAATGTTCCCTCATTACCCTGCATGTAAAAGAAATTGAGTTCTCCGTGGCATAGCACAGTCAGAGCACAAACTCTAATAGTATCATTTAAAAGAGTGTTCAGAAGAGTATTGCTGAAAACTATGCTTCAATGACTCAAAACTACTGTTCTCATTAGCAGGATGCTTTTTCTGAGCCAACTGAGAGAAAGTCAGTGGATCTTTATAATGAAAGGTTCAGAAACATTAGGAGGAAAATGCAACAGCAACAACAAAATGTTGAAACGTGTTCTGGCATTGCAAGGTGTCAGTGCTCTGCTCTGACAGAACTGAAGTTAATATAAGTTTTGACATAGACTTTAATGGGAAAAGCCCTTGGTTCGTTGTGAAAGCTAATGTCTATTTTGTGTTTGCTCTTCGTGACAAGCCTATGAAAACGTATTACCTGCTGTCTGGCAGTGGCATATATATATGCTATTTGTATTAGAGAGACTCTTTAAAGCCTGTACAATGCGTTTTGTGCAGTTTATGACTTCAGCTTTGGGCAAGGATATGGAGGTTCTCAAAGCATAGTATCTCCATGTGGGATACTTCTGGTTTTCATTAACAAAATTAAATAGCCTGCACAGCAGTTTGAATCCATTGCTGCTTTTTTAAACATTTCAATAGGATTGCAGCTGAACGTGGGGAAAATATACTTGTACAAACTGCTATATCTTATCCTGAAAGCACAACCTGACAGCTACAATGCAGACTACCTGTGGTTCAATTAGAGATGACATAGAGGAATTCACTCACTTATTAAGACATCAAATTTAAGGAGGTTTTATTTTAAGTCCCTGGTTTCTTCACTGAAATAAACAGGTATCCTAACCCTGTAGCTTCTAGAAAAAAAATCTAACTCCTAATACTCTGTGGTAAGTCTTTTTTGGTCTCAAAGAGGTCCTCTGGATATTTTTCACGGCGTGTGCTCTGTATGCAATGAGAGGGAAAGTGAGATAACATACCCCACAAGCTTGCATGTGACTGTGATATTTGTCAAAGCTGTTACATTCCATGACAGCTGAAAGGTACGCAGTCATCTGATTGTACAGGCAAGTGAATCCCCTTCTCATCACTCCAGAGACTGAAAACCGCTTGGTCCTATGCCAGCAGCACTGCCATTTTAGCAAATGCAGCATGTTGATGTACCAATATTGCTAAGACCTCACAACACACTCAGGTTAATGACGGCTGCTCTGCCAACTGCCTCCTGATGCAGCATTGTTTACAGATGAAGGAGTAAAGGCAATGTTTTGACAGGTTATTTTGGGGTATTGCATTTGAATGTTTGTCTGGTTTTGTTTGTTTGTTTACTTTCTTGGTTAATCTGGCCTGGGAGGAAACTGGTAAAATATACTGCTATATATCACAAAGAAATAAGAGTTGTTGCTATTGGGACTTGTCAGAAAATATTCTCTACTCTATAACACTAAATCATGATTCTGTATTTCATCTCCCTGAGAATAAGGCAAGAATGAAATCCTTTCCACCAGGATAATAGTTAAACTATCCAAGTAAATGTTTAAATGCATGCTGTTAAGTATTTTATCTAACTTAGATGGTGGTTGGAATAATTGCTGAACCTGAAGAAGGCTAAAGGCTTATTCTAACATCTGATTTAGCTCTGTGGATGACCTCCTGACCTTACAAAGTCAAGAATAAATCTCTCATTGACTGCAATGAAGACAGAATTTCATCCTGCTTGTATCACTTAAGTGCAGTAAAATATACTCAGGTTTTGACAGACTCTCTACACAATTTCACTCTTCCACAGTTAATGTCAGAACTGAACTGCTTCTGTATTAGACACCACAAAATTTCTGCTCCTCTGGAAACTTTCATCATTTCATACAGATTAAATCCAGAGATACCATTGCATGATCCTACATGTACCATTGCTTCTTAAGTTGCAAATACAGAGTGAATAAGAAAAAAACTGCAGGGTCTCAAGCAGCCTACAGGGAGCTACAGCATGTGCCAGACACACAGGCAGCCGAAGGCCTCGAAACCACCTTTTCATCTCCAACCCCTGCTGTGCCATCCTTCTTTAGAAATTTCAAATACTACATTGTCTGTCCTTCCGTACATCAAAAGCCACTAGGTTTCACTCAGATACGCTCTATCGGGTGAAAAAACTTTAGTCGGCGAAATATTTCAATCTTCACAAAAATCAAAACATGAGGCATGGGTAGGGTACAGCAGACACTAAGGAACTGCTGGTGCCCGAGGCCCCATACAGACAGAGAACCTCTGCTGCTGTCCCTGCCCTTCCTTTTCAAGTTCTGCAAGGCCAGGGGGGCTTCTCAGCCTTGAATATTTTTTTTCTTCTTCTGATCTACATCTCTTGCTGAATTCGTATCTTCTATGCCTCCGGGCACTAACCAGAACATCTTAAGGGTAAATGGAGAACAGCATTAGCCAGACACGCTGACCCCCTACAAAAAGGACCTTAAAGAACAGAGAAGCATGGAGAGTGGTAGAGAACTTACCAGGAGTCTGGATCTCAAGATACGGGGGCACTGAATGAGGAGATGCATAAACAACATTTCACTAAGCAGCATCCAGCAGAGATGAAGATCCTGTCCTGAATCAACACATGGACTGTTTTTATTTGCTGTTGCATATATGGATAATCACTGTTGTTAGCCAGAAAGAAACACTATGCTGCCCTGTCGATCAACAAAAGTAACCTACAGATATAAATATATATATGTGACTTTTTAAAGTGTTCCTTAAACACAATCACCCTCACACACTACTGGTACTGTAATTTCTTCACAATTTCTATGTCCTTCACATCTTATCAAATCAGCATTTGCTGCCTTTAACATCTGTTCATGATCTAGCAAAAGGGAGAGAATTACAACAGCCTAACCTAGTGGGAATCATTTAATATTCTTTCTTAGTGAGAGTAAATAACCCTAACAAATACTGAGCTTCTCCTTGATGATTTTGTCAACAATCTAAGAGAGTTTAAGTGAAGAAAATCTCAACTCTAAAGCCACCTCTGTAAAAGAGCATTACTGTCTCTTGTTGTTTGCAAATGAAGTGAACACCACATTTTCTAATTTGCCAAACAGAAAAAAATTCCTGCTTTTTCAGTCACAAGGATTCAATTTGGGTCCTAAAAGGCATTTTATACCCCAGTGTCAGTATCAAACAAGAACTGACTGATCAAAAAACATGCTCCTGTTTTTATCAGTCATCTTTTATGAAGTCTTGACTGCTGGTGATTATAGATAAATCAGGCAGCATACAACAGGACTTCTTTTGGTTCCAAATCCTTTTTAAGTCTGATTAAGGAGTAAAGAGTCTTTTTACTTGCAAAGGCAAACAATTTCAATATGTTCTCAGTGACAAATCATAAATAAGTCTCTCCAAGCACTTTTATCAAAAACTTTCAGAGTTTTTGACATACAGAAAATAGGATATAAATAAGTTTAAAAGGTTTTGATAATAAGCTTGATAATAATAATTCCTAAAGAGCTACTTATTTTACAAAAAATTGACTTTGAAACAGTGAGATATATTGAGAATGGTTCTGCTCAGCCTTGTGCTGGATCTGATGTTCTTCGTTTTTGATTATTCATGAACTAAGTGGAGGAATAGACAGTGTGCACAGGAAGTCTATTGACAAAAAAAAACCAAACAAAAAAGCCAAGAAGAACTGCAAATATGCTAGAAGAAAAGCTTTACATTATAAATGATTTTACAGTGTTAAGTTTGGGGGCCTGGATCATATTCTTATGAAGACAGGTTGCGGTAGCTCAACTCGCTCAGTGTAACTGAGAGGAGGCTAAAGGAGTTCCTACAACTACTTGAAGAGGTTATGTACCCAAACTCTTCCCAGTTGTGCCAGGCACAAAAGCAGATTGGATGTGAGGAAGGTCATATTGGACATTAGGAAAACATTTTTCACTCTGAGGGCCGTGGACCACTAGGATGGGTGGTCCCCACCCTTGAGTCTTCCTCCTTGGAGGTTTTCAAGAGGTAGCTAAACAAAGCCACAAGGATACACAATACTCACAGTTCAAACTGGTGGTCTGGACTAGATGACCTTGGGAAGCCCCTTCCAATCACCATTCCTGTGGTCCTACACTTCTGTGAAAACAGTCCTGTAATGGCAATAATATAATGGAAGGTAAGCAGAACATAAGCAAGTGCAAGATAAAGCTAGGCACCAATGCAAAATAAATATGAGTTGGCTCACTAGTCACAATTCTGGAGCCCATTGTAGGTCAGAAAATAAACATTAGCTAGTAATATCAAACTGTCACAAAACAACGGAAAGTGTACTTGGGTGCATAAATAGACATGGCATCTGCAAGACATTGGGGGAATTCCTCCTGATTTATTTAGTACGTACAATGTCTCATCTGGAATGTTGTATCAAGTTTTGGTTGCTGCATCTCCAAAGAAATGTGGATTGATAGAGAGTTGAAAGGACAATAGGATAGGAAGTTACAAAACATGATGCCCAAGAAAACTGAAATTCAGATCATCTGGTCTAAAAAAAAAGATACATTTTGAAATACGTGTTAATTTGAGCCCTGCCTGGTTTGAGGGATGAATAAATCTTACCTGTTTCACAGAAGCAGTTTCAAAGAAGCCTGCATGGAAACAGGGCAAGATGCTGTGTCCCTTTGGAGTTAATTTTAAAATGTCTTAGCGAAATCTTTGAAACATTTATTGGAGAGAAAAAGAAGATGAGCTGTGATTTCAAATAATCAAAACCAGTTTCATTTTAGATTACATTTTTTTTTCTGGAATTGCTCCAAAAAAACTTTAAGGAATTAATGATCATTATTCTCAGGTTATAGGAAGAAGAGACAAACACACAAAAAAGAGTACTGGAAATTCATCACATAATCAGTTGAAGCAGCTCAAAACTCTACTGCATTAATGATACATACTAAAACTATCAATTAGACTTAAAGTACATTTTAAACATTAGAATTTTTTTTTTTTTCATTTTTGTGTAATCCTCATTTGCAGTTCATATGGGCATGTTTCATTACTATGATAAGAAATAATACCTTTAGTAAATCATGTCTCAAATCACCATTGTGCATTTAACAAAAAGAAAATTAAAAGAGGTGTGATTAAAATTGGATTTAAGTTTTAAGTGACAATTTTCACTGTGTTTTAAATGTGGAGTGTTACGAGAACTTGTCATACCTTTAAAACTAAGATGAAGCCTTTGCCAGCCTTAATGTCATGATCTCTATCAAATATGCTTTTTCTAGTGGAAGTACCTAGTCTTCAGTTTTAGAGGAACAGTATTGCAAGAGCCAAAACCAGCATCTGTTGCTTAATTTCCAGTTCCCCACTGGCCAAAGGAGATCCGGGGAGAAAAAAAATAATAATCGACTACAGTTTCTGCTTTCTAAGAAAATTCCTTAATACAGCCTTCAAAAAATAAAATTATGCCTACAGTTGAGCTTGCCAAATATTATTTGTCAAATACATTATTCATTGATTTTTTGTCATTTTTCATTGACTAATTTATTCAACAAATACTTTTTATGATATTCAACCAATTTTGCAGCAGCCAGAATACTATTTGTCAAATAAATTATTTGACAGTAATTAATGACAGTATTATTTAAATCCCTTAGTAAAACGGGGTTATTTATGTATTTGTTTGTTTATTTATTTATTTGCTTTCAGCTAGTTATAATCTCTGCCATGGAGTCAAGCTGCCTAAATACAAATTGATGATGCACATTAAATGCTAACAGACATAAGGTTTCAACCCAGGGAGTGCTGTATTTTCCATCGGTCTGTAGCTTTCAATTGTTCTTTAAAAATTTTTTTTGCTTCCTCTGATCCTTCTTTCCTTACACTTCTTTCCAGTTTATCTTATGATTTTATAGTTAATAATTGTCTTTTTCATATAGTTTATATCCAGGAGATAACTCAATACCATATTTGAGAAATTTTTATGATTTGCAATCTTTAACTATTGTTAAAGATTAGACTGCAATTTAGCTACTCAAATATAACTTCACAAACAGAATTCTGAGAACGCATGTTGTTTGTGTACAAGAGAATGATCTGAGCTCTGCTTCAGTTATTGCTGTGGCTGAAAAATGGCCAATATATGGTGCAGCAACAGACAGGAATGAGACTATTTTGCAATTAGGAAAATGTTAATATAGACAACTAGACAAAAACCTTGTCCATGGACAGGGTGCTGAGACAGTGGAAGAAGGATTTTTATCAGTAATCATATCTTCCTCCTTTTCTGTGTGTCCAGCGTAAAACATCTGGAGCTACATTTGTAGAATTAGTAAGAATTCATGACTGCATCCAAAGTCAATCAGAGTAAATTTTGAACAAGTGTAACACTGCAAAATTATCAATCTATCCAGAAAAAAAAAAAAAAAACAAAAAACCACAAATAAACAAAAAACCACTATGCCCAGCAACAGAAGAGTAAGTTTATTAAACTAACCATGGAAAGTTTAGATGCCATTTGACAGTTTTGACCTGTGTCACTAGATGATTCAGTTCTCCCTTCTTAAAAAGGAATTGTCAATGTTCCCATAGTACTTGGATATTATGCAATAAATTTGTATTATTTCTAAAGCACTTAAATACTGTTTAAGAGTGTCTTCTGGGTTGATTGAAGAAGAAATAAATATTTCTTTGTTCAATGTATAAGTCAGACATTGTGCATTAAGCATGGCTCATGACCCTTCATCAATTAAACAGGCTGAAAAGAAAGAGTGAATAGCTACTTATTGAGTAAGACGGTAACCTTCTGCAATATACTGAAGGACTGAGTACAGAGCATAACCGTGAAGGCAGTAATTTTAGCTTAAGCAGGCAGTGTAAGTTCTGTGGTGGGGTTTGGGGTTTTTTTTCCCTTTTTTTTTTTTTCCCCCCTTGGATTCTTTCTCTTTACAGCATTGTTAGTCATTTATTGTCAGGCTTGGAGGAGCAACATGGTGCATTATCATTAATTTGAGGGACATAAAATTAAATTTAATATTTCAACAATTCTTACATTGAACACTTGATTTTTGTAAATTCAAGCTGTTTCTGCAACAGTTAAATCCAGTGAGGTGTAGGTGGGGCCACATCTTATTCAATACAGCTAATTATTCAGTTCAAACTCAAGAAAAGTATAATTAAGTATAAAAATTTGTAACTGTCAAAATAGCTCTAAGGATCCTAAAATTACACCATCTCACAATCCCAAACTGGACTAGTTGGCTTGCTCTTCTGCAAACAAATATTAGTTTATTTTTATTTATATTTTACATCATATCCCTTCAGTGGTTTTTGGTTTGTTTGTTTTTTTCAAAAAACTATGGGCATACCTGTCAAAGCAGTAATTGACCTAACGGAAAATTCATGAGATCTAGCACTGTAACTATCAAATAACCTTTCTGTTGTGAGTCAGGTAGCCTTTCTGCTCTTAGTGACTAGGAATAATACTGGTCCTTACCTGCAGTGGTCCTTTTATTAGCTTGACTTTAACACTGCTCTCAGGACTGGATGTATGCCCAGATCTACTTTAGATCTTTTTTATCTCTGAATTTGTTTGCTAACTACATGAAAAACCATTAGCTGTAGCAATCCAATCAAAAAAAATTAAGCAAATACATAAAAGAAACGCAACCCCTTCTTAGTTGATAGATGGACAAAAACACCACTTACATCATTTTACCTATGTGCAACTTCTGCTTACTTTTCAATCTGACCCGGAGTGGCTGAGGCACAAATATTTATGTCAGAAAGAGCAAGATTAGAGTACATATATCTGAAATATGGAAACTTATACACTGATGCTCTGACTGTAAGGTTATCTATATTTCCATAATTACAAAATGGATAACTGTGATATTACAAACTCTGCCCCTATTGTATCAGTAGTGAATAATTTGACAATAATTATTCATAGTGAACTGATATTAGTAGCATTATATCCAAGAAAATCAACACAATACTTAGATCTTTTTCCTTTATCTTTACAATACAATCTTCACAGAAGTAATGAATAACATTTGCAAACGCTGAAACAGAGTCTGCAAACAGACCTTGGCATATGTTATTGGATGCCTCTGTAAGAAAAAATGCTCTAAATGAAATCAAGTTGTTTAAAATGTACTTGATACATGAACCTGAAAGATTTTTTTCTAGGTGAGTAGGTAGATGATCTCAGAAAGTTATTAAACACATCAAGTCTCATGCAACCTTCTGCCTTTTTATAGCAGGTACAGTGGTGTCAAGAGAAACTGCACGGCTCTGCTTTCAGCTGATGGTGTCACTGGAAAAAATAAAACTTCACAGTTTATCTGAATACCTGAAGCACATGCATAATTCATAATATTATTTCATTAGAGCTCTAAATACAGCGTTACCCTGGGTGTCTGGCACAAATGATAACTCTGAGGGGAAAAAAAACCACATACACCCAAATTCCTCAGAGAAGACAATAGAAATGACAAAGAGAGTTTTAATCAGAGAAGACTCCAGAAGAATCAGAGCAAGACCTGTATACCCTACTCCACGGAAACACCAACACCCAGATCATCCCTAACTGAAAGCCTGACTCTGAGTGACTGGGCTGGGAATCTGGATCTTGATACTTAACTAGGCTGCTAATGATTCAGCTGTGGGTAACAACGATCTCTGTCTGATGTTACAACTCATTTAGCAGTTGTCATGTTACTTTTCAAGACTAAAGTAACTGCATTAACTGAAAATAAAGAGTTGTTTAACAAAACTACTAATAACTATGCTTTAACTTCCTAAGTGGCTTTTACATAGAACGTAGAGACCAAAGTAATTCAGAATATTAGTATGATTTATCTAAATGCTTTTAAGGACTTCTGATTATAGTTTTACATAAGCAACGTTTTGCAAATTCAGCAAGACAAAAGATTGCATCCTGCAGTAAATTTCTTCTTTACGAGTTGCTCATTTTTAGTTTTATGAAAAAATCAAACCAAAACCACATCTGAGCTGCAGTGTGCTTGGCTGGTTTGTTCCTGGTGTGTGGGATGACTGAGCCATCTGTCCTTTTTCCTGTCCCAGACAGCAGGTGGGCCAGACAGGACTGATGCTTTAACCCCTGAGGTGCCCTGAGGCTGCATACCGCTCCCAAGTGGGGGGTAACAAACCAGTGGGGCCACGGCTGGTAGGGGGGGATCATGCAGAGGGACAGTGCTGCACCCCCACTGGGAGGCAGCAGGTTGTGCACAGCCTTGTGGACTAACCAGCTCCAGGAGGCATTGCGTTCCAAGCGCCCCAGGGCTGGTCTGAGCCATACAGCTCTATGTCTTAACACATCCTCACTCTGGTATTTTCACTTTTTTTTTTTTTTTCCATATTCTGTACAGCCTTTGATCTCTAAGAGCACATTATGACAAGGATTCAAGACAAGATTCAACAGTTATACCAAGAAAAAAGTATTACAAAGATGTATGCTAATTTCCTTGGTAGGAGTTTGCAGTTTCAAACATATGGCAAATTAAGGGTCTTATGCTACACGTTTTGAAGCACCCTGCACAGAAACCCAAGTAGATGCCTAAATTCTGCTGCCCTGCACTGATATGAATCAGTGGCGATTGTCCTGATGGATGAGAAGTCTCCAGAGTTACTTCAGTAAACAAGGACAGCAGAGCTTGGCCCACGGGGAGTTGAGGGCAATGCTCTGGTTTCAGGTTTGAGTCATCATTTTGTAGGAACGGAGCCAAAGTCTGGGCATTTCCACGGCTGAAGAAAGTACACAAAGCATATGCTGCCACTCATGAACTAAATGTCACTTGTCTTCTAAAGCTGTCTTTGCTGAAAGGTTGCTATGACTTGTTTCCCCACAGTCCCCATAGTAACTATAAAAATTTCATTTCTACTCTAAATATTTAAATCCCAGTCAGACCTGTTAACATTTTGGAGGGTAAACACAAAGGAGCCATGTGATTAGTCTGCACCAAAGTGGGCTTCGATGGAAGGTTGTATCAGCTATAACACTTTTTGCATTTTGGGACATAGAGATTTCTTAGTAACTTCAAATATAATGTGTTGTGAAATAATCTAATTGTTCCAAAAAAAGCTAGTTAGTTTTTTTTGCAAATTGAAACATTTATGAATCAAGGAGCATCACCTTATCAAGGAGTTAGAATTTTTCAAACATTTCTAGTGTTTGAACTGTCATCCGTGTAATTACTAGCATTTCTGTTGCATATTCTGCATTTTTTTCTCAGTTGTGATTAAAATCAAACATACAAACACAAACTGTCTCAGGTCCCTGGAAGTCAGCTTTTTTCTAAGAATCACTACAACCATTGTGCAATTGATCTTACACATGAATTCAGAGGTTCTTATGCATATAACACCACTATTGTGTCAGTACAAAAAATATGTGAAAATGTGGTGTCTATCACAAAGGCCTTGTAGTTTAAACGAAATTAAATATGACCAAAAATAGTAAACAATCAAACAGAAAAGATTGATCTCAATGTTGAGGTTAACAAGAAAATCGTATCAATTTACAAATTAAATATAGCCCAAACATACTGTTCTAAAAATCTTAAAAGCTGTTTCCATCATTGCCTTTTCATACCAAAAAAAAATCATATTTGTTATAACAGATGAATAATGTATATCTTTATTGCTAATAATAATCTATTTTCCTTCTCATAAATTTGCATAGTTTCATATAATTTTCTTCATAATATTTGTTGCCTTAGTTAATTATAAAGCAAACAGCCTGAAAACACCACAGCTGAAAATAAAGAACATTGCTCTAAGTGCTTTTATATTGATCTCAGACCAGTCTTATTGAGCAAATCAGCATAATGCTAGTGCCATAGGCACATGTGTCAGGCAGTACAAAATCAATTTGATCTACTATCATACTTGAAACCATATTTTAATAATGAGAAATCCAAAAAAGAAACAAAATAACTCTGATCTCTCCTTAGAGTTCCATTTATTTACAATGTTCTTTAGACCCTGAAAATTGTTCATTTTTATCCTTTCAATGAATAGGGATTTGTTCCTTAGACTATCAAGAAAAATTTCTTCAGGCAAGTTTCCTGAGACCCTCTAACACATCAATCGTTACAGAAAATAAAAACATACTTTAAATAACCTCAATGTGGTTATACCCACAGGCACAATTTGGCCAACAGAAATTTAATATCTGTGGAAAACAAATAAATATTTCTGCTTGTTATTTGCATGGAAGATGTCTGAAAAAGAATCATATGTTTGTTTAACATATTTTATAGCTTTTATTAATTGAATCTAAAAATTGGAAGCATAAGTCCATTTGATCTACTACACAGAAGCACAAATCTACTGTGCCAATATTAGAAAAACAGTGACTAAAAACATCATGATATTTACATTAATTGCACTATTTTTGGTCTCTTACTTGACAAAATACTGTTATAAACTTAACTCTTACCATAAAATATTCAAGAGAGCTGGTGTTCACTGAGCAACATAACGCGCAAGAGCGAAAGGAGAGAGTAAAGTAAAAACTAGAGTAGTGAAGGCAGCTTTAAGGAGACCTGTGGCCTCCTGGGGGACCAATGGCTTTGCAATAATAATGACAGCTACAAATGGCACTCACCTGATCTACTGGCCCATCTTTGCACTGCCAAAAATGTCTGCCTTGTGCAGTGCACCAAAATTTCTGGGAAGTTCCCTGGAGGACAGAGCCGTATACATTTTCTCATCCAGCAGTGATATCTACCGGTTCTATGGTTTTACCCGCCCAAAAACGCAGCAAGCACCTTCTAAACATGAGGAACTCCACTTGAAGGCTTGTATTGTTGACTTAAGGAGAAGGACGTTGTGGGACAGATTCCAGCTTCCTTTGCTACTCTTATATATTTCTGCAACTGCTTTTGCACAAGATAACACTCTAGTTTAAGTCCATGACCCCCACAGCTAGCAGTCAAGCACCCACCTGTCCGCTTGCTCACTGCCTGCCACAGTGGGACAGGGGAAAAAAACTAGGAAGAACATGAAGGAGAAGGCCTGTGGATCAGGATAAAGGCAATGAGATTGATTACAAGTTATTGTCGTGGGCAAACCAGGCTTGACTTGGGGAAATTTAGATTAATTTTGTTGGTTTGCTATGTTAATGCCTCCTTCTCCTTCCTCTCATGCTTTTTTGTTGTCTCCTCCTTTCTCTGTCTGGTGTTTTATGCCCTTTCTTGAAATCGCTTTCCCTGAGGCATCGCCAGTGTGGATGGTGGACTGAGCTGTGCCCTGTGGTGGGTCCATTGGGATCAGCTGTGTCCAGCACGGGGCAGCCCCTGGCCTCTTCCTTCGGAGGCCACCCCTGCAGCCCCCCCAGCTGCCAACAGCTGGGCACCTGCACCCAGCACAGGAATCTTGCTTAAGCATTTCTCTCCCAGATGCTGGAACCTTTGGCTGTATGCTACCTCCAATTTGAAATGGAGCAGGGTTTTTCTTCTGAAATAAAGCAAGATATACCTCTTATTTTACTCCCCTTCCCCCCACCCCGAAAATGTATACATCACCAAAAAAACCCACCCCAACCTCATTGCCTGGCATAACCTGACTGTTTACTAGATAAATCATTGTTTTTCTCCACATTCATCCATCCATCCACAGGCTAATCTGTCCCTGCGTTTATGTGTGTTCTCCTAGAAAAATGTAAAAGTCTTGATGGCTGATGTGAGAGCTGTATGTATTTGAGATCGATAGCAGCGCATTGTCTTGAATGCAAGTTACATTATTTGCAGAAGTGCCTCCTTGATGCAGTTCTCAGTCAATGAAAGAATTAATCTCCTTCACATGTGTGCTGGCGTCTAAAATAAAGTAAATAATAAAGATCAGCCAGTGAAATGTTACTACCTGTTTCAGACAGCTTGTTTGAAATCTACCAGGCCTTAACGCAAGATCATAAGTTGTCAATTTGTAGAACAGGACAGAAGATTACACTCTGTAATTGACCAGACATCAGGATTTTTTAATTTTTTAAGTATTCTCAGGCATAATGGAAAGTATAGATTAAATATCTTAATAAATTAAAAAAAAAATTAAAGTGGCAAAAATAAGAAAAAACATTTTATCTTAAGACCCTCTCCTTCGTCTTTGATCTCATTCATAATGGAAAGAGTACACTGGAAAAGAAAACCTGGACATAGATTGAGAAAGGTATGGAAGATAATGCAAGGATAAAGAAATGCTCTAGAATGGCTAGAGTGAGCACTTCTATTTACATTTAGAGTCAAAGAATTTATCACAGACAAAGAAAGGAGAAAGAGCAGAAACTTTAGAGTTTCTCCCAGGTGTTATTGACCTGAATCAGAAACTATTGCTTTAAAACCAAAAAACCTTAAATCTGTTGCATAAAAGACCCAAACTGGAGCATAGTAGATGGGTCAAAAAATTGTTAATCAGGAATGATTTTTCATAATATTCCGGCTTGAATGGGATTTGAGCCAGTAATGAAGAAAAGCTAGTTCTGTTTCATGGTTGTTTAGTGGACTGTGAGACACTTATGAAGAATCATTTCATATGTATTCAGTTTGCAAAGGACAGCATTCCACATGAGACCTGTAAACAGCAATTCTTGTAGAGCAGCTAAGGATTAAGGATCTGCCTCCCTGAAGTAGTTCTAGCTCAGGGCAGGGCAGACTGAAACAGCAGAACAGGCATCTCTACTGTTCCCGAGCTCCCTGTGTCATTTGGGAAGGTAGAGGCGGAGACCAGAATGAAGCAATATTCGTTATAAATAAAACAAAAACCTACAGTATGTTTTCTTACCAGCTGACCAGCTAAAATAGTTTTTTCTTATTCATCTATACTGATACATGACTTCCTCTGATCTTGACAAATTATTTTTGGTCCACCGAGACAGCATTCTATAGAAATTAAAGTATGAATAAGGCAAAAAGAATAAACCCATTATTTTTTGTAACCATAGTGTTTATAAAATTGGATTGATAATAACTGTAGATTCTTAAGTGAATTACAGTGAATTATAAACCAGTTTTTGCAAGGATTTTTTTATAATCATAATTATTTATAAGATTTTAAGAAATGGTTATACCCAGAAGTGAAAGCAGTCATTTTCACCAGGAAAGCTGATCTCCTTATCTGCTTTCAATCTTCTCACTTCATAAATAGAACACACAGGAAAGGGGTAAAATAAAAGGCTGGAATACGACTAATCTTAAAACAGAACAAGCAGAACAATGTTCTTGTACCTGGTGAAACTTTCCAGTCTTTTCATCTTTAAAATGTAGAATAATTAGCAGTGGGAAGGGGGAAGAAAAGATACTAGCAAATGTGAAAGACAAGAACCACTGGTCCTGGAGCAGAACCTGTTGAAATCTGAATGAGTGATTGAGGGACTTCTACAGTATCTACTTATTTCAAAATAAAATTCAACTAAAGTATCTTTCCAAAGGCCATTGACTCAAAATCTATGAGTTACAATGCATTAACTCCCAACAGAATCATCTTTATGAGCAAAATCTTCTCAGAGTATTTGTAAAAAGAACAAATGGATCTATTATCATTCTTCAGTTTGGGAATCTAATGTTTTCATCATCATCCTTGCAACTACAAGATTTTATATCCAAAGTCCTGTTTTGAGAAAAGCTTCAGTGTGTATTAGTGTATAATAAGTATAAGAGGTGAATTTCAAGTATGCAGGCATGAAAGCTCTGAAAGATTTTAAACGTGGTTTCTTCAGCATCGTCAAAGTATTCTATGAAGGAGTTTGTAAGACTTCACTGATATGAGTAGACAAGTAGGTGTAACTGAGTGCAAAGAAAGACAAGCTAACTGAACTAGTGTACCAGAGAAAGTGTCTCAGGTATATTTCATAAAGAATCAGAGTTAGATATTTAAAAGGGAAAGAGCAGAGAGAGATCTGAAGCTTAGAGTCTTTGCCTGCAATAGTTGTTCCCCAAGGTTTCACTCAAGGGACTGCAAAGATCAGAGATGGCACTCAAAATGTCTCCTCAGACTTTTCCTTTACAAATTTGTGACTACAGTTAACCAAGGGATATTCACAAGATAGAAAATGAAACAAAAATGCTGAAAATTATCTGTTGTCGTGTTCACCTGACTCCGAGTTGCTCCTAACTGCATCCCATCAAAACCAAGAAATGATCTACTTAAATTCTTCTCTGCCCAAGAATACACATAAATCAATTTCATATGTAAAAGGGAGATGAGACTGGAAGGACAAATGGATGAAAAAGCAGCACCATGTTGCAGCTTTCCTAAAAGACAATAGGAGCTGAGTGATCTCACAGGTCATGTCTGAGCTGTGCAAGGCATCACCAGAGATGTCCCTGTAATCACTGAACATGTTGATAGGGCATAGCCTTACATTCAGCAGTCTTATTAATCTGGATCCCAGAAAGAAGCTAGACATGTTCGTATAGCAATGAGTCTTGGATAATTAATCTTACCCCTCAGCCAGGCTTTTAGGTCCATACCAATGCACCAAAAAAGACCGTGCTATTTCTTTTTCAAGGGCTGAGATCAAGAGCTCACTTGGATCAAGGTGTCCAGAGGATCCCTATATGTAGCGCAGTCACATTCTGTTACACTTTAATTTACAAAGCATTCACAAGTGTGGTAAAAAGTAATGGTACTGGACCAGTCCATATGATTCATGACTTTTCCCCCTTTCCTTTAAGTCAGAAGGTAGAATAGCAATGATCTTTCCAAATGAATTTCAGTAATCCCTTCAAGTACATTGTTTAAAGATGACAAGATCGAGTATTCATTTGCCTGCACTTCATGAAAATATTTTCTGAAACTACATAATGAATGGAAAAGTGAGGGGGGAAAAAAAGAGATCAAGACTACAACATGAGAGAAAGACAGGTAACCAGGGTTATATGAAGTGCATCCAGATGTTAGTGATTATGCTGTGTTTGTGGAATGGTTATAGTTCATTTGTTCTTAGCTTAACCTTAACAGCTTGTTTTATAACGCAAATATATATTTTAAAGGGAGATAGAACAAGCAAGATTTATATTTTTCCAGTTATTTATTACAGAATACAGACATTTGCATATAAACTACACAACATGCATACACACACACACGTATGCTACGTGTGTGTATGCATATATATATCCCACCAAAATGGAAAATGAAAATACATTCTGTATAGTTGTCGTGGTTTGGCCTCAGCCGGCACAAAGAACCACGCGGCCGCTCACCCAAACCTCGCAGCAGCGAGGGAAAATTGGAATAAAAAGGCAAAAACTCGTGGGTTGAGATAAAAAACAATTTAACAGAACAAAAAAAAATTGACAAAACAACAGTAGTACTGGCAGAGGAATGTATAAATAGGGGTACCGTACCGACGCGCACCGACCGGACCCGGACCGTCCCCGCCCGCTCCCAAACTGGGAACTCCCCTCCCCGGCTAGCTCCCCCTAAATACTGGGAATGGCGTCACGTGGTGTGGAATACCTGTGCTGGGCCAGATATTAACCCTGTCCCTGCCGGAACCAGGACAATAGTAAAGCTTTTTGATAAAATAGATACAATCCTTCACAGTTCAGATTACTATGCAACTGCATTGTGTAAAGCATACTAAGCAAATTATTGCAGCAGTGCAAACTCCAGGTTTGGAGCTCTAGCAGTGGACCACACAGGGTACTGTAACTTAAGAGTAACATTTCTGCTTGCTGGCTAGTCCATAGTGCCAAGAAAAAAACTAATCTATCCCTAAAAGAAGATTCTACAGATTAATGATACTGTGGAACTAATAAGAAACAGAAGATTTGATCTAAAACCATTTAAGATGGAACAGTATCCACAACCTGTTTCTGTACTCATGTCCCACATGCCTGTTCAAAAGAAGAGAAACACATGTATGGAGTCACACCTGCTATAAGTGGGTAGTTTTACTCACCATATGCCAACCAGTTTACACCATCGTCCTAATGTTGATCCACAAGATCGAGCCGTGTTATGAATTTATTTCCAAATGGCACCAGTACTCTAAGAAGAAAACAATAAAAGCAACTTCAAAAATGGAAAGAGGTGATACAGGTTCCTTGGGAATCTATTATTTAGGAAATTTTTATTTAGGTAAGTAATAGCTTCTTTTTAATAGCTACTGAATTCCAGGCTTCCTTAGATTCTGATATATAGATATATATAGATGCATAGACATATATCTGTTACATTTCCTTCCTGGCATTCTGTAACTCTGAGAACAAACAAGTAAGTAAATAAAGCAATACAATCCCTTTAGGTAGAAATTACTATTCTTTCATTGGTTCAGCTTTCTTATTAGGTGCACAGAACCATCTAGAGGAGCTGTTCTGGGAGGGTGTGGTGTTTAGTTTTAGCTGTAGAAGATGCTATTTTCACTGGCTTCTGTTTTCTTAATCTGATTTCTTTCATGGCATGAGCCATGAAAGCAAGTACATAGGAGCACAGACTTATCCTGTCCCAAAGGGGGTCTTTTGAAGACTGAAAGAATCAGAAATGTGTTGATTTTCTACTGAATTAAGGCCATGGCTATGAAAGGACTGCATTTGAATCATCACAAATTAATAGTCACCTCTAAGCAAAGGCTTATAATTTTCTACGCATACTAAGGCACATTTAAATATTAAGTATTAGTTATATGAAAAATGCACATACATTAAAAACTTACTAATACTTATCTCTATGCAACACAGAGTTCCATAGAAAAAGAAAGCAAGATAGAATGATGAGTCAAAATTCCAGATAGTAACATTTTTTCCATATCTGCTACATATTTGACTGTAAAAGTCTACATATCACAACGAACAATGAGGTCACGTTTATTGCATGTACTAGAAAACTGACCACAGCTGCATCACAGTCATAATATTTCACGTAACACGCTCACAGTAAAACAGTGGTTCATATTTTCACTACATCAGAAGCTCTCTCCTGACAGCAGTCAATAGGAGCTGGATATAAGTAGTTGGCTTAATAATACTGAAAGGAAAGCAGTTCAACCAGATCAGCAGATGAAAGAGAGAATCATTTTACCTAGGCAATCGGGATATCAAATGAGCAGCAGGAAGTGCAGAGGAACAAGACATATGTATCACATAGCTTTGGTGGAAATTACAGTGAATGAGAAGGTTTTGTATAGGTTTTCAATAAAGTAGGTATTACTGGTTTATATTCTCCTTCATTCAGGTCCAATCCGTGTTTGGGGATATTTTTTATTCCTTAAGAAAAGCAAAGTGTTTTAGTTTTAACAAGTGCAAAAACATAAAGTCCTTCAAGAAAGCAAAGGAAGAAAGAAACATTGCTTTACAGTCACTTTAGCAGCCAGCTTCTCTCCATAGCAACCACTTCTTGAGGCAGTGGCAAAAATTCTTACAGAATTATCAGCTCATTGAGCTTGTGTTGCTGCTTGGCACATTAAGAATGTTGTTTCCTTTAGCATCTGAACATGAAGGAAATGCTTCATTGATTTTACTCTAGTTCCTTTGGGTACATCAAGAGAAAAGTTTATTTTATTGGGTTTTATTGCAAGGATGGCTGGCTGTTGAGTGAAGACAGTCTAATTTCTACTCAAGCCTTCAGTCATTAAAAGGCTGAAGTTCTCCAACGGGTCCCAAAAAAGATTACTTTACCTTCCACAAGAAAAAAAAGAACGGATGTGGAAAGAAGATGTGTGGTAGAAAAGGAATAAGTCCTGCTATGTGGGTGTCTCTACAGCTATAGTGGAGGCTATCTCTCTTGTTCCTCAGCTGCCGTCTTCAGCAGCCAACAGGTCTAGCCTCACTGTTCAGCCCATACCTTGTAAATACAGAATCAAATACCCCTTGAGTATGAATTGTATCTATGCTATGAGAAATACAGGTGAGAAAATGAAAACAGGGCTCTAAACAATACAAGCAAGTGCAAAGTCAGATAAAGAGAAATACTGGGAGAGCCTTGCAGTTGTTGCTGTTGTTTTGAATCTGCAAGCCAAGAAATTATACATTTGCTATCAGCTTTTCATCAACGAGATGCAAATTAACAACTGGAGATGAAGTCCAACGTATCATAGTTAGATTTATCCCAAGAAAGATAAGTGTAGTCCTACCTTAATTAGCCTGAAGGAGGAGAAAACTGTGCAGACTCAGACACCATCTCTTCAAAGGATGCGGAAGTAGATCCTGGTATGGCAAAAGCAAATATTCTGTGAGCTTTCCCCCCAAAATTTGCACCTTATGCCATCTTTCCCAGGGCAAAAGCACAGTACAAGGCTTGGTAGCTGATGTTGATCTACCAGGATGTGTTTAGCATGAGAGAGGACAGTTGCTATGATTCTGATCCTTCCTCCAACCTATAAAGCTCCACACAGAAGAAAATAGTTCAAGATACAGTAAGCATATACATATGGAGGCAGACAGTTCTGAGTTTCTTGAAGTGAGCACAAAGTAAGCTGGGCATAAACTTCTTTTGGCATGGAAAGTACAGCAAAGATTTCTCTGTATTGGCTGAAACAAAAAATTCAGACTTCTGAGCAAAAGAACACTGGAATACCTTTTTATTTTGCATGTTAAGAGAAATGTCCTTCTTGGCATGTAAGAAGATATAAGAAGTACGTTTCCTTTCATGGTTATGTCTTTAGTGTCTGCTTTGCTTTTGCTAAAATCCAGTGACCCTATTATTGCTGTGATAGTATGACCCTGTGAGTTGTTATGAAGTGCTGGCTGTGCAGCTGTCGTTAGCACAAGCAAAGTTAGTACAAGCAAAAATGCTGTTTCAGAGCAGGAGTATTTGGATGTGAGTTTGGGAAGTTGAGGAAGAACACAGTATACTGAGCAGAACAATCAATACTGAATCCTTTCCATTATTCATTTTTATATCAAATTCCCCTGTTGGACAAGTTAGGAAGGAATTTTAAAGTTGCAACTGAAGACGTTACATAAAAATCATTTGTCATGGAATAATTAAAAGAGCTGTCAGGAAGAATTAAGGGAACTGACATTTGCGTTATAACCTTAGGTTACAAGGCTCAACAGCTGAAAGGAACAGAGTACATCCTTAAATACAACATTTTGAATTCTCTGTAGGTTTGGAATGCAAGATCAGCAAGACAGATAGCTTGTCTACTATTCTCATTTTCAAAATTCTTTTTATTTCAGAAGGTGTGTAAAAAAGATTTTAGATTAAGCATTTTTTTCTCCTGAGCTAAATTCTGGAGAAAAAATTTTCAGAAAGGTCTGGGTCCTAGGTAAAACAAGTGGCTAGAAATCAAATGGAAATCTTATTTAATGAGAGTTATGCTGATAAATTGGAATAAAAAGGGATTCTATAGTGCACAGAATCCTAAAGTCAGAAATCTTTAGAGCACTGCACTGTTATTTTAATTTAAAAAAATGTGCTAGCTATTTTAAAGAAGCAAGGCCTAATGATGTAACAACAAAATCTAAATCAGAAAAAAAAAAATCCATTATAATCTTTGTATTTTAAAGCCAAAACATAAGGTTAAATTCAGGCCCTCAGCAGCATAAATTGCATGTATCATCAGTTACGGATGAATATCATCAAATGAAGAAACGTTCTTTTCTTGTCACATTATAATATAAAATGTCAACGCACATGGATGATTTTTATGAACTTGCACGTACCTGAAATTTTCTGGTAGATTTATGCCATCAATAATACAGACTATTTTCCAGTCTCTACATAAATCCTTTTAAAGATACAGTGTTCTGTTACTGATTAACAACAACTGTTGAGATTTTTCCTAGCCCTAACATAGAGCCCCAAGGTATGACTGAAGAAAATTTTGGATTTGTAATAGTGACAAAGTACAGGCTAGGTGATCAAACTACTTTTGATCATTGTTTGATGTGAATCATTGTTGGAAGCACAGTTTAGAACTGAAGATTAACTCTTAAACATCTCCATCCATGTTGTTGTAGAGCTTTAGCGCTGTTTCCAGTGTTTTAACAGGGAAGAGTGTAACGTTTCCCCATCGGGCAAAGACTGCTGAGGTGACAGAGCCTGTCTGCTGCCCCCACCCAGCCATCAAGGCCCTCACAAAGGATCATCTCCATGAGGGAAGAAATGGTGGAATGGTTGTTGCTATCCATCAGTCTGTCCCATCAGCAATGATCGTGCCTTCTGAACCAAAATAACTACTTCTGAAATCAAAATAACAGGAATTGCAGAGAGAGGGCCAAAACAGCTGGGAACAATACAAAAGTAAAAGCAAAGCACAGATTAGCCAGATCAGAGCATCAGGGCTGTATCGTCGACTCTATATGTCTTTAACAAGATTTTTTGTATTTTCTCCTCTGAAATCTAAAAAGACGATCTTTGTTTAGTAAATTAAAAGCTGGCAGGAGGTTTTCAAGATCTAATATATCCATTTACCTCTTATTTGCAGAAGGCCTGTGAACTCTGATAGGGGAAAACCTTCAGGCTAGGAAAACATCCCCCTCCCCTCACTTCCCCAGTGGAAGCGGTGTTTATTTTATAAACATGCATTATAAACTCCAACAATTGTCCTTCTGTGCATGCATTCCTGAAAAAGCAGAGACTAATACTGAATGCTTTAATGTGAAAAGTAAACAACAACATAAAACCAGTAACACATCAATACCATAGCACAGGAATTTCATGTTTCCCCCCAGATGCTAGGACCTTGTAAATTTAATTTAATTCCATGTTACATCTGGAAAAAAACATTCATAGCTTTTCAACTGTTTTTCATTACATGTGACTCTTAATAAGCTGCATAATCTTTATACAAAAGTAGCTTAAAGGAGGTTATTTTGGTTGAAAAGCTCAAATGCTAGGACATGATAGATTTTTACCTCCTTGGACAATTGTAATTCCTTTGTCATTCTGCTTATGAAACATATCATCTTCAACTTCAGGATCACATGTATTTACCACAGGCTGTTGTCTCACTCGGGACTAAAGCTGCATAGGAAAAGAAACATCTGATTCTTCAAGTGTTTGCCTTTGCAAATGAAATATTTCTGAACATCTTCTTATGATATTTTCATTTTTCCTTGAGCTATATGTTTTTTGATTAGCAGCAAGGTAGCTACATTATTTTTAGGATTTACACTCAGGATAAATTAGGCTTTTTTGTTTTATTTGGTTTCACTTTGTAGTAAGCTAGCATGTAGTAAGCCTAGGAGCCTCTGGGACAAATTACCTTCCTGACTTTCTTAATGCTTCCGTAACTGTGCCTGAGTTTATATACATCATACAATGCAAAATAACCAGACCTAAACCACAATTAATCAATACTCTACGTGTTTTCCCTAAAATATCTCTTACATCTAAACCACATAGTTTTATTGAAATTTAAAGGTCATCTCAAAGAACTATAAGAACTTCTGCTTATACAAAAATCTCACGTGCTACTGTTTTTCCAGCCATTACATATGGCTTTGCATGGATCCTATGAAGATGGAAATATTAAAAAAACCTCATCAGTGCTTACTAGGTAGGAAATCAAAATAATAATTTCATTCCTGTCCCTAAACTGTTTTGATATTTCAGTGTTGCTAGACTCTTCCTTTAACACCAACAGGATACTCAGCAAGAAACTGTGCCCTTCTTGGGATATTAGATGTGTGATCATTAAAAGGTGCAGAGGATTGTTGTTTGAAAACACTACTCTGTCAGTGTATTTTTGGCAGTTTTCTTCTTTCTTTGAAAAGAGGAAATGCAGGGAGATGACGTGTGCTGACAGCTTGCCAGCAGGAGTATCATTGAGAACATTTACTATGAAATATCAAGGTAACATTTCTTTCCTGCAAACTGTAGTGGAAAGCTGTCAAATTCAGGTCTCTTCCTGTGCATAATGAACTTGTGCTGCTGTTACATTGTTCTGACTGATGTGGGGATTATAAATTATTCTTAGGTATGTAGTCTTACTTTGTCATTTGCATGTATTTTAGAAGTATTTTGAACATTTATTATGCCCATAACCTAAGCTCCCTAAGTTGTTCATCCCTTGTTCATCACCTGATGGGAACAAAGAGCCTATGTAAAAGCAACAGAATGAACTTCTCTGTAAATGTAGATTTTCAGCTGTAACATCAAATTGAGCTGGTTGGTTTGCTTTATCTTCTTTTTCCATAGCTAATAGACTTTTTGACTTAGTCCCTTTTAATCTTCTCTCTTCTTACCATTTCTATTTCCCCCCACAGGTATTACATCTTTTTGATGTTGGAATTTTTAAATGTCAGATAACAGCTTCCTCCCCAAAAATATTTTTCTAAAATATATCCTTCAATTCTTCAAATCAGACATGTCTTGTAATTGCCTTGATTTTTGAGCGCCTGTTTATGCTTGATTTTCTGAGACACAAAGTGTCATGACCCTGGTGAACAAAATGGAGATTGTGGCAGAATGGTGTTTATAGAAATTGAATACAAACATCTGTCACTCACCTTTATAGCAATGGGCTTTTATCCAGAACCCACTGAAGTTAGCTTGATTAACTTCAGACAACTTGGTTATCTCAAGGTAACAACATGTGAATACTTAGTTTGTTAGCTTAACACCAAGGTTTCCTCAGGGTGCTCACCTGGTCTCCTGCTGAAAAATTAGGGTATCAGCTTTAAAAACTGATTTAAAATCTACACCATAGCAAACAGACTGTAGGTATCAAGATATTTGTCTCCCAGAATATTTCTGTCCTCTCTGGTACAGACTTCTAGATCACAAGCTGGATAAGCTGTATGTGACTATAACCAGCCATTGCCAACTTAGTATTTGGTAGCTAGTTCTTGTTGCAACATTGAACACTGTTTTTTTTCCCTTTCCCTTTCAAAGTGAGAAAATACCTTGACTTTCTGCCCCAGGCAAATAGATTTTAAACATTTGGGTTTAATTTTTTTGATTATTTTTTTCTTATTCCCTGCATACCATAGTCAGCTCTGGCTCCCTCAGCAACCTTTTTGCACAAGCAAGACACGCCGAGTATCGATGTTCCACTGTCAGCGTTCAGTGAGGATGCCTGAGAGGGCGGAGGGTGCCAGCAGTGGAAACCAGTTTCATCCATCTCTTCTGTCAAATTAGTCAGCTTTGAAACAGATAAAAAAATCTTGCCATTCTGCTGCTAAGCATTTTAAAAATTCAATTTTAGGGAGCTGCTCACAGACCAGAACCATATCTTTGGCTTATGGAAGCTGTTATTCTTCAAATTTGCTCATAACTAAAAATGGTCTCTAGAGAAACAAAGGCAATATAGAGTAATTTGTGAATAAACCCTCCTTTTCGCCTTTGGTGGCTCTTTGTTTAGCAAGGCCCATTCTGCAAGCAGAGGGCAGATCTTTCCCTTTAAAGCCCAGCAATTTCCTTCATGGTCAGCTTCAGGGAGGTCACCAAGTGATGCCAGGTACTTGGGCAGCACTCCTGGCTGTGTATGCAAGGCCTAGAACAGCCCTGCTGAATAAAAAAATTAAAGAAGTAAACACTAACACCATAGAAAAGGACAAAACAATTCCCAAAACTGTCAGGACCAAAGGAAAAAAGTTGTGACTACCTATGAACCACCCAATAGCACCAAACACTTTACAGTGTGCTCCTCGGCCGTAGGTCTGAAAAGCCTCAGAATTCAGAGCTCCTCAGGCATACAAAAGCCTGCAGAAGAATTAACTGAAATTTGTGTAATATTTTAATGAAAAATGTTGGGTTTGGTAATAGTATAAGAAATTTTAGGTTTATTTTTTGTTCAATAATTTAATGATAAAGCATTAAAACCAAATACTAATTTTTTTTTCTGTTTAGTCCTTTTTACCTAACCCATTTGTTCTCACTGTAAAAGAAAGTAAAATATTGGAAGTGAACTCTTTAAAAACTCCCATATATAACTTACAAGTAACAAAATTCAAGAGAGATTAATTATTTTTTTTTTTTTGTATTTTCGTATGATTCTTTGCCTCCATTTTCTGACTAATCTGAGACCATAACTTCTAAAGGCATTTTTTTGTGTAAGGCAAGCTTTTAAAAATTTGGAGGTTTACAGGCTGCTGTAAAATACATAGGGAAGATAAATGGATAATGAATATTACAACTAAATAGCATGTTACATATATTATATAACATGTAATTACTTGTGCTACAATATAGATAAGAATATTATCTTTTTATTAATACTTTCTTAAAAGTCATTACTAACTTTCTTTGCTCACTCATGACAAAATTCCTGTGACTATGGATTTCTTTAGTATGACAAAGTTGTGTGACAAAGATCAATGCGCAAGTATTCAAGAAACTGAACTTTTTAAGGTCACTCAGGCAAGATTTCTGACAAAAAGAGTTTCCAGGAAAAAATATAATACCATGCTTTGTGCTGGTAATACCTTATGTTCTACATTGTACAGGCTCAGAATGTTTTGCTGATGAGTAAGGCTATTACATGGCCATGCATTATTTTGTTGTGTTTTCTTCCTGTCGTGCATAAATTCTTTTCTGAACAGAATTTGAAAACTTTATGTATTTTCTGGAGTCTATGGTCCTTTTGCCATTTGATTTGGTTCCTGGATTTCTGGAGATAGTGGGTAAGAAGTGACATTAGAATTGGATGTCACATCTTCAGTAATGTAATTTGATGCACTCAAGACCCTTTTTAATTATAGTGAATGAGCTATTCAGATGTATTCCATGTGCAGGAGTAAGTCAGACACATTAGATTCACAGTACCTGTACCACACCATGTGTACACAAATAATTCTGTCCTGGAAATCCTGGACATAAAAATATCAAACAGTGCATTTAAGAGGAGGTACAGTGTAAAAGATCCACCTGCTCTCTGCTTATCCCTTCACCTTTTGTGCAAGGGAGTAGTAATCCCGTAGAAGCTGTCTCTCCAGTCTTTTTGGGGTTGGTAGATATGCCTATAGAGAGAAATACAGAATACTTTGACACATTAGGGACTGTTGAATATGGGAGCAGTACAATTACTATAATTGTTGTTGGGTTTATTTGATTTTTAATACTTTCCTTTAAATGACTTTTTAATACTCCATGTCAAATTCTCACAACAGTCATTTCTTGGGATCACAAATTGTACCCCCAGACTGTTAAACAATGAATAAATATAAGGAAAGTGTTACCTGCTTCAGCATTGGTACAACCACTTATTTTAATCAGGTCAGCACTAGTCAGAACAGTGTAAACCACACTATTTGCTCTTGTTAAAGAAAACTTCACATTTGGATGCATAGACACAAGTACAGACAATCACAACAACAGGATTTAATCTTATTGGAACTGAGGCCTTGCCTTTCTATAACCAACCAACTGAATTATACTTGCCGAGCTGTATTCCAGAAGCAAACCTTCTTTAGACAGCCCAAACTTCTTCCAAAGGAATCTTGAATTTTTATGCAAGCTGAATATCTTATGTCCCTTAGGATTTGTTTAGGTTCCTGTTCTGTTTTTTCATTTGTTTTCCAAAGTCAGAATTTGTACTGTTCATAGTATGTTCCGTGGAATCTTTTTTTCTAGTTTGAGATTGAAATCTACAAAATGCCATGTAAGTCTGTGCTTTAGTTTGTGAAATAAATTGCCTGATGCTTCTGAGGCAATCAAGTTGTATTGTCCTTCTTCAGCACAGAATAGGGACAAGGACAGTAGATGTATCATCAGAGGAAAAGTACAGCGGAGTAACCGTCTTCTACACATGAATATAGAGTAACATTCTCACCCATGTGCCTCATTCAGAAATCGGCAGTGAAGTTGTGTTTCCTTTACCATTTCAGCACGTCACTTTGCCTTAAGAAAAGTGAAGGAGAGTTGCCATGACAGGGACAGTGAAGCATTTCTTCCTCTTTTCCACCCCATCAAACATAAAGCCATATGACCTACCTCATTTCAAATCCTTTCAAGATCTATCCTGAATAAATGAAAAAAATGTATGTGCACTTATAATAGTTAGTCTGCCACAAATAATACACTCCAAATTCCAACAAGCCTCTAAAACTATTAGGTTCCATCAGCATCTGTGCACCAGCAACAAGGGTCCTCCAAGAACATCAGAATCAACTGAATATTAAATCAGGAGCATCTAACCGTTGCCTAAATTGGTATAATTATACTAGGACATAAGAACAAAATACCAGCTAGGTAACCTTGCTTTCCATTCAATACCGGTCTGACCTAGACACAAACATGCCATCAAGGGTTAGGCACTCTAATTGAGGAAAAAAATTAGTTTAGATAGGCAATGACCAGGTGAGAGGAACAATTAGTAATAACAAAATATAATCTACTAGAAAAAAAAAGGTTTTATTAAGTCTGGGAAAAAACCCAAGCAAATAAACCAAAAAAATACCACCTTTTAGGAGACATGATCATAATTTTCAAATATATAAAAATCTACTGCAAAGCATGCTCAATTCTTTTCCTCTTAGTCCCTCCAGACAGGAAGAGAAATACTGGGTGTTGGAAAGATTGTAGAATCAAAAAGGAAACATAGGGAAACGCTTTCTAAAAAGTACAGGGATAAGCTCCCAAAGGAGCCTAAGCATTGGAGAATAGTATTATGTCTGTCAGGAATCTCTCAGTTCATCTGTCTGTCTGTCTATCTGCCTGTCTACTGAAATACAGTGTTAAAGGGAGATAAACAAAAGCACTTTTCTTTCCCCTGACTCTGAGAGTTTTCCATTTTAACTCTCTTTTATATGAAGAAGCATTTTCAGTCCCTTTGTCCCTGCCTGTCACAGAACAACCTTAGGCAACAGCTGGCTGATCAGAAGTCAATATGACAATCAGAACAGAATGGCAATCTACAGAGCTACATCAGAGCAAAGCCAGAGTAAGATGAACACCACGTCCTGAATCTTGACTTTTCTAACCATAACATAGTACACTTTTACCTAAGACTTTCTTTAAGATCAAATGAAAATCTGAGACAATGAGCTTAAGAAAAATCTTTCACATGCTTAGCCTTTACCTGGGGAGTTTACGCGACTAAGAGAAATCGAAGGAAACCCAAGCTTTATAAAATCTAACTTTAAGATTTAAGAAATCTTACTTTGATTTCCTATTCCCATATTGCAACTGTTCACAAAAAGATTCTGAATACTTCTACACAATGCCCATACCTTTAGTTAGATCAGACTGATGTACCTTCACTGACTTTGATGTATATACCTTGATCTGCATCAGGTGGAAATCTGGCCCTTTTCCTTTTACACACTTTTGTTGTATGTCTTTGCACTGAAGATAAATCAGATAGAAAGTAATAACCATTCTTTATTCCATTTCAAATGCCTATTTACATCTTTTTTTTCTGCAATCTTGCCTTACAACATAACCCCCTTTAATTTCACGAGAGACTTACATACAAGTGGAACATATGCAATTACAATTCAACAGAGGAAAAAAAAAAAAAAGGAGGATCCAATATCTGAAAAGACACTATAGGATAAAAAATATGAATAGTCCTAATTTGGTTTTGTGACATGATGACACATTGCTTGAAGCATTAAAACGATGCATGTGGTTTTATTTTGACTGCTTCTGATTTAAGGAAATGAGGGAGATGGGAAAGTAAGCTCAGTTATGCACACTGTACTTATTGGTTATTGCTTTGCAGGTATATAGGCCAATCAGAGCCAGCCTTCAAATACTCAGGTGAGATAACTAATAGAAATATAAAAATTTAAAATACAATATTCAAAAGTTGTGGGTGACCCAGGCTAAATACTTAAACACCTGATGAAATCTAGACCTCTGCAATCTAGATGTCTTTGTCTTGCTAGTCATTTGGTTTCCCTTCACAGCTAGGGGAGGCACATCTAGAGTGCAATTCACCCTAACAAAGGTGTCCAAAATGTTGGATTAATTACACCCTGCAAATGCCTAGTTCTCTTTATTGACTGCAAAAATAGCTTGTGCTGATTATTTCAGATGATCTACATACTGTTTACCTAAAATTAGGTGACTTTAATTCCATGATTAATCTAGTCAGGACATCTCATGAGATCTGAAAAACATAAGCTATGTGTTTGTTTTGCAGTATCAACTTTCCCACAGTGAGAAAGCCATGAAGAGAAGTAGGCCACTTGCCTAAATTACACACTCTCTGAAATAACACAGACTTCAAACAAAAACCAACGGCTTTGCAACTCACTTTCAATGAATGAGACCGTGCTAAAATGTGATCCCTTAGTGGGATTTCTGATTAAGCTAACTTCTGCTTTTGTCCAGAAATATCTGCAAATAAATCAGTTTTCTTGAATTTTAGTAGACAAGTTGCAGGGGGATTTTTTTGGTAGGAAATAGACAGAACAACTGGAATAGCAATCTTTCTAAACATGAGAGAAACATACACTGCAGCAGTAACTAGTCAGCAAAGACAGATAATGTTCTGTATTTTAGGAGACCAGGCAGTCATTTCCAGAAAAAAAAAAAAATCTAAAAAGAGACATTAAATATTCAGTCACAATTAATATTACTAACTGGTCTTTGAAACTCATTTGCCATAAAACTCAGTTATTCAGATGTTCACAGAGAGTAAACACAGAAAGGAAATTGAGTATGTTATTACAAATTAATTAAACACCTCTGATAGTACATTGATGGATATGTGTAAGAAGATACATAACTTTATTTTTTTTAAAGTCAAACAAATGTTGTCTTACTTTTTTTCAAACTTTAACCAGATGCTACTGCCATGATTTCTGTTTGGCAGAGCTCCTTGTTTCTGAAGTGTCAAAGTCTGTTTATATAAACCCTCCAACTTTATTCAGGTGTGTGTAGCTTTCTTATAATATGCTTAGGACAAATAACTGGGGGTCAGTCATTCAAAACCGGCTGTTGTTTGAAGAGTACATTTACAGTCATATCTGGTTTCAGTCAAAATAAAACAAACAACCAAAAAAGTTTTAATTTGAGCTGAATTCAGTGCTCTGAGGTATCCAAGAGAGCCACACAGGGCTTGCCATCACTCTAGGAGCCATAGGAAACCTGTGCCCTTCTGAGTCATCAGCTAGAGGCTGGATCAGACACCCAAGAACATCTAAAACAATTTAGATGTTAATCTCCAGGCACCTCCATCAAGCCACTCTTCCAAATAGAGAAATGCAGCTTATTTTGAGGAAGAAAAAGTGTCCCCTGGATCAGTTTCAAGTTGAAAGACTTAATCTGCCTGAAGCCTGTGGAAAATTTCAAAAGAGTAGTGGTCTAGAAAGGCTAACAGAGGCATCAGAAGGAGGAGGTATCCTCTGGGAATGTTCTGTGGTGAAGGCTAGAAAGGTTAATGCTCTCTAATAGATATAACTTGAAATATAACGTACACTCAAAGAAGAAACCTTGATAAATGCTTCGTTAGAAGAAGAAAAGAAAAATCATCTGAAGAAGGGAGAAAGGAAAGGAAAAAAGAAGGGGACAAATCTTCTGATTTAGTTTTATTTTAAAGAATTAAAACTTTTTTTTCATATGTCTATGTCTTTTATAAATATTCTTAACTGTTTGCCTATTTTGGATATTCTGGGCAAATACTTCTATCAATATTTTACCTCAATCTGGATGAAGGGAATGTGATTTTAAGAGACGTTGATAACAGCAAGACTGGATTTTAATGGGTATATAAACCAAAGCACTGAGGCCTCTGTACTAGCAGTGAGCTGGTAATGCAGGAGGCACAGAGAAGTCTTTCAGTGATGAAAGCTAAACAGGGGGACACTCCAGCGTGCAGTAAGATGTCTTCTGCAAACTTACCCCAACCCAAGACCAGTTTTAAGATGTGAAGGGATAGGCATTCTTCTGAACCAGGATTATCCAAAAAATTTGTACCGTACAGTACTGTATTTTACCAAGACAAGTGCAAAACCTTCTCAAATGCAAACCCATTTCTGAATAGATTGATAATTTTTCATTATTTTTTTTCCCACATCTTTCCAGTAGCAGCATATTTGCAGGTACTGTATTTTCTTCCTTCATTTCTGTGTCAGATCTATCATACTCCTTCAGATTTCTTCTTAAACTCCAGGGCTGATCTCTTTTATAACAATAAATTGTTCCATATCCATTGTTGACGTAGGAGTTACTAGTTAAAACGTATGCTTTCCTCAACTGCTAAGCCAGGAGTTTGTTTTCTTGCCATGGTCAAAGCATTTCTGTTTCAGCCTGGAAGAGTATATAGCACCATTCTGGTAAACAAGCTGCCAAAGTTAAATGCAGCTTGAATTAATCGTTGTTCACTTACTGCAGATTTTACTTGCTGAAGATTTCTTGGAACACTAATTCTCAAAAATTATCATCTGAAGAGTATAATGGGAAGCCTTCCTATTATAAACCAAAAAAAAAAGAACTGATGTTTGTCCTAAAAGTGACTTTTAAGTTAGTTCCAACAAGAAAATAAAATGTGTAGATCTGACAGACTGTAGTGATACAAGACAACAGAAAATTAACAACAGAAGTATTCTTGGCTGGCTGATATCGTATCATATCATATCACAGGTAAGTGAAAAATTCCTCTCTGCTCTATGCTGAAGTTTTCTTTGCAATATAATTCAGACTGTTTTTTTAGAACTGAGTTTCTATGAGGCACTTTATGTGCTCACACTATTAGTTTTAATACTTTCTATCTTGTCAACAAGTAAATGTTTTTGAAATTAATATCATATTTCTAAAGAGGGCTTGCATATTATTTCATTTTCATATTAAACTGTGTAATTATATCTTTAGAAAATAAATTATTATTGTACTGCCCCTTTACCAGTTATAAACTGAAGATTAGACTTGACTATGTAAGACATAGTGACATCGCATCAGCAACGATTCTGTAACTGACCCTTGGACCTCCTTATGGTCCAAGCAGATTTGGCTTGAAACATCTTACTGATCAGCAAGTCTTTATATTCACTTGATACATTCCAACAAGAAACATCTATTGCTGAAAAATATATTTTTAGAGAGTTACTTCCTAAGAGGGGCAGAACAAGATAGAAGTGCAATTATTTTTTTTCTTTTAGGAAGAGGATGATTAATTACGGAAAATAAGAGAACAAGATCAAAGCAAAATATTAAAAATGCCCCCCCAAATAATCATTGAAATTTTTCCCTGCTGCTTTTCAACAAATAATAAATACTTATCTATGTTTAAAAACTTCCTTTCAAGCAACCTATGAAAAAAAATTGCTAAATGAAAAAAAATAAATTCAAGCAGTAGAAGGAAAGTGACTGGAGGGATTAAAGAGTGTAATTTTTCAGAGAATCAAATATGGATTTAGCAATTCCATTATTCAGATATAAATAATGTTTATTTGGAATTTCAGGGTTATAAATTACACAAACATAACAAGATTTTTCTAAATATATAAACTAAATATTCTAATGCAGATGTATCTTCACAAGTAATCATGCTTACTACAATGTCATTGTCAGTGCTATTAGTAGAATTATTTAACAAAATTTGTTCCTTTGTAAAATGGAAGTAAATGTAATATATTTTAAAAGTTAATCAAAGAAGGTTTCTGCATGTTAAACATTAATATATTATGTGTAAATGACTAATTACATACACTGACGATTTTAACTTTCATTAGATATTTACGATTTATGCAGAGCATTAGATGCCATTGATAGAAAAACAAATTAAAAGGCAACAGGACTCAGTAATGTGCTCATTCAATGCACTGGTAACATGATGTTCTGGATAGCTGCAAATACTTAGAAGAGATTATCAATTTGAGAGGTTCTGTTCTTTCCTGTACCAAGTTCATACCTGAGTGCCCGGTTGCTATAAGCACTCTTATAGCTTATCTGGTAAGTTTTACAGGATGTTGCTCAATGACATACACAAGTACTAAAGTAGATCTTAAGGGTCCTCTGTGCTAGGCACATCAGGGAACATGAAGCTCAGGGCCAAAGGAAGGAAAAAAGAGGAAAAAAAAAAATCCCTGACTTCCAACTTCTCATGCAAGAACCCACAGTAACCCAGAACCCCTAAAAACTGCGTCCCTGGGTGCTATTTTGCATTTTCCACTAGCTTGAGACCGACAGAGGGAGCTGGGGGACAGTTCTCTGGGGAAAAGTTCTCCCACAGGCGTAGCTTGTTCACATCCTCCAAATACTGTTACAGTACTGTACAGGGACAAGGGCAGAGAAATCATTTGCTCCAAACTTGAACACACTCAAGTGCCAAAGAACTTCCTTTTGAAACCAGTGAGATATGAATGTGTTACAGCTATCACAATTACTGCTAACTGCCAGTTATGGATCTTTTCCCAGCTTTATAGTTCAAGCCTCTGCCTGCTGCTACACCAGTGTACAAATCTGAAACAAATCAGCAGAGGAGCTATTTCCTCGTATCTGTTGCATGAGAAAATAGGCTGGTTATATCTGTGACACAGGGAAATACACCAGGAGTGCTGCCTGGCTAATGAACCAATCCAGCCAACGTCTGGCATGAAACAGGGCACAAACTGTTGAAAGAGGTACACATCATCTCCTGGCAACCTAGCACAGAGTCTGCTATAAAGCTGTCTATCACGCTGTCAAAGGTATCAAATCAGCACTGCTGTGGAGGGATCTCTGCCACTGTGGCAGAGACATCTGCCTACCACGTAGTGCCACCTAACTGTCAGACACCTAACCCGGCTTCAACTTTCAGTCCAACGTATAACCACCATTGCTTTTCTCCCTTGCAACCTTTCTCCTTCCTCACATTTCAGACCTGAAAAATGGGAAACGATTTACACTGGCTAATTAATCACTCAAGTCAGATACCGTCTGTTAATGGAAAATTAACTGGCAACATGAAATAATCTTTGAAATCCATCATCTAAACACAAGCCATGGACATTCCTGTTGTTGCTTTCTTCCAGGTTGCTAAAATAACTTAGACTAGAACTGAGATAACTTTTCTGGGTAATAAATCTAGTCTGTTTTGACGCTGACATATTTCATATCTTCTTGATATTACAAGAGACTGTGAAAATCATTTTGTTTAGGAGGCTTTTCTGGACAAAGGTATTATGACAGTTTTGTATTTATCCTTTTTGAGTTCTACAAAGGAAACTCACGAAGTTTTGACAAACCTAATTGCCAGCAACGCATAAGAACTAACCATAGTAATGGATAAAGGTGTTGTCTGATGCAGACAACAAATTTTTAAGAAATTTGGTCAAGACTCTCTTGTTATGATGTGTTATATAAGCCATTATAGACAGCAACCTACGTATGAGAGGGAGAGGAACAGTCTGAAGAAAATGAAGCTGATGATGTGGGCCTAAACTTAAGAGGACACCTACCAGAAAACCCTTTTCATATAGTCACAACTCAGGACTTACTTTTGGATTATTTATTCACTTATTTGTCCTGTTTGAGAGCTGCTTTGCTCCTGGCTTTGGTCTTAGACTGAAGAAGAACCCCAGTATTTACACGTGTTCCAGTCACTGCTCCAACTGACAAAGCCAGTGATGTTTGCTATATTTTCCCTCACCTTTCCCATGCAAAATACAACTTTGGTTATGCTTCATGTGTTAGAAATTGTTTATGAGTATTACTTGCAAAGATTGATTTTATTACTCCTAACTTCAGAAAACAACTTCCAAAGCCAAGAGCTCTCCCAGGCTCTCTCAGGACTTCACCTCTGCTTCTTCATCTTTCTGGATGGTATCTCCTTACCGGGAAAGTTTTCTTTTCCTCTCAAATCCTCAAGAGATATCCCAGTATTCATATTCAGAATCAAGTCCAAGAAACTCCTCAGCATGAAAGGAAAAGTTTTGCACTTGACTTATAGGTCTTTGTCCTCAAGTTCAATGCAATAATTTAGACCATTCACTGCATAATCCTACCAGACCTGTCTGTCATCTAAATATACTCTTTACCTCTGTACTAAAGAGGTTGCCTACGTACCTGCACATCGCTGCACATGATCAAAACGTTCTGGATGACATGTAGATCATGTTCAACGTCCCATGCAACCGGGGGATAGGTAGGGATGTCCTGAAATCTGTGAGGACCAAGGAGTATAGCAGTGCTTCAGACATCCCCGGGATGTCTCTGCTGCTCCCAAATGCTGTGGCTCCCCTGCTTCCTGCAAAGTATGCATGGGAGCTTAATGAGGAAATACAGGCCAGTCAAACACCATATGCTGTAACTGGAGAGATGAGTTGTCCTATTAAGCCTTATGAGTTACTCTTTGGAGGTGTCTGACTTCTTCTCCCTTGACTTAAGTTCCCAGCTAATAACTACTCCACCAAGCCATATTCTTATTATTAAGGGATGAAAAAACATAAATTAGTCACTTTGAGTAGAAATTCAGAATACAGACCTGTAATCTCAGCAGGCACTTCTTCTGTTACTATCTGTCTTCATTACTTCTACCATTTTACCAGGATGAAGGGTAGCTATCATATTTATTAGCGTTTTAAAAAAGTTTCAAATTGCACATGTAATAAAGATATGTTTCCTGACAGCTACTATCACACTCTAGTAGACTAATAAAGTCACAAATCTGGCCTGAATTGCCTTCCCTAACAGAAAAAAAGCCAAAACATATGCACATTTTTAAATGCATTTAAATATAAAGCCCATCATTAAATGCAAGTGTTCAGAAGATCAGGGTTTAAATGTGAATGCTTAGTGTTGATACTAATATATTTAAGCATACACTTAGAATCTTAACTGCCATTCACTACTTTAAATCCATTAGAATTATTTGACCTTTTTAAATTAGAGTTAATCTGGTTGCCCTGACATATACTGTGGATCATCATCCAAGGCACAGCTAGTGTTAAGTGCTGTGTCAACAGTTCAGTAGTTTTGATATTGATAGCATGGGCATCATCCTTCTAAAATAGCAAATTAAATGAGATTAGCACTTTAAGATGAGATTTAGATTACTGTGTATTTAATTAATTAAATTGCATTACAATGTCTTGTTGAACCTTTGAACATTTCATGCCAAATGAGTATGCATTGGACAAGTTTGTGACATCTCTGAGACAACAGCGTGTGCCGCATGGGGGAAATGGAGGGAAGCACCAGCTGCATTGGAGAGGTCACAGGTCCTTGGCACTACACTTCTATGTCCTGCACAGTGACGCAGCTGGCACATTTTCCTGCACAACCGTGCAACCAGGTGGACAGAAGGGCTGTTGTCGCTTAGGTGTAGCTTCTTTGACAACACTCATGCTCCCAGTGGGGTTACCAATGCAGCCCATCTCCTCCTATTCTGCAGTTTACACAACTATATTAAAGTGGCTTAATCTCAATGGGGGAAAAAATCTTACTAAGGATCAGTTTGGGAAAAAAATATTAGAACTGATTGACTTTGAGACTCACTGACAGTCCTGGGTATTATAGCTAAATATCCTTCCCTGTCTCTGTCCCTCGCACACATACTTTCCTGTTCACTATCAAACCAAATAAATCAGCAGAACACATTAATATAAAATAGCAACCAGAAAACTTTACATCCTGCTCCCAGGTGAGATCTTTTCTTCCACAGACACTTTCCCTTCTCTATCTTGTCCCTCACTCCAAGAATCTAGTTCTTGTTGCCTCCTGCTGCAAGTTCAACAGTGAAATTACAGTATCTCATATCAGCTTAGTGGTTACAGCATTCTCAGGAGCAGAAGCAGCATACTCAAAAGCAGAGCAGACCTAAAAACTCATATTTCACTTTCCAGGGATGCGCTCTAACTTTTAAGCTGTTTCAAAAAAGGTAACAATTCCAATGCTGGCTTTGCACATATTCTGAACTAAACTGTGATTCCTACACCTTGACTATTTTTGCTCGGTGAAGTGCCCACTCTGAGAATGCCTGAAGATCAAATCTCTCTGAAGATTTTAGCACTTCAGGAGCAACATCGCTGAACTGTAATAGAGTTTAGCTAACATCTGAGTGTATAGCCAGTCAAACTCTAAACTATTCAGAGATCCTTATTCACAGACATAGAGGAAGGTGCCATACCCTTGCTTTTTTTTATTTATAGAATCATAGAATGGTTTAGCCTCGAAGGGACCATCCAGTTCCAACCCCCCTGCTGTGGGCAGGGACATCTCCCACTAGAGCAGGTATTTCCATTATGTCATCCTGACACTATTTTAAATCCTTTCTTTATAAAGCTTTTTCATAGGTCTTGTTATTTCTTTACTTCTATGTACTAATAGTTTAATAAATGCTTTCACTGAGATGAAATGTGTTTCTTTACATGCTAACAGAATAAGCAGCATATTTCTGAAAGCAAACAGGGTTTACACAGCCTCACTAAGGCTGCAACATGTCATTGTGTCTTTTTGAACAAATAGCCCAGCTTACACTTTAATTTAAAGATTCCGATACTCCTGTTAAGCCATATAGAAACAGACCTCGCTAATAAACTTAATGCTTCTTCATTACAGATATCACTCTCTCAAATGTGCTCATTCCTTTAATCTTATTTTTTCCACTAGGGGAACATACGCAGTTGAATGTGCACAGCAGAGTCAATTTCCAATTAGCAAATCATCATATATCCTCTGTTATAACCCTTGACATCTATCCTTCACCTTCCTAAGCTTGATTCCAGCTTTTACTGGTGCCAGTAAATGCCTCACCTAGGATTTCCTAGAGGCCCCAAATGGTTGCATTTCATGTTGAGTTCATTGCAGTAGATATGTTTTCTTCCCTTTCAAGCCCTGAGAATATGAGACGGGACACACAAGTGCCTTACTTGTGTATCCTGGCAGGTGATTTAACTAGGCAGCTTCTGCAAAACTGTATGACCAGCTTTGCAGTCCGTCATACAATGCAGTCAATGCTGTATACCCAGTAAAAAATACTTAGCCTACAAGCTGCCGCTTCTTTTATAGCACATTTGTAGTCAAAAATCCACAATCCAGAGTTTACATGTCTTGTTTACTCTCCATCTACCATTTACTGTATAGGGACTCAGAATGATCCTACTGAAGCAGATGCTGATCTAATTTTGGCTATCAGTAGCAGACAGGAAAAGTATAATCCTTAGGAACTTCAGTTTGATTTCACGTAGAAAGAACTTGTGTAGGATGATTCACAAAAGAATTGCTGCTTGAGAACCTGAGCATCCTGCCTACGTTTGCTGCAAGGCACAGTTAGGCCTCTCAGATTTTGCTGATGTACATGCCATGGTGCGTTATATTCTTGGCTGAGCTGAGGCATACATCAGGCGTATAATCACATTGCTATGACTGAACAAGTTACCAAGTGTCTTTTAATCCACTAAATACACACAGGCACTTACTCCAAGCTTGCAGTAAATATGAGGAAACTTGGCTATGTTACTAGACTTGTGATTAGACAAGAACATGCATCCATGGTCAATATCACTTCCTCCATTCAAAAGATGTACTGAAGAGCACCTACTTAGCATTCCTGGGACTGCCCAGGAGAGATGTGAGAGAGAAAACCACAGCCAACATAGTTAAGGTTGCAGGTGCAGACCATGAGCGAAAGGGCATCCGGAATGGAGGCAGGTGAGACAAACTGCCCCAACATTGTTTAGTTGTGAGGGTTTCACCCATTGTATCCTAATAGATGGATATCATGATCTTCCCACATGACAGCTAATCTGAGTTTGGGGGGTCATTCATAAAATTATATTCTCTTTCCTAAATAGAGACAGGAGGAAAAAGAGGCTTAATACAGATTTGCATAAACAAGTTAGTTGCAAAAATGGATTGCTTTGCAAATCTAGACAAGGGTGATTTGCCTCTAGATACCAGTGCAATAAATCTGTCTCTGAAGATGAGGGCCATATTACTGGTACATCTAGCACCCAGAACTCTCCAGTCAAGCATTTTCACAAAGAACAATGCAAGGTTAGACATGTTTGGATGCCTAACTAAATAAATAAAGAGAAATCCTTTGAATACTCCAGGATAAATGTTGCAGTTGTAAAAGCTGAATCAAAAAATGAATTGTTATGAAGCTTTTTAGAAACGCTGTATTATATGCAGCACTGTTTCAGCATCTGCCTAGCTGTGAATTGTTCTGGCGTCTCTCAGTGTGGGCTGCCATTTTGATGTAACTCCCTCAGCAGGAAGTCTAGCCTGTTACCCATGCTTTGTGACAGAGGAAGTGCCAAAGTAATCATCAGATGAATAGATGAGGGAATCCACACGCAAATGATGAAGTATTTCACTGGTGGTCTTTTAAGATAAACTATGTTGTTCACTAAATTTCCTACACTTAGTTTCTTCACTGTGTTTTCACAGTGAAGTTCTTGTTAAGAACTTCAGTTGCAAAAGTAACCAGGAATTACTTTATTTGTTCCCTGGATTACCTGCATACCTTCCTTGTTTCTGCCTAATTTTTGCTTGTTAGTTTCAGAACTTCATATTTATCCAAATACCATACTGCTTTAATCCAAATATTATACAATCCCACCAACACAGAAATACAGACCTGTATGACCTGCCTTCTCCATCAGCATCTAGCAACATAATAAGTAACTGAGATGAGGAGAATCATCACACAGTCGTGGTGTGTGACACAGTAATATGTCCACAACAGGACAAGGTGCCTAAGGATGTTTCTTACTGACAATATCCAACGTGGATGAGTCAATGTCATTCAAATGCCCTTCTTCTTCTTAAATTAAGCATGGGGCTAGATGTTCATTAAGATGAGATCTTTGAATTATGAGATGACCAGGTAGTAGTGTCGTGGTTTGGGCCAGATTGGCCCAAGCAAGATGAGCAACAGATGTTCCCTCTCTCCTGCAGAGCAGGAGAGGGTAAAGAAGAGAGACTAGTTTAGTTGAAACTAAACTACTTTAATGAAATATAAAGAAAGAAATATAATAAAAAGAAAATAATGAAATATATACAAAACCTTATCAAGCTCCCAGGATGACGATCACGTCACCAGCAGGTACTGGTGGAGGCCCAGACTGGACTCAGTGATGGACGGGAACTGGATTCCGGATCTGGATTCAGGATCGGGATCAAAGGCAGATGAACAGAGAGAGTCCTCCTCAGACACCCGCCGTTGAAGAAAGAGAGATGACCTTTAGGTCTCAGCTTTTATACTGAGCATGAGGCAGATGGGATGGAATACCCCATTGGTCAGTTTTGGGTCACCTGTCCTGTCCGCTCCCCCCCACAGGTGTGACCCCTCTACGCTTTTCTGCTTCTGACCCTCCAACAGGGCAAATATCAAAGTTGGCTGCCCTTGGGTGTTGTAGCAATAATTATAAGCAAGAGCCTCTCTGGATACCATGCCTTGGCATCAACTATAAACACGGGTCTTTTTGCTCTGGAAGAGAGCAGTTTTCTGTATAAGATTCTGTTAATTTCAGCAGTTAGAAGAGGCCTAGTTAGAAATTGGAGTTACTGAAACAAAATTGGTCCTGTTTTACCTCAAACCAGGACAAGTAGAAATGACAGAGCTGTACAATTCCGTGCATCAGAAGGAAGGTACACCCACATCACACAGTATACTAAAGATATCACTCATAAATTATGCACTGAGCTCATACATTACAAAGGCAAGAAACTAATATGAAAGTAACTTTAAAGTTTTAGAAGGGGACATCTTGACACCTGCATCTTCTCTTCTCCCTGGCACTTACACAAAACAAAATAAGAACTGCACTGTTCCATACCAAATGATTCATCGAGCCCTATATGCTGCCCAGCAGTGCCTACAAAAAGTTATATGAAAAGGATAAGCCCAGTACAGCCTATTGAGGTTCCTCACCATAGCACCTATGGGCAACAGATGCCCTGGGAGTCACAGCAGGCTTTGTTTGCATGGAATCTCCCAGGAAACCCCTGTACCAGACTGCTGCTTGTCCACTGCAGGATGCTGATGTGGATACAAAAGCCAGAGATTACATCCCATGACAAGAGGAAAGTAACAAAATCCTGCTTAACATTACCAGCATTTCAGATGACATCTTCTCACCTAAATGAACTGTTTCCTCTCTGAACATGACTGAGCAGTATTTTCAGTACAACATATGACATTATAGGCTTGTTGTGGCCAGCTCACTCTATCCTTTTCAACATTATATACATTTACATACTATATTGTCTTATCTCCTCTATATCATCTCACCAGCTTCCAGGCTTTCTTCAGAACATATTCATCATTGGTTTTGTTGCTGTCTATAGGTATCATTAGGATGTAGCTTCTTAGTGAGATTCATTAACTTGGAAAACAAAAGTAGACTTTTGTCTCTTCACGCTCTCCTAAATTCAGCATTGCAGCCCAGACTTTGAAATTCCCAGCCTGACAGATGAAGAGCTAGACCCAAGGATCTCTGAGAGATTCAGGGGAAAGGTGAAAGAAGACACCAACAGCCTAACTAATGACCTTTCTGATACTTTGTTAGCAGCTCTCAAACTTTATGATGTGATGATGATCCTTTTCACCTCAGGTCAGCAAAGAGACTCTAGCCAGCATGTCCTGTAGGCATCCCTAATGCCATCTGATCCAGTTCCTCATAGTAGAGCCAAAATAGCAAACTGAATCACTCACTGTTATATAAGCGTAATTCCACAATTATCCCTGGATTTTTTCTAGGCTTTTCTCAAAAATTTCACTTTGGCTATGTAGAGTTGACTAAATGTTCACACTGAAAAATATGGACAGAAATGGCATAGTAAATCATACCATCTCAAATGACGGCCATGATGTCTCTCTCCATGAATACTTTCCCCTGCAATCTGAGCTGCTTATGTACCTTACCCCAGTGTGCAAGATCATAAAGCATATGATCTTGCAGGCAATTGTGACTCTGGGTTTAGGGTGGTCTCTGACTACAGTTTTCGGTTTCGCTGAACATCACTGTCAGACTGTGCATTGAACAACACTGTCATTTTGGTATGTATAGACATACACCTGCTTCACAGAAAGACTTGGAGCATAGAGAACAAGAGACCAAGGGTAAGGCGGACTAGAAAAAAAAATAAAATAAATCTTATCTCAAGGGAAGTCTTGTTAGAGAGGCAGTTCAACACTTAATACTTTTATTGGCAGGAAGTCAGTTTCATTACTCTCATGAGTAGTTTTTTTAAAAGGTTTGATGTGTTGGTCATTTTTTAAATAAGCATATATATACAGAAGCAACGTTTCTAACATAGTGGTTGCTCTAGAGCCAGACATTCTACGGATTCTCACGTTATACTGAAGTGAGCTCTTGGAAAAGTAAGTTTTCAAAGGAATAGAGACAGGGAGAAGAATACTGTTGAGAGTGAGAAGTAGTTAAAGTTCTCTGGCAATGCCGCAGAGTCACTGAGAAGATTTTGAACCTATGCATGACCAGCTGGACTCCAAAACACTCACAAAAAGTAACTATTTTTTGAATATAGCAATATCCAAAGTTCTCCATTTCTTTGTTAGTATGGTACTAAAACAGAATGGAAAAACTGCCTCTGAGAGTGCGCAGGGAAAATACTGTTATCTTACGAAAAGTGAAACTTTTGAAGGACATCATTGTTATCATATGCACCTCTCAAAGAACAGAATTTCTTTCATTTCTCTAAATTTGAGGAATGTTTGACTGACAGTCACTTAACAACTCAGCCATGTAATTATGGCATACTGACTGATTCCATTAGAAGAGATCAAATAGTGATTGGAATCAAAGATATAAAGCTACTGGAATGACAGCTACAAGATAGAAACCTAAATCAGGAAAAGCAGCAAGGACATGTCAAAAAGGTGCTAGAAGAAAACTGAGATGCAGTTACACTGGATAAACAGATTATCACAAGGGGAAATTGGAAAATGGAAAGACAAAATAAAGTAAGAAACATCACAGAACAGCAAAAAACTGTGATGGACAGAAAATATATTAGCTGTAGAAACATGCACAGATCCAAACATCAAACATCCATATTCAGATGGCATGAACTTAACAATTTTACCATATTTTGCAATTTAACAAACATATCAGTACTCCATATTAAGACAAAAAGTCTGCAAAAAAATCTGAAAAGAACTTCTAGATAGAGCCTAAGTCTTCAAAAGCTGAAAGCAGGGATGACAGAGGACTGATATCTTGCTCTTCACACGGAGGGAACACTTCTGAATTATAGATTGGATATTAATACCGAGGTGAATATTGGATGGGAAACATATCCATGAGCTTTTGAGTGAGAAAACAAGACCACTAAAATCCCCATAAAAATATCTTTGGGGGTAAAATTAGTTCTTCCTGAAGAATAACATGATCTTAAACTGAAAATTAAAGGTGAAAATCAAGCTGGTTACATTTGTTGTAATTGCTAAGCCCATAAATATGCTAAGCATTTACCAGCAGGTTAAATTCAACAGTCAGAGAGAGATCCTGAAGCTGTGATACACACTTATGAATTTGGTCTATATTTACAGAGACTAGCTAAAACAGTTTGATGTTGTATTATTATTCACATTTCTTGGGGATTGGAATCTCGGAGGACCAAACATGAAAATCTTAGTGTAGGCTTGCAATATTGTGTTAAGGCATATAGTGTAATATGACATGTGTAGACTAAATCTGTATTTACAGGACATGAAACTCCAGAATTTTTTGTCTGGTGACAGTTCAGTGTTTAATGAACAAAAGAAATGGTCACCTGTAAACTGCTTCGACTTTTTTTTTCATGAGAGTCTGTATTTCAGCATTTAACATAACGGGTATCTGTGATTGAACAGTTTGATAAACAAAGAAATTAGGACAGTTAAAAGATAATTTTAAAGGTTACAGAGGTTGGAAGGGGTTAGCTCTGCTAGACTTAAGGACATCACCTTTACTGCACAGTACATCACCATTGGAATTGTGTTTAGCAGGGGAACGCAGACTCCCAATTTAGCAGAACTGCAGCAGACAGTAGAACAAATTGTAATGTGCAGCCAGAAAAACTGATAAAGACACAAAAAATGCATGGTATAACAGGGATTCGAAAGTATGAAATCCATTATAAAGTGGAGCTACAGTTCATTTCTACACAGATATTTCATGAACTTTAAAAGACTACAGCTATCCGGAAGGTTACTCTTCATTTCTGTGAAGTACAAAATCCTGAAGATGAGGCTTTGAGGAAAACAAAAGGTAGATGACAAGCAGTTCTTAGCAACAAGCAGATAGAGAGGTAGAATTTGCAGAGACGGTCATCCCCCTAGAAAACAAATGATCCTACAGAGACCCCAAAGAAACAGTGGCAAAGATGGCAAAGGAGCACAAACAGGAGCGTGTCATAGGATTTCATCTGGAATTCAGGAAAGATTCACTGAACATTGCTAAAACAGTTAATTGAGCTGTATTAGTGTTTGACAAACGGAATATGTACTGTCATGTTTAATAACTGAACCAGATCATCAGGAGGCGAGTCAGATATATAATTAACATACATACCTAGTCAATCTGTGCCCAGTTCTAACACATGAAGATGGCAGAACTCACAACTAAAGAGACAAGCAATAGTGTCTGTTCCTTTGCAGTTTAGTGGAATCTTCTTTAGGGTGCTTATGTCACATTTTCGTTCTCCTTTAGTTATTGCATAGTCTTATCAAACCACCTTGGAGAACTGTTTTCTTTAGGTCAATAAGGTCTTGAGGTTTTGAGCCTGATTATTTTCCTCTCTCTGCTCTTTAAGATGTGAACTGCTGGTTCAGCTGTCCTTTGACTGCTGCTGACTACCAGAAGACTACATGACTGCTGCTGACTCCAGCCAGGCAGTTTTGCTGCTGGATCAGATTTTCTTGCCCTGCCTGTTAGAACAGCCATGCCGCTTTGTGTTGCTGACTCAGCTCAACATATTCTCTCTGCTGACACTTGCTGAGCCCTGCCAAACTCTCCTCAAACTTTGACTTCATCTGTGAAAAGGTGTAAGTTTTCCAAAGAAATGTTATATTAATTTGCATTATTTTTTGCTGTGAGTTATGCAAATTATGTATATGCAGAGCCTTACAGCCTCTGGAAATGTGCTCAAGTGTCATACAGTGTCACTATATCTGCTTGACTTAGGCCTAGGTATGTGTGAAGAATCTCTGGGAAACGTAAATTTATCCATAATTCAGTTTGCAACATGGACAAATGCATCAGAATATCTTGACTGTGACAAGTGTGTGAGATATTCCAACATTCACTTCTGAAAACCTTCAGCTGGAATAATTTCCTGCATGTGATACAGGTTCAGGAATTTGTAAGCTTAAATATCTAAGTAAAAATGTATGGATCACTTAGTAAATGTTAACATTCATCTGAAAATGCATACTTAGACAATAAAAGAGTGTGCCAGCCCTGCGCAACAGGTCCACTTTTATGCAAACTTTGATATTTTCCATCATGACAGTCAGTTGGTATAGAAAGGACTACAGCTGAACTGAGAAAAGCAGTCACAAATTCATGTACAGCTTCATCTGTGTTCATTATATTTGTGCTAGAAGCCATCATAAGGTTAGCAATTGCTGTAGATCTCTCCTGTCTGAAACATGGGCATAAAGTGTGATACTTCAGATTACTGTTATGCTGTTAACTATTAAAATGTATATTTTAATTGTGATCACTCTACCCCTGCATTAGCTGTGACAGAAAAGCTCAGAATCAACAGTTTGAGTACAGATCCCACAGATATCCTACTTAAAGATGAATGTCAGTGCAAGAAAGTTGGTCTGCTTTTTTTCTCCCTTTCCTTGGTTTGGCATTACTCATTTCAGTACAAAGCATAGGTTAAACTTAGGGTTTTATCCTTGAACAACAAATTCATATGGCTGTTTTTTTAAGAGAAGAGTAAAGTTTATCTTTCCTATGCCACTTTTTAAGTCTATTTCCTGTATTTACTTTACTTGCTTACGCTAAAAGTGAGAAATCTCAATACTTTTGCAACTCCAAAAATTGAGCATGAGCTAATATAAGTAGAATGAAACTCAATAGTATCTATTTACTGAACATTGGATATTGCTATAGACATCTACAGTGGGTAAAGATTCATATCCTGTGGTGACTATAAGGGAATGTCGTGCACTGATGATACTTTTTCATACATTCTGCTATAGAAATGTGTCTGCTGTGCTTTAAGTTCTGGACTGATGAGGGCACTCATAGAATCACAGAATGAATGAGTTTGGAAAGGACCTCTGGAGGGCATCTCATTCAACCACCCCCTGCTCATGCAGGGCCATCTGGAGCCAGCTGCCCAGAAGCATGTCCAAATGGCTTTTAAGTATCTCCACATCCTCCCTGGGCAAAGTGTACCAGTGCTCAGTCACACTCACAGAAAAAAGTCTTTCCTGATGCTCTGACAGAACTTTCTGTGTTTCAGTTTGTGCCCATTTTGTCTCTTGTCCTAGCACTGGGCACCACTGAAAAGAACCTGGCTCCTTCCCCTTTGCACCCTCCCTTCAGGTATCTATATACATTCATAAATTCCTCCCCCCCAAGCCTTCTCTTTGCTAGGTCAAACAGTTTCAACTCTCTTAACCTCTCCTTGTATGACAGGTGCTCCAGTCCCATAATCGTCTTTATGGCCCTTTGCTAGACCCATTCCAGTAGTTCTGTAGCTCTTACTGGGGAGCTCAGAACTTCACACAACACTCCAGGTGCATGTCTCTCACTCACCAGTGCTGAGTAGAGGGGAATGATCACGTCTCTTGACCCGCTGGCAACACTCTTCCTAATACAGCCCAGGAGACCATTAGCCTCACTGCCACAAGGGCACATTGCTGGCTCATGCTCAACTTGGTGTCCACCAGGTCCTTTTTTGTAAATCTACTTTCCAGCTGAGTAGCCCCCAACATATATTGGTGCATGGGGCTGTACGTCCCCAGATGCAGGACTCTGCACTTCCATTTGTGAGGTTCCTAGCAGCCCATTTCTCCAATCTGTTCAAGTCCCTCTGGATGGCAACACAATCCTCCAGCATACCAGACACTCCTCCCAGTTTTGTGTCATTGGAAACCTGCCGAGGGTACATTCTGCCCTGTCATCCAGACCATTGATGAAGATGTTGAGCAGGACTGGACCCACTATTGACCCCTGGGATACACCACTAATTACTGGCCTCCAAACAGACTTTGTACCACTGGTCACCACCCTCTGGGCCAGGCTGTTCTGTCAGTTTTCAATTCACCTCACCGTCTGATCATCCAGCCTATGCTTCAACAGCTTCTCTATGACAATCATACATGAAACAGCATAGAAATCATTACTGAAGTCTAAGAACCAATATCTACTGCTCTCCGCTCATCTACCAAGCCAGCCGTTTCATCACAGAAGGTTATCAAGTGGGTCAAACATGACTCCCCTTTGGTGGATCTATGCTGACTATTCCTGTTCACTGTCTTGACCTTCATGTGCCTAGAAATGGTTTCCGGGACTGGTTTTTCTATCACCTCAGGAACTGAGGCTGATCAACCAAATGTTTCAGAACTGTATTGTTTTCCTCCTAGTAGCAGAAAACAGCTCTTTGGGTGATCCTTCATTGCTGTTACTGGACAATGATCTCCCAATTCCAATTTTTCTGCTCATGTTAGTTCACACCAATGGCTTACTTATTTGTTATGCTTTAAAACACTCTTTGTTTGCCTCTGATTGCTAACCCATAACTCACAGATGCACAAAGTCTCTTTATGTAAGGGAGCTAGTTAAGAAGTTTCAGCATGAATACCCTTGTTTGCACAAAAATATGATCATTCATGCTCCAGTAACCTTATTCACACGTACAGAAGCTCTTCTCCAAATATTTGTGTGAACAAAAAGAGTTTGCATGAATTTTCATGGGAAAATTCAGCAAATAAAGGTGTCCATTGCTGAATCATAGAAAAATTAGAATTTGTAAAAAAAACTTATGATCAAAATTATTCATGTTATACCTGTTGAGGTAGCAATCCACTAACAACAATTTTCAATAAGCTCTGGACTTGATTTCTGTGTATTAATTATCTCAATATGACTAGAAATTGTTCTCTTACCTGAAAGAAGCTGGGCTAATACTTGGCATTTCTAAGGCCACAGGGATGTGTCTGTCCAAATTCACCTGCTAGATATTAAATCCCTTTATTCAGATCCCAGCTCTAGATCAGCAACTTTGTAAACATTTATTAATTTGAGGAGATTCCATTGATGTGTCCATCCATTTTGCCATGCAGCTCCTGGGCCATACAATTTCTGGAGATATACTTTGAACAGAGATGCAAAGATAAAATCTATCTGAGAAAGAGACAGCTGGTTACAGGTGCACCCTGCAGTGGACCTACAACCCACAGACAAAAGTCAAAAACTCCCACACTGTCACGCACAGAAGGAAGGGAGACCAGTAACACAGAACTGAAGCTTGTAACTGCAAAGACCAGCAGGAGGAAGAGACTTCCCGCAAAAACTGAGGTGCCCTTGCAGAACTGCTTCACTGCTCTGCTGTATCAGCAGAGGCACTGGAGCTAAGCAAAACTACCTGATCTGCTCCATGTATAAAAACCAGTGCAACTAATAAAAAGTGGTGGGTAATAGTTGTAGGCAACTCTCTTCTGAGAGGTACGGAGGTACCCATTTTCTGGCCTGATGGACTCACTAGGGAGGTGTGCTCTTTGCCAGGGACTCGTATCAAGGATATCACCAAGAGACTACCAAACCTCGGGCAGTCTTCTGACTATTATCCACTGCCACTCTTTCAAGTGGGCACCAGTGATGTAGCTGGGGGAAGGCTGAAGACTACCAAGAAAGATTATAAAGCCCTGGGAGCAGCCATCAGGGACTCTGGGGTGCAGGTAGTTTTTTCATCAGTCATCCTGGTCAAAGGGAAAGGGTTTGACAGGGCCAGGCGAATATGGCAAATCAATAACTGGCTACGGGACTGGTGCCACAGCCAGGGGTTTGGCTTCTTAAGTCATGGGACTCACCTTGAGAAACCTGGTATTCCGCAGCCAGATGGGGTCCATCTGTCAGAAAAGGGGAGGAACATCTTGGTCAGAGGCTTGCCCAGCTTGTGAAGAGGGCTTCAAACTAGAGTTGCCAGGGGAGGGGAACTGCAATCCATTCCACTCCTATCAATTTGATGCCAATACCAGTAATAGAGGCTCAAAACCTGGAGAAGGGTTGCAGGTCAGCAGGAGGGCACCTGGAGTGCAGCGTAAAGGAAAACTAGCCACTCCAGCCAGTAAGTCAGCTTCATCATGGGCCCAATTTAAATGCTTCTATGCAAACACACAAAGCATGGGGAACAAACAAGAGGAGTTAGAGACGGGTGCATGCCGGCAAGGCTATGATTTAATTGGCATCATGGAGACATGGTGGGATGGCTCCTATGACTGGAGTGTTGGAACAGAAGGATACAAACTCTTCAGGAAGGACAGGCTGGGGAAACCAGGAGAAGGTGTCACGTGCCATGGCAAGGAACAGCTGGAATGCATGGAGCTCTGCCTGCAGATGGATGAGGAGCCAACAAAGAGTTTATGGGTGAGGATTAAAGGGAGGGCAGGGACAGGTAATGTTACAGTGGTGAGGTCTGCTAAAGGCAACCTTTTACAGAGATACAGGAATTTACACACAAACACAAAAAAAAAAGCCACTGAAAGCCATCATACCCATCATGCCTTTCGGAGCAAGTTAGGAAATAATTTTTATGATTTAAAATTACTTTCATTTTCCATGAAATGAAACTTTCAAAAGAGAAGTGAGAGAAAAGAGAGGGAGAAGAACTGGAAGAAAGACAAGTTTAGTAGGAGTCCATCAGGTCCACCTGATTTGGGGAAGCTGGAAGTTTAAGTCAAGACAGTTCAGGGCTTTATCACATACTGAGTTACTTATGAAATCTAGAAAATAAATCTTGAGCAAAGATGAATGAGCCAATTTTACTTTGTAATGATCTAATAGGAGAGCTATTTACTTGAAACAAACATTTAAGCATCTATTGGGAGTAAGGCATGACAATTCCAAGTGTGATTGTCTCACCTACCAAGTAAATGAGCATCAGTGCATTAAGCCATAGGCTAGTCTGAGTCCTTACTCCTCTCCTCATTTCAGGTCCACCAAAGCCTGATACATATATCACATGGAAGTTATTGAGCTCTGACACATAGATATTTCGCTAAAACAACAAAAGGTTTTCCAAGAAAATACTCAGTTGTCTCTCCTGCATAGGTACCTTGTCTCTGTGTCCCTCCTTTTTGTTACAGATGTTATCAACCTGGAGGGAGAGATCTCTGTCACCCTTCTCCAGAAAACAGCTCATATTTCTTTCTTAAATTATGATGTTATTTAGCCCTCTGTAATTACCTGGCAGTTATAATGGATCCTTAAGTCAACAATTCCTGCGATCCTTTGTCTTTCTTTGTAAATCCTCCTGTGATTTTGAAAATTAATAAGAAATGCAGTCTCTATTCTACTTTTGAGGAATTTCTCCCATTCCCATTGCAATGAAACTTACACCATTTTCTCTGGGCATCACCTCCAATCCCACATTCTGTTTCTCTGATGAAGACTGACGTACAGCACAGGCCCTTGCATTACGCCAATCCCTCAGTCTTGGAACAGACCACTGGGAACTGCTGACAAATTTACAGCAGCCTCTGGTGCAATAATATACAGTCCCTAGAGCCATTTTATCAGCAGAGAGTGTCACACTCCATGCCAGGCCATGCACTCCACAGCCATTCTCAAAACACTGGCAGTTACACCTGAATGTACATGCTGCACAGTTCGTGTGCAAAAGTACTTAATTTTGCTTTGCTTTAGGTGAATAGGAGTCCCTGAGTTCACAGTGTTCTTGCCCTCATCAGTGTTGAGAAAGACCATTTTATTAGCAGAGTTCACAGAGACTTAGCTTGGGAACAGCTTCTAGCTCTTGGTCTAATGGAATAACATTGGTTAGTGGTTACAAAATTGATTGGCTTTATATGGGAAATTAATTGGCCATGAAAGGGAAGAAAGGAAAACTGTACACTTTAGTTAACTACTAAATAAAATAGACTGAAAGTTCCTCCTGTAGGCAGCAAAACACTTTAATGAAGTTTTCAGTGCTAATGGCTGGCAGATGATTCAGAAAACTATAAAAACTATACTAAATACTAACTAACGTAAGACCAACTATTTTAAGGCTTCTAGACCATTTTTCTCTCTCTCTCTGTTATTTTTTTTCCTCCCAGAACTGTAAGTGTCATAATGTATTGGAAAGTCCCTATGACACAGTGTGCTACATTACATATTTCTTCAACTGCAGTGGTCTGAACTATGCACCATGCAATACTACTGTAATTCCACCTAATGTCTCTAGAGTCACTAAGGTAAAGCTAGACTGTGATTATTTCAACAATGGGATAGCTGGTCCAAGGTTTTCAGAAGCAATGATAATAAAATATGTTGATTTTGTTTAAGTGACAAAAGGGAAAATAAAGCCCAAATCTAAGTTAAAGTTTAACATTTGGTTTATGGATTTTTTTTTCCTGTTTCAGGCTGAAAAGAAGAGAAGGCAGCTGCAGTGCCTTGCTAAAAGGGAGTGGAAACCAGTGTATTTAATGCTTGCCTACAGCTGTGGAACACTGCATTCAGTGACTCAATGATTACTTCCTTCCAGTCTCTGTTCTTATATAAAAAGCTAAATCCTGAATTTTTTTTAAAAGTATCATTATTACCAGTGAGAGGGATGAGGGATCTCCATGCTCAATAAATAAACCATGTACTTAAGTACTTAAACATTATATAAAATGTTCACTTTAGGTGACCAGTTGAACATCACATATGAAAGTACTATGAATAGGATGACTCTGGCAGACAGATGGATCTAGAAAGTTTATCTGCCTGTTGCCCAACAGTCTACTCACCACTAAGTAACTGAGAGCTTAGATCAAACTCTGTTCTTATGGGCACAACAAATCATTCTAATTAGCGTATAATTTTAGGCTGCTGTGTTTATTTTATATTTCTTAACTGTTATTGCATTGTTATACAGAGAGCTTTTATAGGTTTCCTTGTTATTTTCCCTCATTACATACTTCTAAGATTAATGTAAATGTGATAAAGATTGTTATTTTTCATGCAAATGAACAACTCAAACTATTGAGAAACATCTGAATTGTTGCCAAATTCGTATCAAACTCAGTGTTGCTTAATTTTATTTTATGGCACTATGAGAACTGTTATAACGTTACAGAGAGAACCGAATGTATGGTGCCTGGGAGGAGCTTGGACTTTTATTGCACTTCAGCAAACATGGGGCAAACGATCAGTACTACGGTTACTGCCATTTGATTGCATTAGCCCTTCTATGCGTACAGAAGTTCTTTCACTTGGCCCGGCTTCTCAAACATCCCACGAAAGGACCTGAAGTGATAGCAACTTCTGCATTCGTGTCTGACGCTCTTAACAGCTGTGAGGGAAAAACAGCAATTCCACCTACAAATTTGGAATGATGAAGAGCACACGGTGAGTAAAGCTGTAGCCTCACTGCAGCTCCTTTTGGAGAAGGAGCGCTCTGGAGCTGTCACTAGGTTGAACAGCATTACTATCTGTACCTAAATATTGTTAAGTCAGTCCACTTCACCTTTTCTAAGTTGTTATACCTGGATTCCTGAAGAAACCTCCAACAATCCATTATAGCGCAAATTAAGTTTTGTCAGTGCTAGCACTAAGGCTAAGGAAAGTTCTGTTTTGCTGAGTGGCTTCTCGCTTTGAAGAACAAGTTCCTGCATTTACTGTTGCTCCAGCTCACCTCCTTCCATGGGTTGTAACTAATGACTTCATGGTAGTTAGCTGTCACAGTTAACGTATGTATTTTTACAAGTCACTAAAAATGCAAAAGGTTAATAATTACAGTATTTGCTTCATTTCCCCTTTTCATCTTCATGTACCTTACCTGATTAAGTGACATGCAACTAATATATGCAGAAAACATGAAAAAACTGGAGCTTACCCCTAGCAACAAATATTTATCAAGAAACATATATCAATGATCTTTGCTGCTGTATAATAAGGTAAAAATAAATCCATTTCCATTTCTAGAAACATGCATGCAGCAAGAATGTGAATCCACATCCACTTAGACCTTTTTGGAAAGTCTGAAAATCAGTGACTAGAACTGATGTTAAAACAAAGACCCCACCTCAGATTGGTATTTAACCTAATCTTTCAACACACTGAGTCTCAATATGCATAATTATGTGTCCAACCATAGTGTATATCAGAACTGTGACCTGTCAAATTTCATACTATATTTCGATTTTTGCAACAAAGAAGACAAAGCAGCAGTGTATTGTATCATTTAAACAACGTATTCCCTTCATGTATACCAAAGAGATGATAAAGTAAACTTACTATAAACTAAGGTGGTTCCTCATAAATTTTCAATATTTGTCATGAATACCAGACTCATGGACTTCAGTACTATTTATCTTTCCTGTTCTCTGAAGTCTTTCTTTTAATAATGAAGTAATTGGTTCAAAGTATTGTTGCAATGAAAATCTGGAGAGGGGGAGAAAAGAAATCACAAAAAACTCAAAGGTCATAAAGTCTATAAAATCAGTTCTTTCTTATGTTACGAGGGTCATCTCTAGGTCACAGATCTACCTGGTGCTCAGTGAACAACTAAATCTAGAGGCTGACTTCTCATTACTTAGTCAGGAGCACAAATGCTGAACCTGCCACAAACTCTAATGGCAAGAGGTATGCTGCATCAGATATGGCTAGACTAGACTTGCTACCATCATCTCATTTCACTGCAAATTCAATACAGTGTCCACTAAAATGTTGTCCAAGCCATCTACTTTCGGGCAATATTCAAAACAGGGTGAGAAGTGAAGTTTTCCCAAATATTTCAACTACTCAGGGTCCAAGAGTGCTTCTATTAACATCAATGTCTAAATTCACATCTGCTTCAAAGACAGCTGGAGCCAGGATGTGTTAATGAGAATAAAAGAGCCTAAATGTATCTGAGGGACAGGAGGAAATTTCTCAGGGACTTCAGGCTTTATTCCTTGTTTTCTGGCATTCTGGTAGCACTCAGGGCCACAGGACAAGTAAAATGATTCCACGTTCATGGAACTTTGTCTCCCTGCCACCTGCATGGCATGAGCAGATCCACAATATTTTTTTTTCATTTTTAAATGAAATTTTAACATTTAAAATAATTAATCAGAATAAAGTTTTTAATATAGTGATATTATATATTACCAGTAGAGAATATAGTCACTGTGAAAAAACCAGGGTAGCTCTCTATTCCTCAGTGATAACCAGTTTGGGGTCTTGCTGGGGTTTTTTTGAACATTTCCTCATTTGGAGGAAACTATTCACTTTGTTATATTCAGATATTATTTATTATGTGGTTGCTAAAAATACAGTAGAGAACAATGACAGTAGGGTCCGCTACAATGACAAATGACATCCCATTTCTCATTAAAAGGACAGTGGCTGCTAATCAGTGTGTATAAATACTTCTTGGTGCCTGTGGCAAAATGACATTTTAAAGGCTATTCCCTTTTCTCCATTTGTAAGTCAGGACTTTGCCACTCTATCTCAAATTACAGTAAAGGAAAACTCCCTAGACACTAGAATGTGCGTCTGTATGGCCTAAGAAAAGTCAAATTTAAAAAAAATATCAAAAACTAAGTATTCTTTGCCTTTGCTATCCCCCTTTTGATTACTCTCCATCCAGGTCACACCTTCCTTGGTATGGAACAGGTTAATACACCTCTCTGGTTTTGATGAGGTTCTTGAAAGTCTGGCATTCTGCTCATATTTGAGACTATATGTACCGATTCCTGCCCTCACCACCTTCCTTCTCCAGACCTAACCTACTGCTGAATAAACAATACAGTCCCCTGCTGTTTAACCAAAGAATTATTCTGACACTGTAATAAGGCAGGGAGAAGAAAACCACTGCAGAGTTAGAAAGAAATCTAGGAACTTGCTAGATCAGCCTAGCAATTCACTTGCTGTGGTGATGGGTTACTGCATACAACAGCAGCAGCAGTTCATGCAGAAGGGCACACAGAGGGGGGCAGAAACTCTGCTGAGGACAGCATATGTGCCGCTCAGCAGTGGTGGAGACATACTGCAGGGCACCGTCCCCAGAAGCCACTGGAGCATCTTCCGCAGCACATCTGAGGTCTCAGCTCGAGTGCATATGCACCTCTTCTAGTCCAGGACTGCAGGGACAGCTGGCTCTCCCCAGGCTGGGATAGCAGGAGGTGGGCTCCTTGCCTGCGGGAGGAGTGTGCTGGTGGAGGGTCTGTCTCACCAAGTAAAGGAGGTCTGACAGGAGATCAGCATACTGTGCAGCGTCAGAAACGGCAAGAAAGAGACGAAAGTCCCTGTGAACTGTCCTGACCTGTCACTGGGCTGGTTTGCTGCTTGCTAGGGCTCAGATTTGGGATGTTACAAAAAGACTGACAGGGCTTCTCCAGCCCTTAGGCTGTTACCTCTGCTGCTCTTCCATGTGCCAGGGAAGACCTGGAGCGTATCAAGTGTGACTATATGGCTCTGGAGGTAGTTTTCTCCTAGATCCTGCTGGTGAGCCACTGATGGCTGCATGGCTGGTGTTTGAAACACAGATATGTTTTTATGACTGTTGAATTCTCCAAGGAATGAGGACTGCTGGGAAGAGACAGGTTCCACCTTATAAAGTGAGTCAAAAATCATTTTTGCCACCAGGCTGCGCAAGTGAATGAGGACAGTCAACAACCAAGTCAAGCGAGGAAAATAAGGTCAAAAGGGCTCCATTTCAATCATGTGCACAGAAATAAAGGAGTAACTGCAAGAGGAGACAGTATCATGGTGAAGGCACATGTATATTTTCTGGGAAATCAGAAAAGCTGGGTACCTCTCTGAAGTGCCTGTACACTAATGCATGCAACATGGGAAACAAACGAGGTCAGTGTGCAATTGCAGGGCTATGAACTCATCACAGACGTGTGGTAAAATAACTCACACAACTGAAGTACTGCAATGGATGGATACATGTTCTACTTTAGAAATGACAGGCCAGGATGGCACAAAGGGAGAGTCACTCTTTATGGCAAAGGAGCACGAACGTATGGAGCTCTGCCTTCACATGGATGACGAGCTAGCTGAGACCTTATGGATCAGAATTAGGGGGCAGACCAAAGTGGGTGATATTGGTGTGTGTGTCACTACAGAACACCTGATTTGGAAAAAGTAGATTAAGTCGTTAGGTAACTTCACTTTTGCAGGCCATGGCCCTCACAGGGAATTTGAACAACCCCATTATCTCCTGGAGAAACAACACAGAAGGGCACCAGCAATCCAAGACACACTAGTGGTGGGTACTGGGGCAAATACCAATTATCATCTTCATTAATGACTTGGATGATGGGACAGAATGCACCTCAGCACATTTGGACATGACACAAAAACTGGGAGAAGCGATTGATAAATCATATGGTTGTGCTGTTATTCAAAGGGACCTCAATAGTCTGGAAAAATGGGCTGGAAGGAATTTCATGACGTAGAGCAAAGAGAAAAGCAAGCTCCTGCACCTGCATAGGAGTCACTTTATGCACCAGTACAGGCTGGAGACTGATTGGAAAACAGCTTTTCCAAAGAGGACCTGGGGGTCCTGGTAGACAAGCTGAACATTAGCTGAGGCCCATCTGCCCTTGTGGCATAGAAGGCCAAGAACTTCCTGGACTGTATTGGGAAGAACATTGCCAGAAGGCTGAGAGATATGATACTTTCTCTCTTCTCAGCCCTAGTGAGACACATCTGGAGTCTTGTGTTTATGTTTGGTCTCTCAAGTGCAGGACAGGGACATACTGGAGTGAGTCTAACAAAGGGCCACAAAGATGACCAAGGGACTGGCGCATCTGTCATACAGGAGAGGCTGAAAGCGCTGGGACTATTTATCGTGAAACAGAAATGGCCCAGGGGAGTTTATAAATATCTGATGGGAAAGGTAAAGAAGATGGAACCAGAGTATTCTCCACGGGACACAATGACTAGACAAGACATCACAAACTAAAATACAGGAAATTCTGTCTAAACACAAGAATTTTTTTTTTTTATTTTTTTTTTTTTTTTAACTGTGAGGGTGACAACACCGCACAGGTTGGCCAGAGAGGTTGAGGAGTCTCCCTCCTGGAGATATTCAAAACCTGACCAGCCACAACCCTGAGCAACCTGCTCTAAGTGACCTTCCTTTGAGTGGGAGTTTGGAGTAGAAGATCTCCAGAGGTGTCTGCCAACCTCAACTGTTCTGAGATTCTGTGATATGGTAGCAATGATAATATATGTAGGCCACCAAGGTGCACATAGAATTCCATGCACATTAAAAACAAATTTGGAGCCTGAAAAACAATTTTCACATCTGTAAATCTGTAGGTATGAGTATAATATATCTGAAAATAAACATGGTGACAGATTGTGACATAGATTGTAGTGGCAATCTGTTTAAATTATTCTTAGAGGTGGGAGAAAAGGGAAAGGGAACAACAAGGGGAAGAAAGAGAAACAGTTACCAGTTGTCATTGAACCAGACGCAATCAGCAGTTTGAGTTTATCAGGTGTCATGACAGCAATAAAAATTAAAGGATATAATAGGCTATATTTTATCACAGATACTTTCCCTTGTATAAGATATGCTATGTAGAAGAGATGCTGACTGCCAAAAAAAGATGCTGATTTCTCCCTTTGTCCTTCAGCATGTCTCTATTTTATGAATTTTTAGCTGTTGTGTCACCAGTCCCAAGGCTTCCCTTACGCTCCTTATAATTGTGTACAGTTCAAGGAAAAAACTCTCCGGTTTTTTTGTGAGGGAATATATGTATATATAAATATCTATATGTGTGTGTGCACATACACATGTATATATCCTGCACATCCTAAATCTTATTGTTCAGCAGCTAGCTAAATTTCTACAAGATAGACATATATTTTCACACACAAAAATAAAAATATATAGTTAATATGTATAACAACTTACAAACTTCTGGATGTTTTCACCATCAGTGTAAGTATCTGAATCTCTTCTGAATCCCACAACTCTCCTCACCATAGAAATACTTAATGACAGAAAGTTCCACAGGATAATTGCAATGTGTACAAAGTAGAGTTTTCCCTAGTTTTACATATATCTCTTCTGTCTTAGTGCGCTATAGCCTGGTACTGTATAACAAAAGTTATGTGAAAATAGCCTTTTCCTTCTCTTTATCTTTTTGCAACCTCTACCATATGGTCATTACTGAAGCTTCTCCCTATCTCTTTTTCCCTATTTTTATCTTTTTAATCTGCTGGTCATATTCTGATGGTATTTCATCATACAGCACTGCATCCTCTTGCTTAATCTTTTTAGAGACAGGACAATCAGAACTGAACGTAGCATTCAAAACAACTGGGGAACATTATATGTTGGAGTTGTACCCTTTTTTCTTAGGGACACTAGCAGGATATGAGTTTGGGATCACTGTTACACATTGTGTCAATATTTAACGGTCCAGGTGGTTTTTATGCAGCTTTTTCTGGTTAGTGTTAAAGTTAGGAATGTCTATGATCTGTGATCAGCAACTGTAAGCCTGACATTGGCCTTAAAGTCACATCGCACGCAATCAGCTCACAGTGTACAGGCACTGCTAATTTACCTTGGAAAGTGGAAACCTCAGCAGGTTTGTCCTCCCTTTGTCCTTCGTATCTTCCATCTGTGAATTTGCAGTTGTCACACTAGCAACTCCAGCGCTCCTGTTAAATCCTTCACCCCGTTCAGAGCTGGAGAAACTCGCATAAAGCCATTTGATGCACATCCATGGCCTTCCTCCATGTTCCTGGGCCTCCATTTTGTTGCTTGCTTATCCTAGGAGCATGAATAGGGACTCTGCTTGAATAGGGAAGCACACACGTAATTATGCTTAGAGGGTGCATATGAGCACTCCTAAGTTGACTGAAATTGCGCATCTTGGATCTGTATGAGTGTTGCTTACTTCATCATTAATGGACAAAGCCACAGCATTGATTAACACACAAGGAAATTAATGCTTTCACATTTCCAGCAATCTAGGAAATCATCACATAGTAATATATTCGCTTTGCGATAAGTGGATGTTTGGATGGAAAGCTATGAACAGAGGATGATGGAAAGCTATGAACAGAGATAGTAAATGTTGCAGGAATAGGAAACTAATTAAGTAAAGTCCATATGGATTACACTGTGAACACAGTGGGATGCAGAGCAGAGGGACTGAGTGCCATATGGAGTGTAGATTGTGAGCCCATTGCGTGTTTTCTTTATGAAGGTAGACCCACAATTTTATTATACCCATTCTGAGCTTCAGATTACAAACATCTTAAAAATGTTTGAATTATTTTTATTTTTACTGTGATTCATTTATGGGTACACACAATACATGTCAGTTGGAAATATGTGGCTTTCAATTCTAAAGAATAAATCTCTGTTACCGAGATTCACTAATGTAGGGTCAGATTTGAAAGTTCCCTGGCAACTAGTAGCAAAACAGCAAAAAGCTGTACTCCCATGGGAACAGAACAGGGAGAAAATTATGTAAGGGCACAGTTATGTCCCTCGTTCTTTTTAAACTCCGGGGGGAGGGGGAATCAAGCAGCAATTTTTCTCAACTTGTTAATAGAGTTTTCACTCTATTACTTTTCTAGTTTCGGTATTCCAGCTTGCTTTGTTGGAGTTAATTCTCCATTCAGCTGTGTAGTAAGGGGAAGAGGAGAGGAAGGAAAGATGACTCAGTCATCAAATGCTCTGCAATGCTCCTCTTAGGTTGCCTGCCCAGAGAAATAATCAATCTCCTTACATGTGATTACACAGGATAAGCCACATTCTTTATCAGGGACTCTCTATCAGGGAGTGTAGTGATAGGATCAGGGGCAATGATTTTAAACTGAAAGAGGGTAGATTTCGAATAGATATTAGGAAGAAATTTTTAACTGTGAGGGTGGTGAGACGCTGGAACAGGTTGCCCAGAGAAGCTGTGGATGCCCCATCCCTGGAAGTGTTCAAGGCCAGGTTGGATGGGGCTTTGAGCAACCTGCTCTAGCGGGAGGAGTCCCTGCCCATGGCAGCGGGGTGGAACTAGATGATCGTTAAGGTCTCTTCCAGCCCAAACCATTATACAATTCTATGATAACCTTAAATAAAGAAGGGGAACCCTGTATCTCCAAAAACTGGAATGTACTTTTTGTACGTAGAGGACATTTTTTGTGAGACCATTTCATGTTGCAGTGCAGCAGAATCACACAATCAACTACATGTCTCAGCTGAACTTTTCAAATCAGCATATCATGCTCTCAAGCATTGACTTGATCTTGCTATGAGTCTTATTTCGTGCTCTTATTGTCGGAGATGGATGGTTTTTTCAATTATAAATAGGTGTGTTGCGCCTAGACATTTCATTAATATAGAGGCTGAAAAACATACCTTTTCTGTTTCAGCCCAGAATGTACACACGCTGTTTTAGAACATTCAGTGCTTTTAGCTTTATCTATTTTTTACATGCCCTATCCACCATCAAAAGGAACACAGACACTGAAACAACCTGGCTAGGATCTCACTTACTTGCTACAATGGTTAACCACACAAACCTGTTTCTGTATCTGACTAGCTCACCTTCAAGGAATTACTTAGTGATTGCTCAGAGACACGAAGACATGACAAAAAGAGACAAAGTGGTTTTGTGGAGTTTTCACCACTAACAATACTTGTGTCTGTGATAGATACAGTGTGCTGAATTGAACACATTTATTTTCATTCAGAATATATTAGGATCTTTCTTCATTTTCCAGCATAAGTCTGTTTTCTCTGCTTATGGAGCAAAATATATGCAAAACAATTCACTGCTTAGAAATAAAATCACCAAATGAAACTGTAATATCCAGCTACAAACCTTAGTTTGAATTTCAGATGGCCAGACCAGTTTTTGCCAGCTCAAGGGCAACAAGAACATTCTGCCTTGCACTTGTCATTTCAGCGTGCTTGATAAATTGGGCTGGACAGTAATAAGAAACTGGAGCCTTTGGAATCTGGCACCATGATAAGTTCAAATAAAGTAGAAGAGGCAAATATTGGGCACTTATGCTGACATATATCAGAAGGAAAAAATATATCTAGGTTCAACACAACACCAATTGCATCAGTGTTGCTTTGGATAAACAGAACAGCAACAACAGTGATATGACTCTAAGCTTGAGGCATTATAAGTTTTGCTTCACAAAACCCAAAACACTTATTTTCTGTTCTATAGAAGAAATAATGATTTTATAAATGGAAAATAAACTTGTATTGAAATAAGTATATGGAGACCATTCTTTTGTATAGGTTTTCTGTATCAGAAGAGAGACATGAAGCAATTTAAGAGATATATATGGGAGTGTGCATGTTATTTTTATTCTGTTACAAGAGCGACTGGAATACCACAGTAAATCATTTATAGATGCATGAATCCATTAGAAACATCTGTCATTCTCAAAATGTGGAAATAAAGTTATTTTTTACATCTCTAAGTATTGTGACTGGTTTTGAGAACAGTTGTTATTCATGTTTTTTAAGCTTTCAGCAAGTTTCATTGGGCCAGGATGTCTCTCTCATCTGTGTCTTCAGACTCAAGAAGTGATCTATCTAGGGTAAATTTTTCCTTTATCAGTGTAGGTCTGACATAGGCCAGAGGCTTGCAGATTAGCCTGAATCCTTTGAAGTAACTGGAAATAAACTCTCATGGGATTTGCATCCAAAACTAAACATACTCTCCATACTACTATTTTAAAAGCCCCAGTGACATAGACTGCATTTATATGGTACTGTGTTTGTACTTCAAGTTAAAATCTACATGGTTTATGTTTTGATATAATTTTTATTTGAACTACATTATTCAATAATTTCTCATGTAAAATCTCTTTCCAGAAAGCCTCTTCCAGTTTTACTGGAGTTTTCTTTACAATTTGAAATGTCAGGTGGATCTGTCTTTTTCCAAAATTTATTGTCATATGTAAAACTTTATTTATGGATTTCCAAGAAAACGTAGCAAATGTAGTTACTATACATCAGTATTGTACTCCCAACCGAGCAACAAATATTCTCTATGAAAACATCTCATTCTTTGTTCTGTATGCTATTTTTTCTGCTACTTCAATCTAGTATTTTATGCTTGATATTGATTGTTCTATTTATTTCATATTCCCTGAGTCTGGCTGCCTGGTTGTTTGGTTTTGGGTTTTTTTTGAAAAATACAAAATAAAGAGAAAGTTCACACTTTAGCAAGTATAGCCAAACAAAATATCAGCTGGAGCATTTTTAGATCAAATCTGTGATAATGGAAAACCAAGCCTACAAAGAAACCAGAGTACTGCCCTCAGAGCCAAAGCCATAGAGGAGAATAAACCCTGAAAACGAAAGTTTAAAAATGTACAAGCTCTTTATCAGTGAATATGAACAAAGATTCCTATCATAATTTGAAAAGTAGAAATTACTCAACTAAACTAAAAGAAAGGTATTTTCATTCTGGAAAAGGGTATATGCACAGAAATATACTGTGATTTAATAATTAATTTCAAAATTAATATGGATTGAATTTCTGGTGGACAAGCTTTGTAAGTATCATTCCTCAGAATGACCTCTCTAAATGACAGATATTTTTTCTGTCACTTTAAATAGTTTTAGTAAGGTTTTTTTATTCACCTGTACTAATTATAAAATATCTGTTTAAAATTTGAGTACCAGACTATATGTAATATTTACTCTTAATTTTACCAGCGTTGTAGACAGATGGATAATAGCTTCTCACTCCTACTCACTTTTAACATGTAAGAATGATATCAACCCTTTTAGCCACAGTCCTGTATGTGGCTTTCCTGCATTCACTCACCTTTATATTTCCAAGAGTTTTGTCAATTGCAGCTTTGCTTACTCTAAAATCTTCAGTGGTCCTTATTCTTAAACACTTCACATTTGTGAATGTTACAACATTCCTTTTTTTTTTTTTTAATTTAATTGTCCATGTGGATCTAAATTGAAGCAATCTCACATGATCCAGCTCATGTTCAAGTTATTATTTTCAAAAATTAGCACTTTTCTAATTTTCTGAAATTTCCCTGGTATTCCAAGAAGTCTTTGGAAAGACTATTAGGATGATAAATATCACTTCAGTGAGTTAGAATGTCAGAGAGTCACAGAATGGTAGGGGTTGGAAGGGACCTCTGGAGATCATCTAGTCCAACTCACCTGGCTAAAGCAAGTTCACCTAGAGTAGGTTGCACAGGATCACGTCCAGGCAGGTTTTGAATATCTCAAGACGGAGACTCCGCAGCCTCTCTGGGTAGCCTGTTCCAGTGCTCTGGCATCCTCAAAGTAAAGGAGTTTTTCCTCATGTTGAGATGGAACTTCCTGTGCTGCAGTTAGTGCCCATTGCCTCTTGTCCTGTCACTGGGCACCACTGAAAATAGTCTGACCCCATCCTCTAGACACCCACCTTTTAGATATTTATAAGCATTGATGAGATCCCCTCGCAGTCTTCTCTTCTCCAGGCTAAACAGACCCAGGTCTCTCAGCCTTTCCTCATAAGAGAGATGCTCCAGTCCCCTGATCATCTTAGTAGCCCTCTGCTGGACTCTCTCCCGTAGTTCCCTGTCTGTCTTGAACTGCGGAGCCCAGACACAGTGCTCCAGATGTGGCCTCCCCAGGGCAGAATAGCGAGGATGAGGCAGAATAGAGGGAGATGACCTCCCTCAACCTGCTGGCTACACTCTTTTAGTGCACGCCAGGATACCATTGGCCTTCTTGGCCACAAGGGCACATTGCTGGCTCAGGGTCAACTTGTCCACTGTGACGCCCATGTCCCTCTCTGCAGAGCTGCTCTCCAGCAGGTCAGCCCCTAATCTGTGCTGGTGCATGATATTATTCCTCCCTAGGTGCCTATTATTCCTCCCTACACTTACCCTTGTTGAACTTCATAGATTTCTCTCTGCCCAGCTCTCTTGCCTGTCCAGGTCTTGCTGAATGGCAGCACAGTCTTCTGGTGTGTCAGCCACTCCTCCCAGTTTTGTATCATCAGCAAACTTGCTGAAGGTACACTCTGTCCCCTCATCCAGGTCACTGATGAATATGTTAAACAAGACTGGACCCAGTACCGACCCCTGGGGAACACCACTAGTTACAGGTCTCCGAGTAGACTCTGCCCCACAGATCACAACCCTCTGAGCTCTGCGATTCAGCCAGTTCTCAGTCCACCTCACTGCCCACTCATCTAACCCACACTTCCTAAGCTTACCTATGAGGATGTTATGGGAGACAGTGTCAAAAGCCTTGCAGAAGTCAGAGGTAGACAATGTCCACTGTTTTCCCCTCATCTATGCAGCCAGTCATGCCATCATAAAAGGCTATTTCCCCTTGGTGAATCCATGTTGACCACTCTGAATAACCTTCTTTTCCTCCACATGCTTAGAGATGACATCCAGAATGAGCTGTTCCATCACCTTTCCAGGGATGGAGGTGAGGCCGGCCTCAAGTAATGTAATTTTCTGAGGAGAAGGCCTGAAAGACCTGCAAAATACTTCAATTCATCATCTCAGGCTGCTTGCAATAACTTGTTTTCTGTTGGGCAGATGTTGTAGGAGTCAGCTGTATTGTCCTTTCGATTTTGAGGCCTTGTGTTCCATGCACTACGGAGACAAAGAAAATAAGTTTTCAAAACCCCATCCCCCAAATATGCAGTGTCTTTCTTTTCCTTCCTCAGGATGTATTCCTTCTGCTCTCTGTTGTTCAAGTCTTCTGCATGTTCAAAACTGATTGTCTGATTTTTGATTGTTTGGAGTTTCTTTCCTAAAATTGCTTTTGTCTGTTTAGCACAAATCTCATTTTTGTCTAACACTTTGTTAGCTGTATTTCTTGTCAGAGTCAAATTAACCTGACAAGCTCTCCAACATGAATCTGATCCTACCACCTACAATAAACATCAGCTTGAATTTATGAAGATTTCTCATCTTCTTATACTACTTTAAAAAAAACCAACTTATTTTGGAATCGCTTTTGAAGGAAAGGATTGAAAAGAAAACTCAAAAGATTGAATACCAAGAACTACTAACACTACTTCAATCAAATCACAGAGATCTAAAAGGGGATTACCATGCAAGTTTCTTCAGGGTAGACACAGCTTCAACACTGTAGCCATTCTCTATAAAATAGAAATAAGCGATAGTTATCTTCTAAAGTTGTACTATTAAATCAATAATTACAAGTTAGACAAAATATTCATTAAATAAGTGTTATACAACAAAGGTGAATTGATCAAAATATATATGTCATCATTGGAATTAACAGCAGTCTTTTTCTTCCTAGACTAAATGCAACTCCCAGGCTTTTCTATATTCACTTTCTGGCACTTCATAACACTGGGTTATTTATGAAGTCAAAAAGAGATAACTGTAGAAAAGAAGGGGGCAGGGGGAGAATTCCCCTTCAAAAAGCCAAAATAACATGGACTTTGAAATTTGACTTGATTTCTTGCCCACCCTTCACCATCCACCGTCCAAAATGAAAAAAGTATTTCACTTAAGGACAGAAAACATGAGTTTAATCCCAAATTACAGACTTCACATACATAGTTTTTGATGACTTTGAAAAGAAGTTTGAATTTTACTTAGGGCATTTCTGCAGATTTCCAATTCAGCCATCAAACAAACAAAAAACCCACAAAAAAACCCCACCTCACTTACTATGCAACTCTACAAAAACCATAGAAGGATAAAAATATACTTGCTTTTCCCTAGCCATTTCTTCTTTTCTTTCTAGCATTCTTTACAATGAAATTGTTCCAGCTGTGGTAAATATTGTTCAGGCCTGGATCTGAAATATATTTTGCACTTTGATATTCATAAGTATACATTTCCTTCCAAGCTGAAGACATTTATTGCAGTTTGATTGGCAGTTAGAGACACATATTCTAGAAGAAATATACTACATATTTAGCTTTCTTTCCCACTTTTCACTTCTGTTTATAACTAGATTATATTCCTTTTTTTTATTTATAAGGGGTTTTTCCAATTATTTGTTCATCCTTAGACATATCTACTGCAAACTACCAGTCCAGCTCTTTCACTTACTTTCTTTGGATGAAAATGTGAATCAAATTCTATATCTTTACTCCAATAATTCAGTACTTCTTCAAAAAACATCAAAGCACTCTTTGATCAAATGGGAAATGATCAAAGACTAAGCTTGTTAAGAAAAAAACCCCACAAAGTGGAGATTCTACTGCCTTTCTTTACTTTTATCTTAGCTCCTTGCTTTGATTATGTGTTTTATTGTACGGAGAAGGTTGATGATAGAATAAAGTAAAACAGAAATTGAGGGCCACTGGAAGTATTACTGAAGTGCTTGACTGTTTCATGCTCTTGTTTTCAGCGCAACGCTAGCTTGTGGAACAAGAAGAGTTATACCTCACTGAGAACTCCATTCTCATGTACATACATAAGTTTCCACCTCAGGTTAAATAGGACTTTAAATTCAAAAAGGATCTACCACTATGACAATAATGCCAGCTGCATGTTTCTGACTAACCTAGTAGTGCACTGGAATACAAAGTACTCAGAGAGGCTGATGCAATTGTTTTACGCTACTAATCCAGCCATCCTGTATAGTTCTAACTCTATTTTTGCAATGCAACTGCTTGCATCAGAGCTAAGGTGACTTGAGATGTTAATTCAAATACAGATAGCTTGAGTTATCACTGCACTGGAAATTAAGAGTGAAATTGATAATGAATAGGAAGCTGGGGGGGAGGTGTTGTTATTTTCATTAATTGCTTAATATGTACCTGGTCCTGAATTAGGGCCCCATATTTTTTTCTAAATTTACCTGAAATTAAAGTTTTCACCAGATGAACTGTACACAATGCCTAAATGTATGTGCTACAAGTAATTTTTCAGGAAGGGATTAAAGGAATCCATTTAAAATCATAATATCATATTTTTCAGTTGTAGGAATTTATCTTTCAGGCTTGGTTTATGCTATTTCAGATGCTTGCCATCTATGTGCTTGCTTACTATATATTTTATTAATTAAACCACAAACACAGAAATTGAGGATGATTATATTTCAGGGCTATGTGTCAAAGCAAATTGTTCAGACAGGCTCATTCACCTTCTGAAAACTAACTAAAAATAAGAAAAAGGTTAATTTGTAAATCTTTGTGATATTAATGAAATCTGAATTTTTTGAACAAGTATGTCCTGGTTTAAGCAGAACAAAATCAATTTTCTTTTCAGTAATTTTACTTTTCAGTTAAGTCTCTTCTAACTGACTGCACTCTCTGAAATCAACAGTACGTTTTTCAGACTGCGTGGTTCTGGCTACAGTAACATCTGATGTTTATATTTAATACCAAGGAATGGTATGCAGAGAGGCTCTTGCTTATACTTCCTGCTATAACAACTAAGGTCAGCTAGCTTCCTTGTGTGCCCCATTGTGGGTGGGAAGCAGAAGAGCATAGAGGGGTTGCACCTGTGGGGAGGAGCAGACAGGACAGGTGACCCAAAACTGACCAACAGGGTATTCCGTCCCATCTGCCTTGTGCTCAGTATAAAGCTGAGAGATCCAAGGATCAAACTCTCTTCTTCAATGGCCGGCGTCTGAGGAGGACTCTGTCCATTCTTCTGCTTTTGATCCCAACCTGCATGTTCCTGAATCCAGTTCCTCTCTGCCACTGAGCCCAGTCTGGGATTTTCCCAATGCCTGCTAGCAATGTGATTGTCATCCCGGGAGCTCAGTTTTGGTTTTGTGTATTTGTGTGTGTATATATATATTTTAAAATATATTTCATTATTTTCTTGTTATCTTTTTATTGTTAATATTTCATTGAAGCTGGTTTAGGGGTTTTTCCAACCCATAAGTCTCTCTCCCTTATTCTCTCTCTCCTTTGCGTCTGGGAAGAGAGAGGGACACTCTGTTAGTTGTTTAGTGGCCAGCCCAGCCTAAACCTTGACAAAGTAGTGCCTACATAATCCAAAATTCAGGCTTTCCCAATAGTCAAAAGGAAAAGGGGCAGGGTGGGACGAGGAAGGGAGGGGGAAGGCAGAAAAAAGCTGAAATTACCTTTGCGCTCTTTATTTAGTCCTAGCACAGGAACTTCCATTGCCTCGCTCCTCTCCTGGCTTTCCCTCTCACATTTTTAGCAGCGCTTATTTCCAAACCTCATACCTTAACCAAACAGCTCTTTTTTTTGTCTTACAGTCACATTTCACCCCCTTAAGAGCCATCATAGAATTGGATTACTCTTATCCTAGGACATACATCAATAGGAAACAGTGAATAAAACTGGGCAGATTTACAAATGTATCATTGGAGGCATGTATGATTGTCCTGATGTCTGTATTTACCTTTTCAAAAAGAATTCTGATTTCTCAGAGATAAAATGCAAATTGAAAGATTACTTGATCATAGCCTACAAGTGCATTCACACAAAGAAAAGACTGGCAGTTAATCCAGCAAAGGAAATGTACCAAAGAGAAGATTAATGACTGGAGGCTTAAATCAGAAAAACTCAAAGCTGGAAATTGGTGCAAGAGATTACACTAGGCCAACAGCAGCCAAATATATATAGGATAAAGGGGACGGGATGGAAAGAAACTGCCTAGGTAGCAAATCTGCAGAAAAAAATATGAGAATTATAGGGCCTCAGAGTCTAAACACCTTTTCCCCACTCTAATTATCATGGGCACAGCCATCATGAATAGAGGAGACTTGGTTACTGTAGTCCAAGGAAGATGGGCATTAACTGGGTAGAGCTGAGAGAAGATCAGCAGGTGGTCAGAGGTCAAGGTGGTCAGAGGTCCAGGAAACACAGGAAGACAAGACTGGACAGCTTTTTAACCTGAAGACAGAACTGAATGGAGACATAGGATAGGTTTTAATTACATTAAAGGCTGTGGAACAAGGGGAAAATAATTTATTCCTGCATTACAGTGGTGTACAGCACAAGAAGTAACAGGTTTCAGCTGCAGCAAAAAATACAGGATATTAGGAAAGAATCGAGATCATAAGAACTGAGCTGATGGCACAGGTTGACCCATAAACTAATGGAATCCCTGCTGTTGAAATGATTCATAGGCTAGGCAATACCAAGGTCTGGGTAACACAGAAACTAATACTGTTCATCTCAGTGATACTGGTATAGCTGATGTAGCGATAATCCATTAAAAAGTCCACAGTACCTTGGAAGATNAGGAATGGTATGCAGAGAGGCTCTTGCTTATACTTCCTGCTATAACAACTAAGGTCAGCTAGCTTCCTTGTGTGCCCCATTGTGGGTGGGAAGCAGAAGAGCATAGAGGGGTTGCACCTGTGGGGAGGAGCAGACAGGACAGGTGACCCAAAACTGACCAACAGGGTATTCCGTCCCATCTGCCTTGTGCTCAGTATAAAGCTGAGAGATCCAAGGATCAAACTCTCTTCTTCAATGGCCGGCGTCTGAGGAGGACTCTGTCCATTCTTCTGCTTTTGATCCCAACCTGCATGTTCCTGAATCCAGTTCCTCTCTGCCACTGAGCCCAGTCTGGGATTTTCCCAATGCCTGCTAGCAATGTGATTGTCATCCCGGGAGCTCAGTTTTGGTTTTGTGTATTTGTGTGTGTATATATATATTTTAAAATATATTTCATTATTTTCTTGTTATCTTTTTATTGTTAATATTTCATTGAAGCTGGTTTAGGGGTTTTTCCAACCCATAAGTCTCTCTCCCTTATTCTCTCTCTCCTTTGCGTCTGGGAAGAGAGAGGGACACTCTGTTAGTTGTTTAGTGGCCAGCCCAGCCTAAACCTTGNGTTCCTGAATCCAGTTCCTCTCTGCCACTGAGCCCAGTCTGGGATTTTCCCAATGCCTGCTAGCAATGTGATTGTCATCCCGGGAGCTCAGTTTTGGTTTTGTGTATTTGTGTGTGTATATAT
>VZSF01009562.1:333-111999 GCA_013398295.1 Chionis minor
CAAAAAAAAGAAGAAAAAGAAAAAAAAGGCGAGGGGGCCTGGGCTGGGCTTTTTGGCGCTGAGGAGGAGGGGTGGTTTTGTGTTTTAATTTTTTTATTATTAAGTCCAAACTCGGTGACAAAGAGGTTTTTTCCATCGGGTTCTTGCGTTTGCGGCCAGCACGTGATGTCTCCTAGCAAATAAACCCAATTAAATATTTCTGTTCTTCCTCCTCCCCTGCCTGCCCTCCCTTGGCAGCCCTTCTGCTTGGCTGTAAGCACTTGGGCTGCTTTTTCCCCTCGTGAGTTTAGTGTCCAGACCGGACCCTGACTAGGGGCCTGCCTCACGAGAACGTGATCACCATTTCCAGAGACTTTGAGTTTTTCATCGGGCCCGTCTTTCAAACCGCGTTTAGTCACGCAGGGTTTTTGTAAGACGGATGAGTGCTTTCATCCCCCTTTCACTGGGGAGAAACCAAGGCAAGAAGACATGGAGTAGCTCATAGTAGAGCTGTATGACACCACCATGAAACCACTTCTCTCCAAGCTTTCGGCCGCAGGTGCTGTCTCTGGGCTATTTTCCCCTCTTGACTTCACTTAAATTATAGCTTGAAAACATTTACAGCTTATGGTAGTGGCAGGTTCTCTGCCGTGGGTAACCTGTCCTGCCTCCTGCCTGGAAGCAATAGAAATATCCACTGCACAAGAGGGCAAAAGTAAGTGGAAAAGCTGCCTTCAACACGCTGCCTGGCTAGTCTGCAACCTGGTGGTTAGGGCAAGAGATGGTATTCATCGCAGAATTAGAGATTCATGAAAAATCAGACCCTCAAAGAGTATCCTCAAGGAGAAATCTTGTATTCTAGTACTTCTCCAGTTAGACAAGAAAACGATGATTTCTTGTTGTTGGAGACTGCACTTGTCTTCCCCCTCTGGCGTTTAGACTTAGAGCTATGACTTGCGAAAGAATAGAATTGCCGTTAGCCTGAACACACCAATATGGATGTGATCCTACAGGTGCCATAAGCTTAAATTAGCCTACCAAGTGTGACTGGTCACAAACCTGAGATCAAGTGACCTCTGAAACTAGCTCTGGACTTCTACTTGTTCTGGTTGGCTGTCCCTGGGAGTCTGTCGTGCTGGCCTTTGCGATAAATGGCATCTGGCTCCTTCCTCTCACTGTCTGAAAGCTTCAGGTTGTCACCAGAATCATCAGGGAGGCAGCATCAGATGCTGGCCCTTCCTCACAAGGTATCTCAGAAAAGAGGACCCACCACAGCCACTGCTGAAGGAACTCCTAGGTCACCCATCTCTTTGCAAGGGCCTGAGTAGGTTCAAAATAGGGGCTCCGACATGCAGGTTGAAAGGAAGGATGACAGCGAGCCCCCTGGAGCCGGTGGGAAAGTGTTCTTTCTTCTACTAAAAGAAGTCAGACCGCAGCCCACCCAGCAGCACGGAAGTGCAGCCCTCTCACCACGTGGATATGCGCAGGAATAGCATAGGTGTCCTTCCTCTGCAAACAAGCGCAAATGTCTTTGCAAGAATGACTCAATGGGGCGTCAAAGAGGAGACGGGTCCCCAGGGAGGCATGGGGCATGTCCGATGATGCCAGCTGATCCACCCTTGAACATAAAACCAGTCATCTCAAAGTCAGTTTGGGTCAGAGGCCAAAGTGCAGAACTGAAAGCCTGGCCCCGTGAGGTTATTCCCACGGCCATCGGAAAAAGCGGCTGAAGAGGCAGCCGAGAGCTGGAGACACTCCTCAGCCTGTTCACCTCCAGTGAGCAGAGCTGGGGGCCAAAGAGCTGCCTCCAGCCCAGCTCAGCAGCCCTCCAGCAGGCTCCCCTACCTGCTCCAGCAAGTAGAAAATAACATTCCCAGGAAAGCTTGGAAGAGATGGCACTACCAGGCTGTTTATCCCGGGCAGACTACTTCATCTTTTTTCTGTCTGTTTTTCCATCAGCAAAAAGGATGTGCATACCCACTCAGTAAAGTACTTCGGGAAAAGTACTGGGGATCATTGCTAGTAGGAGGCACATAGTAATCTTCTCAAACCTGCAAATGAGTGAAATTCTTTAAAAGTTTTCAGCGAGATCTAAAATGCCACATCAATATGCACATGGAAAAAAAAAATCCTTCGCAGCAGAATTTAGATACTTTGAAAATTTCACCTAAAAGGAGCCCTTTAAATGACTGTGTGTATCCGAACGGGGAAGATTATTAAGGCTTTTTTCTTACTAAAACTCCACTGCATTTTCAGGAGGACACCTATTTTTAAACATCCTCTGGATTTACACTCAAAACCCCTACGCTCAGAAACTGGTGTTCTGTAATGGGTCACAGGTATTTTATGTATAAATATATACACATACACACATTAGGCTCTCAAGAAACCCTGATACATTAGGTACTTTTAAATAATTCATTGTTAAGCACCCCATGATAAATCTGTAGTTGAACAGTATGTGATTTTGCTAGAATTCTTGGTATATATTGAATGTGAAGCACTGTGGTAAATTTAACTATGCTGAGCATCAAATGTGAAAATTTTATATTGTACATTACATTCTGACACACAACTGAGAATCTTTGTTATTAAGGCTTCAGGGAATTTTTGAGGGAACTTCTGAAGTTCTGAGAAGAAAAAAACCAAGACTGAGAGCTATTTCTCTACAGAAGTTGAGATTTTCTCAGAGAAGGGAAATTCCATAAGTAGTTTGTATTGAATTAACATAAAGGTTTCGCCAAAAGAACCGCTGTCTATTACCTTGTGCTCTGGGGCGCCGCATTTGGCACTATTCAGATGAAAGTCAGAGGATCTTGGCTTACCTGGTACGAGGCGATGTTCAGAGCGTTTCCAGGGCTTGCCGTTCCTCCGGCAGGACTGAAGAGATAGGGCAGCAACCGCCGCTGCGAGGGGAGGTCATTTTTTTCCCCCCCTTTTCTCCAGCAGTAGCTGTCACCCCAGATACTCACAACTCTCTCCCTTGTCAGCAGCGACCAGATGCTTCCCTGGAGGCGGGCGAAGACAACAGCAGGGACCCAGCCGTGCACCACTCCCCCGCAGCCTGCTGCTCCCAGCAAGGAGCTGGTCCTGGTTGGGACATTTTGCATGGCAACATCCCGTATCTCCTCCCCTCGCATGATGTCCTAAAGGACCATCCCTTGGTCCCATAAGTTGAACCAGTTCCTTCTGATTTGGAGAAACTGGCATTATGTAATAGAAACCTGTTCCATCGAAGAATTTTGGACCAGCCTTACTTTTTACTTACATAAAGTAAAAACACTGCACACTGCACGCACTGCAGCTCTGTGTGGTGGTCACTGGCGTGGACCCCTGCGGCCAAGGAAAGGTGCAAATCTGTCCAGCTTCAGGTTAATCAAGTGATAGAAGACACAATTCACTGACAGAGCTTCACCTTTTTTATTAACCAGACATTTCAATGAACTTCCTGGTCACTGATGCCATATCCAGTTATTTAGACCATGTTCATCTTAACGGTATCAGAGAGTCTCAGACAAGAATGCCTGTGTTTAAGATGCTATGCTAAAACCTGTTTTGGTGACTATTTGTCCTTCTGCCTCCTTGGAAGAGCCCCAAGCACTGTGGTCCTCCCCCAGGAGCAATACAGGAGAGCTTTCCCCACAACAGCTCCTCCAGTCAGGGGAAGCCATCCTCACCCTACATAAACCACCACTGTGGCTTGACATCAGCCTTCTTTCCTCTCAGCACATGGCCTTATGTCTCTGGCCACAGGACAAGAGATGGGCCACAGAGCAAAGCACCCGCTGAGGAGAATGCCTTCTAGCAGAGTCCCTTGGAGGTCTCCTTTGGTTCCACAAGCTCTGGTGAGACTAGTGCCGTGCCCATACCACCTGCAGAGACATACCGTGAGGCCAAGAGGAAAGAGACTCATCCTCAGCACTTTGCAGGCTGGCCACACTCCCTGCCCAGACAAACCTTCCATGATGGCATGCCAAAGTCTGAGGAGAAAAAGGATAAAGGGATTAAAACCAGACTGGTTAAACCAGTGCTGCCTTTTTCTCCAAGAGGCAGCCCCAATGGCTGGCAAATGCCGTGCCCATGCTGCTGCTGACCTGCGCTGAGCAGGATGAGGAGCAGGCTGGACCACCACCACGTGCTGAATGCCTTGTACTCAGCACACCACACATCTAGCAGGGCTTCATGGGGTGTCACATCGAGCCCTTCTGGGAGGGAGATAATTGCCACACAGAATTGCGAGATCTGGGATGGAGGATTTGGGAGAAGGCAAAGGCTCGGCTGCACTGCAAGATATGATACTGTTGGGGTTATATTAAAGGGCTGAGCCAGCACAGACTACCTTCCTCCTCCCTGAGATGGAGCTCACCCAAGGCCCTGAGCACAGCCTTGTGTCCAAACACGAGGCAAGTTTGAGCTTGGGCCGGTGCTCTGAAGTTCGCATAGATGTAGCCACGAAAAGCAAGTCCCAGAGCTTTTGGCTTTCCAGTGAAAATTGCTTCTGTCTTTTCAGAAAGAACTGCTTCTCTTCAGGTCAGCAGGCTCTGTACTTTTATAGCCCTTTTACCTCCTTGCACGCATGTATCTTTACTCCTAAGCGAGGCAGACAGGCTTCTTGCCACCTCTGAACTTTTTTGTGAAGTTGCTCACATTTTCCACTGCATCTCCCCTTCACCTCAGCTCGTCAGTTCACTCTGATCTTTCTTTCTCAGTAGCTCTAGGTTCTGAACTGCTCATTTAAATATGGTGTGGTTTGCCAGCATTTTTTGCTAAGCCTTTTATTTTATCTGTTAAAGAAACAGAAGACGCATATGCATTTAACACAAGTGCACCTTGCCAAGATGCTTTCAGTGGTATGCTTTTTCTTTAGATTCGACCATAAACATTTTAACATATCTGAATGATTAAAAAGCATTTCATCCTGTGCCTTCTTCCCCACGTATTTTTGCCATTCAACGGCACTCTAGTATTATGTTTGCCACAGACATGTATGGGAGAGGTCTTTTAAATATCACATTCTGAGCACATTAAGTTAGCTTAGCAGCTCAAAGGTTGCAGGGTTAAAAGGAAATAAGAAAAACATCATTATTTTCTCTGGCAACGTTTCCTCTTGCCTCCTTCCCAGTACAGATGAGAATAGAAGAAATTCACAAAGAGGAAAAAAAAAATCCCCATTCTATTGAAAAATCTCAAACAAGTTAAAATTTCTTTGATTACTGGGATGTTTACTTTGCCAGGCACATTGCAGATCATTAGGCACAGATCAACAACAAAGCTTCAAGTTCCTTTAGCCTTGTTCCCCTGACTGTGAAGTGTCGTACAAATAATATACGGAGTATTTGCAGTTGTGCTTCAAAAGCCAGACATATAGCACCTTTTGTAAGCTGTGCTATTTCTAATATTTAAAGATGTTCAGTCCTCCTTAAATCCAAATGGCTGCAACAATAACTAAATGTATGGTTTTGCTTTGAATTATTTTGGTGCCTTTCTGTTAGTAATCCTGCTACGTAGTTTCCCTGTTTGTAGGGTCTCCTGAAAAATCATTTCCTCTAGCCGTGGCCAGTGATTTTGTTAAATCTTTTTATCTTTTTAAGCTATGGCTAACACGTTTTAGTCTCCAGTGCTGAGGAGCATAGAAAATTTTCAAAACACGCTTTAGCAAACAAATGCAAGTCAAAAACATGGCACTTGCAGTCTTGCAGCCATCCCAAGATTTCACAAGGCCAACACAGTAAAAGCCATGGACCTCATTTTCCAAAAATCCTATCACAGCAGCACGACTGCATCCTATACCCATTTTCACACATTGATAAACAATTACCCACGTAGTGTAGACGACAGAGGAAAACTAGGCTTAGGAGAGTAGCAGTGACATAAATAAGAGACCTCATTCGAGGCTGGCTTCTCATTGCAGTAAGGAGAGGAATATATTGGGTTTGGTTTTTCATGGCTCGGCCAAAGGCTGCTGGGCAGCCCAGGGAGCCAACATCCAGCCCTGTTTCGCAGAATCATTTAGGCTGGAAAAGACCTTTAAGATCATCTAGTCCAACCCCTGACCCTACTCTACCAGGTCCACCACTAAACCATGTCTTTCCCACCTGGCCGGGCTGTTGCTCCAGGCTGGCTTGGCAGCCTCTGCTTGGGGTTCTTCAGGTCCAGTGGCACATGGCACCCCTTCCAGAAACTTGTGCCATGGACTCGTCGCATCCCAGTTGAAGCCTCTTTTCATCAAGAAGGGAGAAGATGTTTCACAACTGACTATGTCTTCTATTTAAACACTGTCATGTTGTGAAAGGCAACATCAAAATGCACTCCAAGGTGCAGCAACAGGCTTCACAGCTGTTCGTCTGCTGGCCTAAGAAGTGATACAACAGAAAAAATATACTTTATTTCCTTCAAAGGTGAATCATTCCCCAGCCTTGTCTTTACAGCAGGTGTTAAGGCCTTTTCCACATCACGGAAATATGACATATATCTTATTTTGATCAAACAGCCATAGTGATGGGTTAAATGTGCATACATTTGTGGAGAGGAGAATCTGACACTGATGCACAATTAAGCTTGCAGATAAGCTCACAGCAACACAAAGAAAAGCAAAAGTTAAGGCACTGGATCTTCCACTGTTAAATCAGCAGAGTTTCTCTGAGGTATGTAAATTATATTATTGCCATAGAAATCCTACGGGAGGAATGGCTGGCCAGCCTATAAACCCCCAAGCATGGCATGCACTTGCCTCTTAAAAGTACTGAGTTTGGCAAGGGTGACAAAAGCCCAGGTCAATAGTTGACCAGAAGAAATCCAGCATGGAGGCCAGGACTGCTGAGACGGAGACCCAGCCACGTGAGGAGGATGCTGGGCACAGGTAGGAGACGAGCTTGCGAAGAGCAGCTCGGCTCCCTAAAATCTTCGGGCACCAGTGTGCAGAGAGGGGAAAGGGTTCATAACACAGCTGGGAATCCCTCTCTAGAGAGCTATTTCCCTGTGGAGTAATTTTTCCTGTGCCTATCTTCAGGAAAGAATTTGCATGTCTGTTAAGTCCCTGTAATGCCAGTGAGCACATTTCTCATATCAAGTTTTACAGGCATCATTTAAACATACGAGTTATCTCCTTGGCTTAGTGGGACCACTCATGCCTAGAGTCCCTGATGATCTTGCTGGAGCCTCAGCAGTAAACTTCAAACAGAAAAAGAAAGTGAATGTTACTGAATCAGAAAAGTTCACAGGGAATTGAAACATAACTGAGCCCCTCCTCCCCCCATCTAAGGCTCCATTTTGTGTATCTGATCCCGTGAACAGCTTGCACAACGAGGCACTGAGATCAACAGAGCTAACAAACCACAAGTTGTGCTTTTTGTTGAGTCAGAGGCATTGTCTGCAAATATTCAGGGCTGGTTCTGCAACGCTCCTCCACACATGATCTTAGTATCAAGACTATAGTGCCATTCTGGTGGGATGCTTTAGAGATCCTTCCCTAGTCAAAAACACAACTGTGTATTACTTTTGTTGTCTCTTAAATAGGAATACACAAAGCTGTAAAAACCCTTCTAATTATGTTCAAAACCCAATCGCATTAAAACCAAAGCTGATGCCAAGAACATTTTAATCACACAAACCAAGAGATGCAGAAACACTTCACTGCTATGGACTGTAGAACGAAGTAAGCATGATAATTCAGTCTGGTTTATCGAGGCCAAACTCATGGTACCCTCCTTTGCATCTCCCCTTTTTCCTACAAGCTGCCTATAAGGTTGGGTTTTTTTAAATACCCTTTCCATTTACACACACTTTTTAATTATTCTTTCATTCCCTCCTCCCATTCCCAGGGCCCATCTTGATGTTGTCTGTTTTGTCTCTTTATCTAGTTCTTCCCCACACTCTTTCTCCCCCAACTTCAAAGCTCCTTTTCCCTACCCAGGTTACATGAGGAGATGTGTGTTCCACCTTATTTTCCTCAATCTCGTATTTTAAAAAGCTGCAGGTTAGAAGAGGAAGGACTGAAGCCTCCCTCACTCGCTTCTCCATGATCCTCCCCCTTGGCTCACCATTTGGCGTATACCTCTTAAGTAGCTCCCAATGGGAGCACAAAAAAGACATGGAGGTGCAAACGACTCTTCCTGGTTTTAAAATTTGGGATCCACTGCCCAGTCTTGATAATGCTGAGACCAAAAGCATTCCTTGATATTGTGGTATTGACTGGATGCAGTGACAAAAAGTAATCAAAAGCTGATTCCGGAAGTCTGCTGCAGAAATAACATCAACCGCAGAGTCCCAGTCCTCTTGACCTATAAAACACAAGCACGTTGGTCAGACTGATAAGAAACAGCATGACCTAAACACCAAACTCTGTAAATGCTCACATGAACCCCATCAGTGCACATCTTACCTAGACAAGCAATGCTTTGCAGGCTCAAGCTGGCAAGGTGAAACATTGAATACAGGATTATCTTTATTTGTGGGCAAACTCCTCTAGCCAAATCTGAACCACAGATCTTCACGTCTGAAAACAGAAGTGCTATCTAGATTTTCTCCTGTGTTGCAGTTATTATAGCAATGCTGCCAGAGATTTCTGTTGCTTACCTCTGCCTCCTTTTGCCTCTTTCTTGCCTCCAGGGGAAGAGGAGCCAGTGAGAGACAACTCTTTCGTTAGAGAAAATGGTGACTTTGATTACAGCACTTCTGCGGGGTGGACAACAGTCACCATCTTCTGTTATTTTGGTAGTGATGGCCACATTACCTCATCTCTACACATTCACATATGTATTTGAAGAGTGTGTCAGAGGGCAGGTCTGTTCCCCAAGGGATGGCAAGCCAGGAGCCAAGGTGATCCCATAGCCTGCCCCATAGCCCCAAGTTAGCCAAACAGGATAGGCCCAGAGATTGTGGCCAGACGCAACCAAGAGTCCAGACCGTAATGCAAAAGCATGGTGATAGGGCAGTTCCAAGGTTAAGCCAAGAAGCCAGTTCAATACTCAGGTCCAGTGACATCCAGGTAGGGCTATGGTGACAAGATGGAGCCAGGTTCAGGCTGTAAAACTAGTCCATGTGTTGAGCTCCAGAAAAAAGAACTACCATAGCCAGCTAGAGCTGGAGACCAACATTTCTCCAGATGGCTCAGGGAGGGGCTGATGGTCTCCAGCTGAGCTTAAAAGTTTCTGGGGCCTTTTAAGGTAGGTGGGTGGAGGTCCCAGGTGAGGCTGGCCAGGGCCATTAAGGACTATTAGTGATCTCAGGGATCTGAGGAGAGAAGGAGCAAAGAAATTGCAAAACACACTTGTGTATATATAACACGTACGTGTACATTTGTATAGCATATACATGTCACTGTTCTGTCTCTTATGTCCACTCTCTTAATTTCCAAGCATCTGGCTTATGATTTTAGATCCTTTAAGTCTTGGAATATACCTTAACTCTAAAAATGTATCTGATACCACAGTGCAAGCAAAAGATTAAGAAGTTAAAGAAAGCCACAGCTGCAATAGGGGGATTGCAAATACTTTTAAATAAAAACTGCAAGCTGCAGGTAATATGGCTCACACTCAAATTTACATCCAGGCTACTTTAAAATCTCTTCAAGGACTTTTTAGTTTGCCTGGCTACAAATCATTATAAATCTGGAAATAATTCTTCAGCACTTCCTACATCCTTCCTACATCCTTTCTTTTTATTTGCATTACTGCTTTCTATTCCCACTGCTACCTGTTATGTTCACTTTTTAGACTATTTTCCCCAAATTGATTCTCCCTTTGATCTTTCTATTCCACAAAGGTAACCTTTCCAAGTTGCTCTCTATTATTTGTGGTCTTCAGTGGCACCAGTAATCCTTCCTAAGTTAAAAATCAACTGAAAAATTAATTCACGTGTTGTTTGCCTTTTCTCTTCTCTCACTAGTGAGTGTCTGACACCAGGTTGGACCCCACAGCGAACCCTGAAATAGCCTGAATTTTGAGAAAAATCTCCATTCCCAGGAGTCACCCTTTCCATTGGTTGAGTTGTTACAAGCAGTGTACAGGCAGACATGCACGCACACACACAGAGGATCAGGCTTGCAACTGTTGGATTTCCTGGGACAAAGTTATATACTAATTATCCTGCAGTAAGACATCTCATGGCTGCTGAAAAAAAAAGTATATTAAATATAAAGCAATTATTCTTATGAGTAACTTCCTTTACCTCATGTTCCAGCTTAATTTGGTTTTCTCAGTATTTACAGTCTGGTTTTATGCCATAATTACTCCTGGTCAAATAATCTGAAAGAATTTTTAAAACATTTGATTTTGCAAATGTTCCTATACAAATACAAATCCTTTAATAGAGTTCAGATATTACATTTATTCTTCCCTCTTCATTGCAAATTTTTGTTATTAGATTTTTATTTAGTTCATATTGGAATTTTTTAATATTTAAAATCCCATCCGTGCCCTAGCATCACCTCCACCAGTGGTCCAGGTTGAAGTCAGCTGGGATTGAGTGCATTACTGTCCCACATGGAGGTCATAGCTCCTGCTCTGCCACCTGAAGGGGTTGTGTGGATGCTCCCTAAGCAGCTCCACTGCATGTGGGCTAGTTTAGACTGCCACCATTAGTGCTTTAAGTTCACCAAGTTAATTCTGTAAAGAAGCAAATGGTGTATTCAAACATATTTCCACCTGCTGGCAGATCAGTGGGAATGGGAACCTTGGGGCGGCAGTATCTTCAACCAGCAGATATAGTCACAAAGTAAACACGTGGTTATGACTTAACTCAACTAAAACCTGGAAAGAAAGAATGCTGCAAAATCTGTGTTAAGCTTTGAAAAAAGAGGTGGGGATGGCAAAGAACAGTGCATGGTGCTGGATGGGGGTGTTGTGGGACATCACAAGCACTCGCGCAGGGCAGCTCACTCTGGGTTGTTCTGGAGAACACAGGTGTGGACCAACGTACAGCAAACCCTCCAGAGATGACTCAACAGAACTTCAAAAGCATCTATACAGAAGAATTATTCCAGGGTGATTCATGACCACTGGCAGGAAAGGATTATCCAGGCAGAGGAGAAGGGAAGTCTCATTTTCTGAAACAGCTTCGGAGAAAATGGATCTAATTTGGACTGAACTCCAGCCACCATGAGTGGCCATCATGCTCTGATCTGTAAAGACCGGTGGCTGCATTGCATGTCTTAATGGAGGAGATCTGAATATTTTAGAAATCACAGAGCAGCCAATGGCTCTTACACCAACCATTTCATGTAGGAAGAAGGTCTGGGCAGGGACTGCAGCTAAGCGCATCCAGGAGCGCTCACACACGCTGGAGAGATGCAGCGAGTACTCCTCTTCACACCACATGAGCGTGGTCATATCAGGGCAGAGACCTCACATCTGAGAAGCTAAAGCTGAGGAGAGTGGAAAAAGAAAACCAAGCCTGATGGAAAGAACACCGTACATGCACATTTGTGCCCAGGCAGCTACTTGTACCCTTTTCCATCTCCACAGTTATGGAGGGGCTGCCAGGATCTAGTCTTCAATAAAAGGCATCTGTTTCTGAAGTGAAAACCAGCACTTAGTTGCTAACAGCACACAGTAACTCTACACATCAGTGCAGAGCAGGAAATGAAAAACGCCTTTTCTAACTATGTTATAATGGCAATTTTAGGTAGATGGAACATTAGCAGCGGATGCCAAGCTGGAAGCTGGCCACCCCATTGGCTTTTCAGCACTTGCTTTGGTCTTTGGAGGCTTTTCACAGGCTGACAATGCTTCAGAAGAGTCTACTTTTGTCTGCGATTACAAAAATCAATCACACCACTTGTACATAGCATGAATGGTTACCATGTGGATAGCCACTTCAACCAGCTGACATTTATTCCAGGTTATCACATCCAGCGTGCCACAGGAAGCTATCTCCAGCTTTATGGTACTGTTTATCACGACGCCATTTCCATTTTAAAACTCAGTTTTCTCTTTCAAAGGAGAATAGATTATTTTTCTCCCAACAGGCAAAATTAGTTCCCTCCGGGAGGATTTAGGTGCTGCTAATGTGTCTGAAGACCTCTTGGTCCTGTAAACCATTTCAAGACCTGCACACAACACTCGTGTCACTGTAATGTTGCAACTGTTGTTGCCTTTTAAACCTCCACAAAAAGGATCTTGAGGTGTAGCTGCCTTTCAATCCTTCTTTCTGTGCAGAAAAGCCGTGTCAGTTGGTGGAAATTATTGTTCTGCCAGTGTTAAACCTCCTTTCAGTTGGTAAAGCCTTCTCAATCAAAACAGAAGCATTTTATACATGAATATCACTCCAGGAACACCACAGCAGAGAGGCAGGTTTCCCAGCTAAGCCCACGTATCTGCATTGCAGGCTTTTGAAATAACAGAGACAACCCAAAATGTTCTGAAAGCCATCCGGCTTCGCTCTGGGGGAGTTGCCTAACTTGCTGTCACAAAGTTAGAGGAGTACCTTATATATCCTTATATCTTCCCTGAGGATGGCATAAGGATTAAGACTAGGACATCCCCACTGCCAGTCAATGCTTGGTTGCTACACTCAGATGGTTTCCTTCTCCTTTCAAACTGTTCTTGGGACCACCAGCAGTTGGGCCAAACCAAAGAGGCTTTCAGACTCCAGTTTAAGTCAGGAAACTGCTTTTGTCCACCGCTGGCCTAAAATTCAGAGTGTGAGCACAGCTTAGAAAAACACATTTCCCTTTTCCACTGCCATCCCCAAATTATGCCTTGTATCTGCTGCAGAGACTTGGGACACACTACTTAGCAACTCCATGGTGAATCAGAGAAGTTACACAATGATTTGATTAAAGGAAGCATTCCTCTTCAACTGAGACACAGTTATATCATGGATCCACACAGAAAGCTTTCCAAACTATCATTCATCCAACAGTACAAAGCAGCTGTTAATATTTAAGGAGCACCAGAAGTTACTAAGTGTCTCTAAAATACCTGCAGGATTTAAATGTTCCCTGTGAGGTCCACTTGATAGACTCATCGTGATTTTGGCCATGCCGTAGGACTGATTCATCTGCCCCTCAAGTATTTCCTAATACACGGCAAAGAAAAGGTAGCAAAAAAGATATGGTTTTCCATGGAAAGTCATACATATGCCTGAGGCACATGTATTTTACATAACGTGTATCTCTGTGTGTACTTACGCACAAACATGCTTGGTAGTTAGGAAACACTACAAGAAAAGTTACTCCTGCAGCACTAGTTTAGTCCTGTACAGTGAGTATTGAAGACCAATGTCATGTTTCTTTGCTCTGACTGAAGGCCACCCCACGCACTGCCTGTCGCTGATGGTGGGACTCCAGTGGAGCAGGGCCAGTCATGTTTTCATTACAGCTCATCCCAAGTAAGAGTCTACTGCCCTGGCCCTACCACCAGCTACTCATCACCCCTTCTCTGCCAGGGATACAATCACACTTTCTGATCTGCCAGCACCGCTCCATCTGTAGTCGTTTCCTAACTCAAATTCTGTCAAATGATCTGTTTTTGGGGGGGGAGGAGGGAGGGCGTATATGCTTTTAAAGGGCAGGCGTAACAGTGCCCCCACAAAGCCAGATCCTTTTTGCAAACCTGAGGAACAGCGAGATGTGCTGCTCTGCCAGCAGATCTGAGGGGTCAGCAACCCATGAGACAGGATTTGCTGCAGCCAGAACATTGTGTCTGATTGCGCCATTAATGAGCTCCTGTTCAATATTTCTTTTTCACCATATTGCTCAAGGCATGGTACCAAAGCCTTAGTAATGGTACCATTCAAACTCTGTGGTGGAGACAGAATTAGTAATATCTATAACACCCACCACTGTAGTATCACAAATACCCATTTGTTCATTAATTTTAAATGCCCAGTTTGATTTTTTTTTCAGAATCTTTAGCATTATGCAGCACTTTACTCAATCAGGGAGCAACTTACATTGACTTTTGTTGCAGGCATAAGCATCAGCACCTGACTGACATTTGGAATATAGAATGTAAGAAACGCACTTTCTTAAATAAGCTGTCAAACCGTCAAAACTTGATTAACAGCATTTAGGAATTAGAGCAGAACTAAGGACAGATTTTTATTTTTCCAGGCCAAGATACAGCTCTGACAATCTCCTCCCTCAGTCCTTTGTCTCAGGCAATACATATTTGCCAATTTCTATATCGAACAAAGCAAGAGACCACATAAAGCTTGGATCCATCCCAGAGCAGATCTATCCTGCAACTTCAGCAAAGAAGAGTCCTGAGGGAAAAAGGTATGTGTGTTCATCCAATTAACGGTGTGAGTCTGTGGCTGAGAGGATATTGCTGCATGGGCAACCTTAATTTCTATTATTGCCCAATGACTAAGAACTTCATTTTTTTAAACATTAATAAAAGAAAAAACAGAATTACATGACCATTATCTCCTAGGCTTATAAAAGCATGTTGGAAGCCTAGAAATGCACTTTTGTTGTCTCTCAATACCCCAGCACACAGGAACCTGCATAATGGTCTTGATATCTGCCACATGAGCTAAAGGACAACTTCCACCAGAGTTTGACCATTGCACGGTACACCTGGCAGGATTTCCCTCTGTGTGCATGTTTGTGTATGTGTGTGTATGAGACACATACACACACACTCTCTCTCTCACTCTCTCTCTTTGCCAGTGGGTTTCAGTAGACTTTGCTGACACTGGAAAGGATGAACCAAAGAAATACGTGCTACAAGAGGCACATGCTCTTCTGCTTTTCCTTCCCAAGCTTGATTGACTCTGTCCCACCCCACTGTGATGTTGCTGTTTTGATTCTCTCCATCGATGCACTCAGTCCTACCTCTTTCTCCTTCCCTTCCTTCCTTCCTCCCTGCCTTCCTTCCTCCTTTGGGTTGCAAATCCCCATCCCAGGCTCCTGGACCAATTACACTTTCCCCTCGCTTAGTCTCTTCATCCCTTCAATCCTTCTTCACCAGCATCCCCTTACTGCACAGTCTGCCTGCCCCAGGTGGATTCTCTGCCTTCTCCCTCCTTGCCCAGAGAGTCCTATCTCTACTCCAAAGCTGTCCTCCTAAAAAGTCTCTCAGCCCACCAGGGTCTGTCTGTAGACCCTTCATCCAGCTCCAGTCTTCTGCCTTGTCTCATCCTAGCTCCTTTCCCCTCTCTCACTGCCAGACTGATTTTCCAATCATTCTCACATTGGTGAACCAGTTCTGACTCCCTTCTCCCTGTTCCTGTTGTCCTCCTTTTCCATTAGGCTCCATCTCCTTATAAAGTTTGTCATCTTCCTCTTAGCTTTGTCTATTTCAGTCATCCCTTAAATGCTGGCTTCCACTCTCCTCTGCCACAACTACTTCTCTCTCCAGACTGCTTGGCCGCTAGCATGTGGATGGATTACCAATGATGGAGAGAAGGGGGCTCTGCATAGTCTGGTAATTAGCTCTGTCAAAAAAAGCCCACAGCAGGAACTACAGAAGCAGTCTGGTTTTGTCCCTTTCATGCCAGGCCTGAGCAGGAACCGCTGCTGGCTGTGTCCAGGCAGACATCTTAACCTGATCTCAGACACCTTAAGTACCTTAGCATGTCAGCTGCACAAATAAAATTCTCTTGCTTACTTGCAACTTGAGATACAGAGTTTGAGCTGTGGTCCTCAGGGAATGGCAGCCCAAACCTTGGGGTCAGAGACCTGGCACTTATACCACTATAAAAATAGCCAGGACTATCTTTGTCCTTCTACTACATTACTATAAAACCTGTATTAATTATCGGTTATCTGCCTGTACTTATAGTAGAGTTAGAAGAATCTGCTCCAAAGGATGTACCATCTAATTAGACACACACCCCAAAAAAACCCCAACCCCAAAACCCCTCCAAATGTTAATGGAAGTGCTATTCCCTTAGTCTAAGTTACTACTATTGGATATACTCAGTGAATGTTAATGACTTGCTCTGCGAGGTCATTTGTTTACTCAATGCTTTGAAAATCCCCTGAGGTTCCCTCCCGAGCAAAAGCTGGGAACCTGGAAAAATGCAATAACGAGCTCCCAGGTGACCCAAAGAGCTCCAACACCCTTTAATTTATGACGGAAAAATTGCCACTGGGGTTCTCTGCATTCACCTTCCCTTTCCCCATTGCAGATGAGATGGAAGAACAATTCAAACAAATTAGGACTTCCTTTCCCTACCAGCGAGGAATGCCCATGTTGAAGGTGAGGCTCAGCAGAGCGCAGGAAGCCAAGTGGACAAGTTCTGCTGAGGTCTTTGCTCTCATTCCTGGAGCTGCCAGTAGAAAAAAGCAGCAGGAGCACAGGGAGCTGGGACACAGGAGAGAAAGTAGCAGCAAAGGCTCTGGCTGGTGACATGGGAACCTGTGGGCAAAGGTGGAAGTTATCTGCTGGGGCCAAGGGTGGCAAGGAAAAGCTCTAAGAGGCTGGCTCCAAAAATGTTGGTAACTACTGGCCAAGAGACGCTGGCAGCTTGTAGCAATTAATGTATTCCATTACTTCATGGCTTTACGCTTCAGATGCAGATTAATAGCATTCATTCAAAGAAAGAATGACATCATCTGCATAAAATCCTTTCCAGTGTCATACAGTATTCTCTAGCTCTCTGATTATTGCTGGTCTACTAGGTTAGTGATGGGGTTTCAAATTTTTTTGGTTTCCAATTTAAAAAAATAAGTCCTTCAATCCTCCATTCAAGCCTGTTTTGCAAGAATTCTCTTAATGGAGGAGGGTCTCTGCATCCAAATCTTTCTTTTTGTCATCTCCACCTGCTCCTCATGTCTCCTTGCTGCAGTGCTTTTACACATTTATACATTTCTCCTCAAACCTGCATTAGCAAAGTCTCCATTGTGGCTAATTGGGGTGATGATTAGCCATGGCAGCGAGGCAGCTGCTGCTGAGATGGCGTAGCTTAGGCACAGAGCCTTGACCAATGCTTGTAGGTCTCTCTCTTTCACTAGAGGCCATGATTTCATTATCTCCTACAGATTAATGTCTTAAGCAACTATGGCAAACCTTCTGCAGGGGGCTCATGTGTCTTCAGCCTTCATCCTGGCAAGGGTCATCTGGAGGTCAGGTCGCATGCTTGTGGGACCTTTTTCTGAGGAAAACCAGTCATTAGACTCCTACACACCATTCTGTGTAGGCAGCACAATCTAACCCTGCATTTTTTTGATACCATCACCTTATTAAACATAAATAAGCTCCAAAGATAATAGGGCAAAGGAAATAAGACCAAGAGTATTCCTTTGGACAGAAAAATTCTCTCATGTACTCATGTACAACCTGTTATAAAAGTACCACTTGAATTTCAGAGAAGTATGGTCTTTTCTCAGCTTTTTCACAAAGCTTCTGTAAAAAACCAGTTGTCTTCACATGCACATGGCAGGAGGAAAATATACCCAAGGGTATGTATAAAAAGTGAACGAGTGAAACAAATTCTAAAATTTTATTGCTTTATTTGTCTTTTCATATTTCAATACGTTTCTAATCTGAAACATGCAATTAAGAACATGTTGTGCTATCTGAAACAATAGGCAGGGTTTACATATAGCTGTCAATTATCACAGAAGGTGCTGGGAAACATTCTGTAAAGCTCTGTCTACACTATGCAAAAAGCAAATCACAGCTGCAGCTAAGCAAGCAACATAATAATAATTACACTGAAATCATCTGCTTGAATTTCCAAATGAATTTACCATGAGCAGGCTTATGCTCAAATAGCGTTCCTTTTCTGGCAGCTTTCTATCAGTTCAATAGCACAGGCTTTTGCAGAAAAGATACTTATAGGACCTTAGAGCTGGGAAGATTTTCTGCGTGTCTGATTTTTGTTCCCTGCTGTGGCTGCCAGGCATACTGTATGTGAAACTGAATAAATCATAGAATCATAGAATGCTTTAGGTTGGAAGGGACTTTAAAGATCATCTACTTCCAACCCCCCTGCTATGGGCAAGGACACCTCCCACTAGACCATATTGCTCAAAGCCCCATCCAGCCTGGCCTTGGCCTCTTCCAGGGATGGGGCCTCTACAGCTTCCCTGGGCAACCTGTTCCAGTGCCTCGCCACCCTCAGGGTGAAAAATTTCTTCCCAAGACCTAACCTAAATCTCCCCTCTTCCAGTTTGAAGCCATTACCCCTTGTCCTATCACTACATGCCCTTGTGAAAAGTCCCTCTCCAGAGTTCTTGTAGCGCCCCTTCAGATACTGGATGGCTGCTATAAGGTCTTGCCAAAGCCTTCTCTTCTGCAGGCTGAAAACGCCCAACTCTCTCAGCCTGTCCTCATAGCAGAGGTGCTCCAGCCCTCTGATCATCTTCATGGCCCTCCTCTGGACCACCTCCAACAGGTCCGTGTCCTTCTTATGTTGGGGGCTTCAGATCTCGACACAATATTCCAGGTGGGGTCTCACAAGAGCGAAGCAGAGGGACAGAATCCCCTCCCTTGCCCTGCTGGCCACGCTTCTTTTGATGCAGCCCAGGATGCGGCTGGCTTTCTGGGCTGTGAGTGCACATTGCCAGCTCATGTTGAGCTTCTCATCCACCAACACCTCCCAGTCCCTCTCCTCAGGGCTGCTTCTATCCAGGCTCCGCCCAGCCTGTATTTGTGATAATACATGATGATGATAAAGTTCTGTCTTTAAAAAGAAGGGAGTGGAAAACTCTTTCTATTATTTTCCTTATAAAGACACTGTCCACTTAGAAACACCTCGTTTCTAGCTTGAGCTTTTCTTAGCTAACATTGTCCTTTAGCATCAATGATTTCTCCACTGTTAACCCAGTATTTATACACCACTATCATAACCTCTTGCAGCCTGTGTTTTGACAAAGCTGCAAGGCAAGCAAACTAAATTCTTCTAGTCTCCTCCCATAGAAAGTTTCTAGATGGTCAAACAAAAAGAAAAAGAAAAAGAAAAGACCTGTATCCAGACCTACATACGGAGGTTTCCATCAAATGTCTGACACCATTCAAAAAAACATATAATTTCTTAGTACTGTTCTGTACTGTTGCGGGGAAACAGATTGCCCCCAAGCTGCAGAGGGAGGGGAAAGACTGTGTGTCCCAAGCTCTTGGCTAAACACCAGCACAACCCAGTGCATGTTGGCCTATTTTTCAGAAATTTTAAGTGGCATCAACCCTCATCTACCTCAGGTAGAGCTGAAGATGCTCAGACAAGGCCCGTAAAAGCATGATTTGACTCTTGATGTAGATGTAGAGTCTGTCTATGTTCACATGATATTCTAATGGGACACCTTATGTCCTCAGGCACATTTAAAATTGAAAATGGTGGCAACATTTCACATCTTTAGAAACCTTTTTCCCGCTTCCAGTCACTTCAACGTGGCATGCTCATTCTCAGAGTGAATGACAAGTACAGCACTTAATAGTTCTCTGCGGTCAGAAACTGTCTGAAGGAAATATTTTCGGCCCGTTGGAGAATGTTGACTCATCTACACCAAATCCTCTGAAGGGACCTTGATTAGAGAAAATGTCCAGTTGATTGCTATGTGACCTCTTGCTTTCAGAGACCTTTCCCAGGGCTAGTGCTTAGGTGATGGATGGCTGGCTGGATGGACGGATGGACGGAGTGTGTACTTACATATGTGGGAGATGAAGGTCTATCTTAGGTAAGGGACTAGATGCATCACTGACATTTTCCATAGGTTTAGACAGTGCGATAGATGAGCTAAAGAAAATAGTGCCAAATGGCATCATTTTGACTGTCTGACATCAATGTTGGAATAAAGAATGGGTTAGGGCTCACAAAAGGGAGAGGTAAACTGCTGTGGGCCATGTTGCAGAGTCAGGTCCAGAGAGAAGAGGTTCCGTGTTTCCAAGAGCACGGCCCCAGAAAGCATTCAGGAACGTCCCAGTATGATGAGAAAACTGAGGCATGGATATGGCACATAGATATGTTATTGTTTTGCCTAGATCTGTATCTCTCTTGCACTGCCTAAAATAAATAGTGTGGAGGGGGTGGCACGGGGGGGAGCGGGGATGCAGTTGGAAACCTCATGCAAAAGCTGCAGTATACACTTCAGCTATCATGTGTCCCCGAAGAGGCAATCTGCCAGATTACCCACAGAACCGGTGCTCTGGGAAAGGGCTTGATTAAGCCATCAGGGAGTCTCCTAGACCTGACACCAGCCTCAGGATCTGCATCAATGACAGCAAACCAATACATGGAGGTCAAGTTCAGCCCTGACAAAGATTTGAGCTGGCACCAAAGATGAATCAGCTCCAATGTTTTTTCACATAAACTTGGCGCTCGACTCCAAAACCCCTACAGAGCTGGATACTGAGGTCTCAGTTCTCAGAAGGGGATTCTCAGAGAGGGTCTGCACTTTGGGAACGTGAAGAAATCCAAAGCCATGAAGCAAACAGATGCAGCGGGCTGGACCAACTCACACACAGAGGAGGGAGGAGGAGAGCTAGGGCTGCAGCACCAAGCTCTCCAGAGCTCACCATGCAGACTGCTGGGGAACGATGAACTGAATCACCAGCTCACAGCCTCGCAGCTCCCTGGGAAAGTGCGAGACCCTGTGGTCTTTAGGCTCACTGGTGGTGGTCCTGCCAGGCAGATGGAAAACCCTGAGATGGGAGACCTAAGGTTTCCAGCACCCTCCCTTCTCCAGCAGCCTGCCAGAAATTCCGTGACCCCGAGGGCTTTCCCTTTCATGGAAAAATCATTGAAATTTGGGTTTCATTCCAATTTGGAATGAAATCAGATTTTGCTATATGGAAATCCTCCGCGAAATGAAATGACTTCTCATGGCACAGCTTTACTGATTGATGCAGACTGCATGTAACTGAGAATAGCCTCCTGAACGGGTGTTTCAATCAGAATTTCCTGGTCTGTCACTTCCAAGAAGACAATTAACTGCAAAACTGACGTCTGTAGTTTCGCAGACAGGCGGCGAGAGGACAAATCGGGCAGAGCATCAGCAAAACGTCACGCGAGGCGGTGGGCGCTGCCGCGGGTCTGACACTTTCTCTGGAGAGGTCGCGCTCCACACGCCGCACCTTCCCCGCGGGGTGGCCCCGGTCTCACGAAACCACAGCGAGAGTCTCTTTCCCAGTGCCTCCTCAACACGTGCACGCGTACCTGCTTCCCTCGGCTCCGGCTTTCTCATGTGGCAGGCGGCAACGCTACAATAATTCCAGCTGGCGTGTGCCGCGGCTGAGCTCAGAGCAGTCGATCGCTTCATGCTTTGCTTGCAGGAAGTTTGCAACGTGTCCCCTTGTGCTAACAAGCAGGCAGGCAGGCAAGGTGACTGCAAGGCGGCTTAGCAGGCTTGTTTCTTGCTTGCTCGTTTATTTTGATCATTGCATTTTCGCCAGTAAACGTGCCTGATTTAAGGTGGAGAGCAAATACATAAACCGAGGATGGAGGAATTCTGTAGATGAAGGAAGGTTGCATCAAATGTTTTTTTGCACACTAATTACTTTCCATTTATCGCCATTAAACACACGCACACAGCTTCAGTTTTTAAAGCAGTTGCCCAGCCTAGCTCCTGTGTACGGATGATAAGATACTCGACTGTGAGGAAGGTCCAATTAATTCTACTTTGCAGTTAGTTTGGTAAATTCATTTGATAGTCTGGTCTGAACAACACAGCATTATTAATATCTGCAGGCACGGGAGAATGCTGCAGAATAATAGTTTTGAAACAGAAAACCTGCAGACATGACTGAGACAATACAATTTTTACCTTGTTGTAACAAGATGATTACTTTAAAACTCGCTTCTCTTTAAGTATCAAAAGCTGAAGGCACAAGGAGAGGTTAAAAACATTTATTTTTACTTTCTATTTTACGAGAAGATTAAAAGAGAATAAACATAAACTTTAGATTATTTATTTCAAAAAATAGAATTTACAAAACAACAAATCAGGCTTGGATTTATATTTTTTTTCATATATTCACCTCTGGGAGAAATTCCTAAGTTTAACTACACGTATGTGTCATCAGTTTTGTTGTAGCTGTTGCTAGCTTGCTATGATTTTCCATATTTGTTCATGTTATTAATTCATTTACCTCCAGTAGCGACAACAAAGTAGACAATGTTCCCCCAAAGGAAGAGCAGAAATGGGTCCTCCTTGAAGAAATTCCCCACCTAAGGGAACTGGGGCACAATCTGCTCCTCTGAGATACTCAAGATCAGGCAGCACAGATTTCCTGCAGGTTTCCACAAAGTAACCCACTACGATTTAGAGTCTTTTAAGATGCCTCCCAAAACACTAAATGACAAAATATTCCAGAGTGTTTAAAATCGGTTGATCTGTATGTGTTTATTAGTACAGCACATCACCACCCCTTCTCTATTCTCCCAAAATGCTCCTTTTCTGGATGCAGTTTTGTAGTGAGAACCCTAGCCTTGCAGCCCATCCTTAAACCGAGCACTTGCGTTAGGCGTGGACCTGTCTCTTGTGTCACCCCACTCGCATCCATATGGCCAAGGCAAACAAAAAATATGCTACCAGTGAGGTTTCCTGCAGTCAGAAAACACAAAGTCTGTATTGAATAATGTAAGCAAGTAAATATGTTCACTACTTAAAAACCAATATTCTCTGGGAACTTCACCTCGTCCTGATGGTATCTAATTACTTGGGAACTTTCATTCACAGTGACATGTACATCTTGGAAGGAGGAAAGCTAATGGGAACTGTTTGCCTTCCTTTATCCTCCAGAAATATCAGGTTTTAAGAGTCATATTTGTTACACGCATACTTGTTCCTTTGGGAAACATTATACATTTAATCTATTTAGTATCTTGCTACCAAGACAGGTACTGTTTGGAGCAATACATATCTTCTCAATGTAATCTGGGATCTCAGTTAATCCCTAAAAAACCTATAAAAAAATTCAGGAAATAATTTCTCTTTGGCCAGGGTTGTAAGGCACGCAAAACCCAAGTGCGTGGCAGTAGCATGCTCCTCCTCTGCTCCACCAGCATTCACAGACATTAAAAAAAAAAAAAAAAAAAAAGAAAAAGCAGCAATTAACATAGTGAGCTCATTTTAAAAACATCTGAAAAGTTTCTAGGAAAAATTCCATTGACCTGCTCTTTCATACCAGACAGCTTTTGTTCCTGTCCTCTTCAGGCTGCAAGCTATCCATGAGTACTTACATACAAGTAGTAGTTTACACTGGAACAGTCACATTTCTCCAGGTACTTCTAGGTGTCTGCACAGGAAGTGAAGGTCTGTGATTTATCCAGAGAGGAGCGCTTCCAGGACAGACCAATTAGCTTCTTCAGTTAGAAGATGGCAACATAGCTAGCCATTCTTTTTTCTTTTATTTTATTTTCTCTTATCTTTTCTCATTTTATTTTAATTTAGCTTTACACTGAGCACCAACCAAAATAAACAGCTCTCACGGAGCCGTGAGGAATGAGAGAATGAACTCTGGAACTTTTAAGAAAGTGGGTAAACAAACTGGCAACTCTCTCAGGTGTGCTGGCGAAAATGCTGTGGTGACCCAGGTGAAATTATTGAAGCCATTCCACACAAAGGAGTAAGTCTGACTTAGGTTCCAAGGTGCTGTGAATCAAAGGATCAAAGAAGAGGAGTGTGCATGCAGGAGTAAAGAGGATGGTGTACAGACCTGATGCATAGAAGTATAAGAATAAAACACAGACAAAAGGAAGCAGCCACCCTCTCACACAAGGCTGCTAATACTGGAGAGAGGGTCCTCATTATATTATTACTCTGATGAAATGCTCGGCATTGCCTTATGGGGTGTGCGTGCTTGCAAAGTTCAAATATTTTATGTGGGACTTATCTGGCCTGGAGGGAAATTCCTGGTGCCCCTATATTTATCTTGTACCACAGCAGGCCAATAAAATTCCCCATAGTTTTAACTCTCTCAGTAACAACCGCCCAAAATTAGCCAACAGCCTTTCTTTTTTTTTTTATTTATTATATTTTTATAACAGTCTAGAGCTATCCAGAGGAATTTTACTAGATTAAATAATGTTTACCATGTGCTAAAGCGGGGTGTCTTTAGAGAGGAGCCTGGCTTGTGGCCAGGAAGTGGGTGTGAAGGGCAACCGGACCCTCACGACTGACCTCCCCCCTCTGGAGCAAGCAGCGTGGCCAGGGAAGGGCGGTTGACGGCAGGCTGGGAAACACTCCTGGCTTATGGCTTTCTGGGGAAAGTTCCTCGTGACTGGATCTTATTTCTATTTGCAGCACCTCTGGATGCCCTAAGCCATAGAAAAGCAAGACAGTCCGCACCCACGCACAAGCCAAGAGGCACCAGCCCCGGGATCACAGCCGAAGCATCCCTGCCATCACTTATGGGCCCGGGCAGGGTGGCAGGCTGCACCTCTTCCTTGTTACCTCTTCTGCTCCTTCCTTCAGAGGCAAGCAACATGCTCACCGATTCCTTTTGCAGTTGGAGCAGCTGTTTTGCATTCCCAACTTGTGCTGTGCTGCACCCCAGCTACTTCACCAAACTGCAAAGTCGTTGAGGTGGGCAGGCGCTTCTGGAGACCATCCAGTCCAACCTCCCTGCTCAAAGGAGGGGCAACTATGGCCAGCTTCTGAGAGCCGTGTTCAGCTGGAGTTTGGATGTCTCCAACGATGAAGACTCTACAGCCTCCCTAGGTACCTGTCCTAGTAGTCAGCCACCCTCAGAGTGAAAAAGCTTTTACTTAAGCTTAAATGTAATTTCCTGCATTTAAATCTGTGCCCATTGCCTCTTGTCCTGTCACTGGCAGCCACTGAAAAGAGCCTGACTCTTTACACTTTTCCTTCAGGTTTTTATTCACATTGATAAGATCCCCCCTGAGCCTTCTCTTCTCTAGATGAAACAGTCCCAGCTCTCCCAGGACAGACTGCAGGTGTAGGGCGCAGCCAGACAACTGTACTGACCAGTCAACTGTTTACATGCAACCAGCCCTTTTTTATACCTTTACCCCTTTATTTTCCCATTCTTGTTCCTTGCAAAAATCATCCAAAACCCTCCCTTGTCCGGCCTTTTGTTCCTCCTCTAAACACCCCATCAAGAGTCCTGTGTAATCCCAAACTGCTCTCCCCCCATATCTCATAAAATGTCCAAACCCTAGGCAGCATCCCCCTGAGTCTGAAGAGACGCCCTGAGACATGAAGAGAGATGCTCTCAATGACTCATGGTGATGGGTTTCACTCGTGGACCCTGGGGCTGAGACTCTGCTGGGACAGCCCTGGGAAGGGCCCAGGAAAGGTGATGGTAGCTCAGGAGTCCTCAATCTGGGTTCCCACCTGCCATTGTGCCCCTGTGCTCCTCTGGATTTGTGCAGGTGGGCCTCTGATGGGTTGATGGCTCTGGGTGCAGCCCAGCATCATATTATTCAGGATCCCCTGCTGCCATTGTCTCCGTGAGTTCCTTTGCAGGTGTGCAGATGAGCTTTATCACATAACCTAACACAGTGACCCAGTCATTTAATTGTAAAAGACTATCAGGTTGGTTGAGGACAGTTTTTCTTTTTTAAGCGTGTGCTGACTACTCCCAGTCACCTTCTTGTTCTTTGTATGTTTGAAAATTATTTCCAAGAGGATTTCTTCCATCATCTTCACAAGGGTCTAAGCGAGGCTGACTGGCCTGTAGTTCCTCAGATCCTCCTTGAAGATGAGGGGTGACATTTGTTTTCTTCCAGTCCTAAGGAACCTCTCCTGAACACCATGACTTTGAAAAGATTATCAAGAATGGCTTTGCAATTGTATCAGCCAGCTCCCTTGGTGCTCCTGAGTGCATCCCATGGACTTCAGTCCAATTTGCCTTAGCGCTTCCTAATCCAGTCCTCCTCCACTGAGGGCAAGTCACCTTTGCTTTGGGCTTTCCCTCTGGTCTCAGGGGTCTGGGATTGCTGAAGGTCAGTCTTACAGTGAAAGCCAAGGGGAAGAAGGCATTAAGAACTTTGACCTTTACCATGTCCTTCAACATCAGGCTTATATTTTCCCTAGTCTTAATTTTCCTGCTAATGAGCCTGGAGAAGTTCTTCTTCTTGCCCTTCACATCTCTCACTAGATTCAACTCCAGATGGGCTTTGAGTTTTCTTACTCAATCTTTGCATACTGAGACAGCATCTCTATATTCTTCCTGGGTCTTCTGCCCCTACTTCCACCTCTTGCATGCTTACTTTTTACATTTTAATTTTGTCAGGAGTTCCTTGTTCATCCGTGTAAGCCCCCCGCCACCTTTGCTTGATTTCCTGCTCCTTGGGATGGACCATTCTGGAGTGGAGAGGAGGTGATCTTCGAAAATCAACAAGCTCTCCTGGACCCCTCTTCTCTCCAGGGACATTTCCTGTGGGATTCTTCCAAGAAGATTCCTGAAGAGGCCAAAGCCTGCTCTCCTGAAGTCCAGGGTTTTAATCTTGCTTTTAGCCTTGTTACCTCCCCTCAGGATCCTCAACTCCACCATATCAAATGCTGAAGACCAGACAGACACCTTGTTCCCAGCTTGGGCGCTGGCACAGGACACATATGAAAAGTCAATTCTTCATGTGTGGAATGAGGAAAAAAAAATTGAGTCTAAAAATAATAATAATAAAAATGATAGATCTTCCTTTGGAAATGTTGGCCGAACCATTTGTTTTTGTCTCTTTTTGTTCCCAAATGGCTTCTATGAGAATATTTCTTAGTGCTTTTACATAACATTTTATATTGTGTTAAATCACCGATCAGATTTCTTTGAAGGGAATCCTTGCGGGGCTTTTGCAATGATAGGAAAAGAGGAAAAAAGGAAAGCATATTCTTCTCTCTTTCCAGCTGGAAAAAGCCAACCCAAATCAACAGGGAAATGGTTTAATTTCAGACTCCTAGAGGGATGTTAGAAACACTGGCAAGGAGGAGAAAAAACATTTTAAAAGGTACAACTGATACTTCACTTTCATTTCTGAATGTTTCACATTGTTTTCCCTGCCTACTAAAATGGTGACAACATATTTTCTTTTATAAGATGCAGATTTAAAATATCCTGCTCAATCAGGTCCATAGTCTTTGTTTGCAAAAAAAAGGACTTGTGTTCCTCAGAGGCAACATGGTACAATGGATCCAGTTTGCCATTGCTGCCCTGCTTTTTGCCAGAGACAGTTGAACCAGAGTAATTTTTTTTTTCTTTTGATGAGCTCTAAGAATAAGGTGCAGGTAATTCTGCTCATTGCTCTGGCCTTTTAAACTATATGCATATAATTGCAAATTAGTCAAATTAAATTTCACATAAAAGTTGTGAAAAAATATCTGATATTAGCTGAAGAATGTCTATCATAAATACTGCCACAAATGTCTGTGAAAGTAAGCAAAGCAGTAAGTGTGGTTAAAAAGTTTACAGAAGTTTCTGGAAAATTTGACCATTTTTGGAATCTCTAAATACAAAAACATTGGTTGAAGGAGTTTTTCATCTGTTATAGTAAAACTTGCAAGCTAAGTATCACCAGATTGATTTTCCTTTCTGTCTTGTAGCCTTTGGGAAAAAATACAGAAGCATCAGAGAATACTATCGCCCTTTCCATGGGCATGGGTATGGTGGACATCACTGTAAATTGACAATTTGTGCATGGTGCTCGTTTTGGTAACTCCGGGGAAACCATCTCTTCTCTCTCTGGCGCCCTGACTGCACTCTGTCCATTTTTATTCCCTGCTTTCCTAGACTCATGTGCAAACTATTTTCATCCTGGGGCCAGAATGAAAATATTTTCATAAATACTTAGTACCCAACATCTTTACTAAAATAAATGGCTGGGTTTTCCAAAAAGCTCAACAGCTTCCCTATGGAGGAACATGAGTGACAAACTTTCTGCCCCCAGTTGCCCCAGTTTAGCGCCTTCACTTAACTATCCCACAAGCTGAGTACTGGTCCCTAACAAACACTCCTGACTAGCTTTCTAGTTGGACCCATTAACGAATTTTTGAATTCTGCAATAAAAGTAAATATAATCCAAAACAGGCTGCAAACTTAATTTTTCTGAATCTAAAAGTTAAGTTCAAACTTCAGAGAAAAAGCTGGTGTTATTCACACACAGTATAAGCCACTGGAGCTGTACATTGCAGCGCAGATACATGAAAACTCTGCTGCATTAAACAGAGATAGCAGACTATGAAGAAGTCCGCTTACAGATCCAGAGAGATTTTCTTGCATAAAAGCAAAGCTGCTAAAGTTTTAACAGGATTAAAAATTGCAAAAATATGCAATTACAACCAAGTATTGCATAAAATACAATTTAAAGTGATTCCACCTTTTTATAATACTGGTGCCTATTAAAACTCAGGTACATTCATGTGGCTTTCAAATGCATCCCAGTAGAGCGTAAACTGAAAAGCCATTGCATTTCATTGCACAATAGCCAGAAGCAAAAGCAATGTCCCATTCTAAGCATTCATTAAATGTAGAAATATGCACTGAGGATGTAAATGTTGACTAGACTCTCAGGGAAGTGTATAATTTATATTCAAAACTAAGATTCATAATAAATACCCAGCTTCAAATCTCCTTGGACAGTGTCTCTCAACAGATTTCTAAAAACGTACATTTATGGAGTAAACAGAATTTTTAATGGCTGCTAGCAGTATATCAGATTTGTTATGCTTATGGGACTTGTGGTCATCAAATATTCATGCTGATGTTTCTTACGCAATGCTGACAGCTTTCTAACTTGTGAAATAAATAATGGGTGAGTGGGAATTGATGAGATAAGTAGACTGCTTTATCTGAGAAGGGTGACCAAGCTTTTCCGTGGCAGTAGGGAGATTAAGAGTTGCACTCTCAGAGCAAGAGGGAAATTCTGAAGGTGTATTTCTTCAGATTACAAACCAGACACATCTCTTGATCTGGCCGTATGTTTTCTCATTCTTCTCACTCTAACTGTCCCTTCCAGCCCAAGGGATTTATTTGCTGGTGTCGGGGTCGAGTAGTGCAAAAATGACTCACAAGTTTCTGCTACCAGACAAGCTGGGCTGGATCATTTCAGGCAGGGTGGGGGGAGGTTGATAACATATACATAACCCAGCCCCGTATTTCTTACTTAGGCAGTTTGCCCTTGCTCCACTTAGGGCAAATAACGAACTTTAACTCTTTAAGGAACATGGGGGGATGGTCCATGAGAAGCTGTTGTGGTTTTGTTGTTGTTTTTTTTTTAAACGGACTACGCTTCTCAGTGCTGGTACATCTTTAGTACATTGTCTGACTACTACTACTAAACAGTATGCTTCGGTTTGATAGTTTGGCATAATTGCATTTGAAACAAGCGGCAGGTTAACTGGTTATGCTGTACCATAAACCAAAATCAGATCATAGGACATTTCCAGTGCAGATGTTCTTTGCTCTCTTAATAGGTCTGCATTTTATGTGAAAGCCATTATTGTGCAGTAGTTATACACCCTTCATGTTACCTGATCTCAGCATCTGGCCTTCAGCCCTCCAAGTCCTGGAATATCTCTATACAAGTCAAGGTAAGAAAAAGTACCTCCACAATAATCTGGAGAAATACTGCCTGCCCAGCACATTGCAAGATCAACGCCAGTGACTTTAGTTGCCAGTTATGGTTTTCTAGAACTAAACCTCACAAATTACCTCCAATTCTTTCTGTATGACCTTCCTCATCTGTGAGACAATACTTGAAATCATTTTGGATCTCATGCATTTAACTTGTTGCTTGTTTTAAGTGGTAAATTACAGAGTATCCACAAAAATAGTTCAGAAAGTCCATGTACAGTGTGATATGAGTTTAAGCAAAACCATATATACAATTCAAAAGTCCAGTTTTCAATCACAAGATAAAATGTTTCAGAACATAAGCTGATTCCAGAACTCTTTCCAATAAAAACAAGAGGCAAACTCATACCGAAATCAAGCAGAATTATATCCACACTCCCAAGAAAGACTTGCTTCAAACACAGATAGTGATGCAAGGGACCCTGGGTAAGTCCAACTCTTTATCAAAGACCTTGAAAGATAAGAATGTTAGCAAAAGGATGAAAGCCCCAAACCTCGGTGCTAGTCTCAGATTTATCATAAAGCATGAGTAACTCAGAGCCTAATCTTAGAAATTTGACTTGGGCAGTGCTGCGAAGCAGACTGAGAAATAAAACTAAAGGGCACAATCTGAATCTCTACTTTTTATCACATGTTGCTTTGCAGCATAAACTATCATTCAGTGGGAACAAGCCGTGTTAAAAGTTTCCATCAAAATTCCTTTGCTAGCAGTTGTATTGCCATGATATGAGTAGCATCACAGGACACACAAGAAATGCCGTGGTGGAAAACTAAGGGATGCCTTCTTGCTACAGAAATTTCTGATGCTGCAGCAGTCAAACATTCCCTCACATCTTGGAGAAGACGCACCTATATTCTTGCCAAAACTCAGCTGTTTTCTTCTTCTCTCCCTGAAATCCATGTGCTGTATCTTTTTAGACAAGGGGTAGCTAAAACTTAGTATTATGTGCCAGGTGACGGCATATCCATTATTCACACTGTTCTAAAATCACTTTCACTTTTAAAGTTGTTCGCTTACTACAGCACACTTTATTACAAACATGCGAGACATGGGGAAAATGAAAACGGCATGCATCTACTACTCTTTCTTCTCTTTCATGCACAGATTTGTTTAAAAACTCAAACCCCTCCCATCCATCCTTTGAAGTACTCTAGGTTCTCCTGAGCTTCTTTTCATCAAACTCGAGGGAAGCCACCAGGACAATTTCACCATCTGTGAATGCCAGCCTAACTCTGTTCTGCCTTTCCGCAAATGCTCCTTCACTACAGTTCCATATTCCTTTTTTGCCTTCTCTGCCCTAGCCCAGTTGAGGCTGGCACGAGTAGATCAGGAAAGGCTTAAACACAGAGAAACAAAGACAAGTGAAAAGCCCGACCTCTAGACTCTAATAATGAGAACTGTTTTGCAAAGGTCTTCTCGAAGAACAAATACATCCATTCTCTCCACTTATTCTCCACCATTTTGCCTATCTACCTTTTACTCCCAGTTAAGATTTTCTTGTTGAGCATCTCCTACGATACAATCTCATTACTTGCTTGTCAAATTATCTGATTACCATATCTTCCACTTGTTCAGCGATCTTTTGTGATTCAACTTACCAAGTTCACAAACATGACTTTGTCTTTTGCAGTCGTGTTGCTCCCCAGAAGAGCTTTTCAAGTATCAGGGACATTTGACACCTTCTAGCATCCCAGTATAATGCCTGTTTGGACAACGGATGAATTCTCTTACTACTAGCTCGGCCGTTTCATCATTTTTGTATTCCAGCAGGCTTAAGAGTTCTAGAGATTTTCATCTCTCCAGTTTGTCCATTTCTTTCAACACCTTTTCTCCTGTATGGTTTTGAATAGTACCTCTAGCAGTCATCAGAAAAAAAGAAAAATAAATCACTCCTGAGAAGATGCTTTCTCAAAAGCTCACTGACATCTACGTTTCTGAACTGATCCTTTTAACTATCCATAATGCAACTCTTTTCCAAGTTCTGTCCTCCTCATACACTTCAAGGATATCTTGCTACTTTTTTTCAGTTTTGTGCTTCTGCCCCACAAATATATCTACTGTTTCCCCTTTCTGTTTTAGCTGTTCTGATTTCCTCCCTATGCACCTCCTGCTGTAATTTAATTTCTTTTTATTGGCTTAATACAGTAGAATTTTAATTTTCCAGTGGTTTGGTTGAAGTAGTGTCCTGGCGCTTGTCTACTAGACATCCTGGATACCACTCTCCCTTTTCCATCCAATGATATTCCTGCTCTCTAAGGTTCTGTTTGGAGGGTGGGGTGAGGGGTAACTTCCCACCTCCCACAAGAATTGTCTCTATAGGATCTAAAAAATTTAAAATTTTCTTTGATTTTTATCTGATTTTTAAAAATCTTACTTCTAAAATACCATGTTACTGGGCTAAGCCAGGTTACATTTCCTTGTCCAAAGATGTAGAACACAGTTTATGGACCAGCAGTTCTGCTGAAGCCAGACTTACACGGTGTCAATGCAATACCAACTATTTGAATGGACTATGACTACTATTATTTTTTTTCTTTAAAACATCTGAGAATTCTCCACCGGCTCCTGTCTTCCACAGAGCAGACTAAGTCAATCTGTTGATTAACTGTGGGCCATTTGCCCTCACCTTCTATTTCCAATATCTGCATGGATAAAAGTTCAGCAGCTTCCAAATTAGCTTTTACAATGGGAATTGGTACTGGAAGGAAATTGGTTTCTGTTGGGACAACAGCTGGCCAGCGCACATGCACCTTTCTCCACTGAGGTTTCTACTTTCTCCCTCTGTGGTTTAGGGGGTTTATATAATAAGTCATGTGTGAAAATGCTTGACTAGCAGTAAAACGTGACGCAGAATTCATCAGCACAGTTGAGAAATCTGGCTTCCCCTGCATCTAATCCGCCAGTCTGTAATTAGGGCTGTGAAAGCAAGGAAAAGCAGGGAGCAAGCTTCCAACACCAGACTCCACCTTCTACACCTGTGCTTAGCCTAAATGTATGGAAAATTCCTTTGCATAATCCTACACAATGTTTTTATTTCTTTTCCTAGAAAGACTAAACAAATTCACGCAATGTATTCAGTTGGTTTATCAGGGTCTGCTGGAAACTCTGCAAAACCATATTAAGTCAGGAAAGTAAATCTGATACAAGGTAATGCAAACCTCTTAGCAACGTTTGCAGCAGTGAGATTGAGTCTCTTCTCACCTAAATCAGCAACAATCAACTGACTCGACTGAAATTAATTGAATTACACAGCTATCCAATTGGTGTCAGCAGGAGGGGGAATGGTACCAGTGTATATTTAAAACACCAGCGTCCCTCTCATCTCTCACAATGAAACAAATCAGGAGAACCTCACTTAAGCCAGCAGACCAAAACTAGAGTGGTGAGCAGAGAACCTGTCCCATTAGCGTCCTGGGGGTGAAGAACAAGGAAAGGGTGTTTGCATGGCCTCTAAGGCAATGACCACCTTCTTCTCTTCCCCACAAAGATAGTGCCTTGCACATAGGGTCTCTCGTGAAGGGTCTTCCAGGGCTGGTACAGATGAATAGCAACACAAAAATCACAGCAGCCTTTGGTGCACATTTCTGTGAAGCACCATATAAAGTTCTAGCAATCAATATTAAGGTAAGTACTGATAATTTGCTGGCTCAGACCCTTCAAACAAGCAGCTGGCAACCTTTGAGACCTGCAGGAAGCAAGCACAGCCAAACTAATTCAAATACATAGTGATGTGCTGTAATGCTTCCCAATAAACGACACCATTTGGCTAAGAGGAAAATGAATACGAATAAACCAGCTGAAGCACAATAATATAAATGATTTCCAAGATGCTGAGGAGAACCTAAAAATGTTTTGCTGGGAGAGGAGAAAAAGAGAACACGTGCAAGGAGGGACTGTGTTTCATGGGGTGGCTTTCTCCTCTGGATGGTGCATCCACCCCATCCTTTCTTTTTCTTCCTCTCTGTCTAAACGCATTAGGAGAATGAGGCTTCAACACAAAGAAATAAACCTTTAACTAATAGTCTATGAAAGAATAAACTTATCCGTAGCACACTCAGTCTCAATATGATTTCTCAGCATGATCGTTCCCTCTTCATCAGTCTTCGACCTCTATATTCCTGTCTTCAACTATTCTTCACTTCTCACTTTTGTGATTCAACTCATTTTTAACTATGACATGAAATAAATAGTATTTCAATATGTCTGAGTGGCAATTACACCACTTACTAGGTCAAGCATATATAACCTATTGTGGCTGCTGAATGCCTTCTCTGCATGAAGGCACCACAGCCGTATCTCACATGCACTGCCAGTTTTTCATCTTTCTTCCCTCCCCCCCATGGTTTACTGTTAAATTTTTTCTCCTTTCTGCTGTTTTATATCCTGGCTGCATATGATTTCTAGAAAATTTCTCTAGAAGGTAATTATTGGAAATACAGTTCCATGCATACCAGTTTCCAGCCAAAGAAGAAAAGATGGAGAGCAACTATTATATCACACATATGACCTGTGTTTTCAAATGAATTTTAATAGATTAAGAAAACGGAATGCGTTATTTTTAGGTTTTCACTTACAGCAATTCTTTTTAGGGGAAATAGATCAAATCAGAGAGAATAAACTATTACAACCTATTGACGAAAAGTGTTTGCAGCCACTGAAGTTACAAGCAATATTTCTTGTTTCTATGGATTGATTCTGAGCATAGTACTGAGCATAAGGCCTCTGAAGTCCGGAAGGAAGTTATACAGATGCTTAAACATGAGCCTATGGCTGGTCCCGTGGAGGTCAGCGACTGAAGCTGTCGGAGGAGAGGGGCTGGGGGTGCAACCCGGGCCTCCCAGTTCTTCCTTGAGGTTGAGTAGAGGGAGAGACACCACCAGACCCACATGGCAGCAGCCAGTTTTCTACCTGCCCCACAAATGGGGAACAAACCCTGTTCCTGATAACGGCAGGGAAGGTGGTCGCTTCTCCCACCCTTCCCGCTACACCATCTCCCTGAAACAAGTGACAGCCTGCCATCCCAGGGAAACGAGCGAGACATCTGCCTGTAGAAAATTCGTCTTGAATTGTGAATTAATCAAATCTCAGAAGTTGAGCTTAGGTGTTACAGGCTTCTCTGGGGAGCTCAAATTTACCTGAAAGAATTCAAAGAGTTTTAAACAAAATTATAGCTACAATTTAGCAAAGGAAATGTGTATCGTTATATTTCTTATCGCTGGAGTGCTGTAAAATTGAAGTGAATTTTCAATCTTATTAATTCATTCAGAATGGTTCCTGTTGAGTAATTATCTTCAATAAAGATCTGTCAATACAGTTTCAAGCTATTGTCATTTTATATCAAATATAAATTAGACAGTATAATGAATTCAGGTACACCTAAACTCAATGTCAGATGAAATTCTTGTATAATAATCAAGTGAAATAGTTGTTCTAAGAAGACAAAAACAATAGAATTTAATACAATAACAGTAAAACTCCTTTTTTTCTGGATTAAGATAACATGGATGATTTTTCAAAATCATCTGGAATGTAGACCCCAGGTAAATTCAATCTAATAAATCTTTTAGGATTGCTTACTGGAAAGAAAGAGCTGTTATAGTGACCATTGTAAAACAGCATAGCTTTAAAACAGATAAAATCATGTGTATTTGAACCAGGTGAAGATTTGGCATAGAAACATTAATTTAAGCACTAGCTTGCCAACGTATTTAGAAAAAGTCTGTGTGGCCAGAAACACTGACATGGTGTACTGCCCGAGGGGTTAATTTAACAAACTTAATCATTGCTGAGACATGGAAAGAATCACTTAAATATGTTTTGGTTAGGGCATCACCAGCTGATGTGTGGCCTGATACATCTGAGCAAGAAGGAGTTTCAGTTCAGCAGTTTCTCTGACTGAACTTGGTATTAGGAAGACAGGACTATGCTGGATCAGAGATTAGGTTGCAGCTCTCATCCTTTTAAATGAGCAACTGAGTATTTTTTTCCAAGATGACCTTTTTTTCTGTCCTACTCTAGAGTTTATAGGGAATTGACACAAAGCATCAACAAAATTAGATCCATAACTTCAGCCCCACTGAGCAAATACAGGGTTGTCTTGGACCAGAGAAGAAAAAAAAAAAAAAAAAGCAGATTTCCAGAAGAGCTGCAAAGTCTTAGCACCTTTGCAGATCAACCTCTCGCCTGTGTGGCTGCAGGTGCTTGACTTTAAGGCAGGTTTGTACATTTATGCTTGACTGACCCACTTGAATTCCGAGAGCAGATTCAAGTGAGGACGAGAGCCCTGGGCCTGTGCCCTGTCTTTCCCCATGACGTGTATCATATACCCTCCATACCATCCTCTGAGGCCAGCGTGCAGCACAGCACAGCACAACACAGCAGTTGGGTTGCTATTTTAACAATTTTTGTAGTGCTAAATGTAGTGAACATTTTTAGGGAGATAGATTCTGTACTTTTAAGTCCATGCATTGTTGTTCTGCTGCCTTTATTCTTTCTTTCTCCAACTCTTCATCTGAATGCTTCTCAAAGGCAGGCTGCCCGTGAGTAGTTCTAAAATTTGCCTTGGTCTGTAGGAACCAGATTGCTCCTCCACAGCAACAACAACTCAGCAACTTCTGCTTCTTAATAGAAAACTAAGCTAAAAGTCCTTGCTTTTATACATGTATAGTTAGTAAACAAAGAAACCCCAAAGGTAGGTGGAGGAAAAGGGGCATGTTTAAAGGCTCTTGCTTCACAAGCACATCAGCAAATTGAAGTGTGGATCATCCAAAACAGAAAAAGTAGCAAGTTTTTCCTCAAGCAGTGCCATACCAGAAATGAGAAAACAGCATTCAGCTCTCAGAATATGGAATAAAAGTTACAAAGAGAGTTCTTTCCTGATGCTAAGTAACAGGGAGTGGTGACAATGGAGTCCTGAAAGACAAATGGCTTCTTTCCTCCCCATCCCCCTCCCCCCCCAAGTTACTAATAACTGTTCTGTTTCAAAATCCTCCATGAATCGTGGTCTTCTCTGGCGACAGTATAGCTTACACGCATGAACTGTGGAAGTGCGTATGACAGGAGGAGTGTCTGCCTAGTAAATAAAGCTAATCTATCCAGACAGATCTATTAACAAAATGTTTTTAACAGAAGTTTGAGCAGTCAAATCAATCCTAAATGGGAGAATGGCGCTGCAGGATGCTGAGGGCTCTCAGCCTCCAAGCATGTCCTTGGGGACATCCAGGGCCGTGCTGGATTAGATCTCTGCTCAGGCTGTATTTGGGGATTGTTGAGGTGGATGCCAACAAAACCCTTAAGAAACAGGCAAGCGTTTTGTGCGAGTCTGCATGGATACATGCCATTAGGTTAGCTCCCTGACGCTTTGCACCTGACATTAAGACTTAATTATGCTGCAACTTTCAATTATCTCTCTTCCTGGCTGCTTTAAATCCTTGCTTTCTGGTTGCTGTAAATCCCTACTTTGCCTTACAGTTCTCCTTGGCTTCGCTTGCTCTATTATTAGTGATAGACTTACTCGTGCAGTAAATCGGCTCAGACAGAAGGTCTGCAGTGTTATTCTTACGCCTACCCTTTGCCTGACCGGGGAGCAGCCGAAGTCACGTATGTCCAAGCACCCGGTGGAGCTGGTTACCGACAATTCGAAGTAAGGTATCGCCCGTAACGCGCTATTTCCTCACGCTTGTGCCCTGATAAAATGTATCCCAACAGAGACAAAAGCAATTATATTTTGAGATATTGTAACATTATCCACTGCAAGACAGTGGAGTGAATACCAATTAAACCCTATTCTCTTGCCCGCATTACTACATGCATTTGCTATTTTAGAGTAGGGCAGTTAGAGTTGCTATTTTGCTGCTTCTTTAACTTTGGATCACATGGAGCATTACTCGTAGTTTTTTTCCTGTGGCCAGACAGAGCAATCTCGGGAGATCCTTTCCTCTGAAACAGTTATGTGACCAGCTATGTGTATAAATACACAGATTTATTTATGCTTTTGCATACTTCAATATAAGGCAGCACTTTTATAACCATAGAAGAGTGAAACAATGAAATTCCATTAACTTCTAGTTGGGCACAAAGGAGGTTATGCTCCACGTTACCTTTAACCTCTTTTTATGAAACAGAAACCCACATGGTTTTATTGTTATTCAATAGTTCAAAGGTAGAGAGAAAAAAAAGCTCTTGAAAATAATTTCCTTGATGTAAATNTTATGTAACAAAACTGAGAATGTTTGCTGAATAATGTATGATCTGGTCAGGGTGCCTTTTTTTTAAATTTGAAAAGCAGAAGTGAGGCAAATTACTTCAGTGTAATGATAAATATAATAATAATAAGCAGAACTAGAGCAATGTGTGGCAAACGGGCATGATTAGGACCTTTTCCTTTCTCAGAAATTTGTTTGAAATCAGTACCGTGACCTGGAAGCAGTATGTGCATTTATAAAACCACACACCGTAGATGCTGGACTCGCAAATGACCATCTGTCAGTCCTGATGCCCAGCCACAGGGCTAGACTCTGAGCTAAGCTTGGCCATACTGGCATTTTGGTCCCTCATGACTGTTCCTCCATCACCAGATCCCATTTCAGCAGATGCCATCTTCTCTCCTACTCCTTCCCATGCCTTAAACCTTGCACAGAGCAGCACTACTCCTCCTCCTTTGCACAGGGGCTTTGAGCATTCGGCCACTGTCTCGGACACCTGCATTTTCCTTGGGGACCTGACTGTCGCCCAAAAGCCACAGCCATCAGCCTAGAGGTGACAGTGTGACCACTGGGGTCTTTTCTGCCTTCCTCTCTGAAGCCTGGGTACCGGGACGTTAGCAGGAATATTGACTACAAGCCCATTCTTCTCCGGGAAAAGTGAATACACTTGCACGGTTGTCTTTAGGCCAGTGAATAACTATCCCATGCAGCATGGGATAATGATCCCTGCCCACAGCCACTGCTCTGGCAGCTTAGTAGGCAGAATACATTCCCTTTCTGTTGATAATCCACCTCCATTTCTCCTACTAAGCCAGAGAGCGGGAAAGGCACGTCAGCAGCTTGGATTTGGGTTGTCTTCTGAATACAGCTGTGATCTTTGAGGGCTACACAGCCCTCCTCGGGCACAGCGGGTGGCAATGGCAGTCAGGCAGCCCTCAAGCCAGAAATCACAGTCCAGCACTGCAGTGCTTGGCTGCCCATAGTGTGCCACCTCGACCCGAGAATCACTTATCTGGAAAGCGAAGAGCAGAAGGCATATTTTATTGCCATCTGCAACAGCTTCTCTAGAAAGAAACCGTCTTGGAGGTGACAACAAGGTTGTCTTCTGAAGCTTCAACAAAACCAGCACGTTCAGAATATGAGTGTGTGAAACTATTACAGCACTGTCTGGCAATCCCCAAGCAATGATCTCACCTGCCTTGCATCATGAGAGCAAACATCTATGTTCTTCAGCCTCAGGGCCAACGGGACGGGTTGCGCTGAAGAGGCTGGAGGACTGCGATCAATAACTGGCAAAGACTCCCCCATCCCCTTCAGGACCCCGCGCAACACGTAAGGACACAAAGGGTGCAGAGGCCACCGGGCACCTGTCAGCAATCCCCCAGTGCCAGGGTCTGCCCCCAGAGTTACCAGTCACTGTCTCACTTCCCCACAATCTGCACTTGCAACCTGGCAGAGAAGCCAAGAGCTTTAGATTGCAGATGTTTTTCTCCACCGAGCCTCCCCTCGTGGGGTGTCCTGCTGGCTCAGGGGCAGCCAGCACAGGCATACCTTGCTTGGAGTCTCCTGCGTGACGGCAGAGGACCCCCAGGACAAAGCTACAGTAAGGGCACAATGAAGCACACTAGTTTTTCACCAGAGAGCAATTTCCTTTGGGGAACCCCACTTTCCTGCCCCTTCAACTCCATTTCACTTGTCGCCTCCATAGCAAGCTCAGTTCTGTCAAGCTTTACAAGCCCTTGCCTCGTATTTGTCTGAAGAGTGGGCGCAGCCATTGGATCATGGTCTCTGCAGAAGGAAATAAGATGTCCCACAGCAGTGATGGTGTGTTTTGGACAAAGCCTGCTCGCTGAGAGGAAAGCTGAGCAGGTATGAGGTCTCACATGCACACAGGCCTGCTAACATGCTTTAAAATAAGACAAATGCAATGGGAAGCCTCTGTGCCACATTCACCAGATGGTCTCACGCCTGCCAGCAACTTCTGCTGGTTTCACCAGGGTAACTGCAGAGCTTTCCTTTCCTCACCCACCCTGTCACGCCTGTGGAAAAACAGCTGCCACCTTACAACGCGTCCCCAGTGCTCAGCATCCTGCAAGGCTGCGGGCCACCATGCAAGCTGGGAACAGCCCCTTGTGACAAAGCACGGCGCAGAAGTGGCGCAGGATGTCTCAATAGCTGGTGGTGGCGTTTCTTTGCACAGATATTCCCATGCCGGGCACGCTCCTCCACCACTTGCTGCTGGAGGAGCCCAACAGGTTGGAGTCGGCCTCACCAACTTCTCACTTTGATACTTGTGTTAAGTTCATTATCGTATTTGCAGCGCTTTTTCAGGGTAACCGAGATGTGAATGTTTGAGCTGTGTCAACAGCACACGCTATTAGACCTCCGAGAAAATTAAGGCTCTGAAATGTTTGCAAATGGAAAGCCTTGTTTTTTGCCTTTTAATTAGTAATGCAACCAACCGTTTAATAGAGAGCAAAATAATCAGAGAGAGGTGAAGGCAAGGTATGTAAACTAGATTTCTGCTTGACTGGACGTGCTTTCTTAGGGTGCAATTGGTAACACTTGTATGCATTAATAAAATGGTGCCTACCTGAAACACACAGGAAAAGCTGGGGAAAAAAATGTCATTGTTGGCTTTTACAAAGATGTTTCTAATACCCCTATTTGCTTCCAGTTGTCCCTCAAAGGCCAGCCTCGATCCCACAAAGAAGTGAGGATTTCTGTCTTAGTTTGAGAGGATGAAGAATATGTTTTCTAATGGATATTTCCCCTCCTGTTACTGAGGTTTGAGATCTTCATTAAATGCCATTAAATCTTGAGGAATCGTTAGACTGTTTCTCACTAGATGAGATCTGTGCCAGCAGGGCTTCTCAGCTCCACTTCATTACAAAACACACTGAAAGTCCAATCCAGAAAGATACTTTAACATCTGTGTATCTTTCTGAGTAATATTCCACGTTATATTTTAGTCCATACATATCACCCTAGAGTCCTTCTGACTTTAAGAAAGAGGCCTTTCAAGTCCACGCATCTGTGTCTAGAAATCTGTACTCTTCCTTTGCTCTTTTTTTTTTTTTTTTTTTTTTTTTTTAAAGCTAACCCAGCAGGAGGTAACCTTGCTGAATATTTTACCTGATGCTGAGGCCTAATCTGCATCAGCTCCTCTGCATTGGGCTTTGTGGGTTTTTTCCCAATTTTGCTCGTCAAACGAGCTCACTGTTAGAAGAGATACCTTGGGCAGTAGATGTATGCGGAGGGAGAGAGCTGGCATGTCCCTGGTGCCGTACCACTTCAGTGCCAGCCTGGTGCTGGTGTTGCCTGCTGCTGGATCCCAGCCTCCCCCGTCGTGCCTGCCTGCACCGGCGAAGATCCTGGATTTCAGTTCCTTCTCCTCCGCTGCCCCTCCAGCGGTGGCCCCCCACGCCACTGCAGGGAGGGTTCCCAGCCCTGGGCTGCGGCACCAGCGCCTGCACCCTGCCAGCTGTGGAGACGCCCAGCAGCTTCCCCACCTCCTGTGCCAAGTTCGGACCTTCCCCTGTTCGAGCTTCCGACCTGCCACGTGTTGCAGATCCGACACCGCCTGCTTTAACTTTATCTGTTCATACAGCCTCTGGCAGAGGCTTTCTTCCCTTTCAGCATCCCTCTTTCGCAGCCCTCGGGAGGGGGGAAGACTCCTCTATACGCTGTCAGAGATGACATGTAGGAGGGCGAGATTCAGAGACAGTCGGCAGAGAATTAGCACTCAGGCTTGCCTGGTGAAATGCACATTTTAAAGCAACCGAGAAAAAAGGAGGAGGATAAAGTACACCGCTTTATACCGTGGCGTGCATTTGGGCAGAGATCTGTAACAGGCCCAACGTACCAGGATTGTTCCCGTCCACAAAACGAGAAGCCAAGTCTTCTCCCATCCAAATTCATCATAAACTCCAGGAAGGGCAGGTTATAAAAGCTGGATGTATGCTGGAAATAAAAACATAGATCTGCCACAGAGAGCGCGCTATTCAAACGGAGCATTAGTCACAGCCCTACGCTCTTTAACAGCCCCACCGCTGCTATTTATAACACCACAACCGTCCTTGGAGCTACAGAAAGTCCAAACACCAGCGGGACGAATATTTTTCCACCGGTGAGAACAGAGAACCTGTTTGTGCAACACTGGTGACTCAGCAACGGCCAGGGCTCCTCCGTCGCCTGCGCAGAGCGACGGTGGGAGAGAGACCTTGCGTGTGCGGAGCTGTGACTTCGCAAAGTTGAACGTGTCGTACGTAGACTTGCAGAGCAGTTTTAGGCTAAGCACTAGAAAGTAATCCAGGTTTTTCAGGGGATTTTCAATAAAAAAAAAATAAAAATTGGTCGTGGGAAAGCTTGTGAATAGAAAGATGTCCCCAAAAATATTTCTGCTCTCGCTGATGCTCAGTCATCTGCTGTCTGTCTTTGTGACAGGAGCTTTTAGAGGTCCACCCCTTACTCTAAGAGGAATTCTGTCTCCCTTCACCCTAAGGCCATGTGTCCTTGAATTTTCCCAAAGAAAATAAAATCCTGTGGCTTTGCCAAGACTTTTTTTTTTTTGGGGCCATTTCAAATTTACCATTTCACTTGTTCTAGTCAAGGGGTTTCTAGGCAAACTCTGACGCAAATCTCAACCTTTTATTAGCGACAGTACCACCCTCAATGCTGGAGGTATTTAATAAGCAAATGTCCTTCTCTGGTGGCGGGGATGCATAAGAATGTATGAAGTTTAGCCCTTCTAAGAAAGTCTTCTAATTCTCTTCCTCTCGGATCACAGAGTCAGACCTCTGAACTCTGTTTTCTTTCTAACATGTCTAGAAGATGAGAATGAGAAGCTTGAGAACGAGAAGCTTTATCTGGCTGAGCACTGCAACTGCTGTCTTTTGGAAAGTTTCAGCTGTTGCAGAAAAGAGAGTTAATGGTGCTGTACAACTATGACTATATGACTATTTGGTTTTTGTCCCTTATGGAGCCTAAAACCAGGCTTTTGGTTTGTGCATGGAGATTTTGTTTTAAACAGGGATTGCATCTAAGGGAAAATTAAATTCCTGCTCCAAATTTAATGTCAAACAAAAAATGGGATTTTGCAAATCTTTAGTCCTTGAGAGCACCTTGAGGCAGCAGAACCTCATCATCCCATTTCAGAGAAGATATGTAGATACACCTGTCTGCCAGGAACAGTGATTTAGGAAACTGAATCACCGACTGCAGAAACCACAGCCTCTGGCTCTTGCCCCTTGGGGCCAAATGCAGTAAAGGGAAAAAGGCAAATGTCACATTTCCCTGCCAGCAAAGCTCCCGGCCACCCAGAAGGCTAATCAGCCCAGAAAGAAACAAGCAGTTTTTTCTGCAACTTTACAATATCTCCTCCCGAGCCTATTCAGACACCCACCAGGCTTCCACAGGCAACTGACAGATTCCATGGGGCTGTTATTCTGCATTTTAGAATAAAGTAAAGAGGTCTCACAACAGTGCCTGAGGTGACAGGCTCTACAGAAACCCTAATAAGAGGTAACACTTGTCCTGAGGAGCACCAGAGTCTAAATAGAGAGAAGAAAAGAGAAGCCCAGCTCGGTGAAGAAACATGCCCAGGATGACACAGCCCAGCAGCCAGATTAGCCAGATCAGACATGGATGGAGCAGGGGTGGGATGAAGTGAAGCTGTGTTTCCTGTTGCTTTCTTTGTCACGACCTCCTATGCGTTATGTGGGCATTTACCAGCTTTCCTGGTCTTGACTCAAGCCTGGTCTAAAGCTTATCATCTTCAGCATATAAGTGCTGTCTGATGGACGCCAGCCCTCACCCTGTCAGGGGTGGATCCCCCAGCAGACAGACCCCCTTCAAGTTCCCGCTCCAAGGCAGGCAGACGAGGAAATTTAATGCAGGTCTTCCCCAGCCATGCCTGAACCACAGGGCTGCTGGCTATTCTGCCTTAAGCTTCAGCCTTTCCAGTTGGAGCTGCTCCCCTCTGCACAAACAATTCAGCGTGAACAGATCTGGTTTGGTTGCTCTCATGAAGCTTAAGGTAGAATAGAACAAGAAAAGGGTTTTCACGAAGATAGTTGTGATCCACATCACGTCACGCCATAAGGAGAAGTTGCAAATTTCCTCCACACTGAAAGAAGGAACCGAAGTGAAAAGCCCAAACCCTGGGCAACCCCATCTCTGTCCAACCGCAGAGTGAAATGGAAACAAATGCGATTAAGGGAGGAAACGACACAGCCAGCTTAATGTCACGTCAGTGGAGCTGGAGTGGGAACCTTAGGAGCCCGGTCTGCTTGCCTGGGAGGAAGATCGGAGAAGACTGAATGAGGCAATGAAGAAAGAGGGAAAAATATTCACTCGCTCCACTTGAACACAGCTCAGCAGAGTATCTCAAAAATTCCTTGCGCGCTCCAAATGTGCACATCTATTTGCATCCATTACCTCGCTTGGGGAAAACTCTCTTGGATGTTCGAGATCTGAGCAAGTTTCTCAGGGCTGTAGAGCAAATCAAGTGATATAGGGGTGGCACTGGCAAGGGGAAACATAAATATTTGAAAAGTACTCCCTCACCCCCCAATCTAACATAATCTGTCTCCTTGCAGCTCTGTGTCTTGTGGTTGATTTCAACCTCCCAGGGAAGTTTTTCCTGTGGTTGGGGCATTCATAAAGACTCACTCTCATGTGGGTGCTCAAGCAGTTAACACCATATGTGATCGTGTTGCAGACACTGCCTGAACTGGCGCAGGCATCTTGTCTTTTTATTTTACAGGGGCATTTCTTTTCACGTGACTGATGGAATTCAATGATGTCTCGGACCTTTTCCCTTCTGAAAAATGTGCTTGAAAGTGACCAAAGGATTTAAACATTGGGAGGTCCAAGCCAGGCAGCCAACATGATTGCGTAAGAGTTGCTTCCTTAGGAAAACCATGCTAGAAAATAAAAAAATTCAAGTAGCTGCTTTCCTATTCTCTCAATTTTCTAATTCTAGCAAACTAATTTGCCAATAGGACTGGAAAATATTTCATTTCTCAGAAGTCACTCATGCTGTATTGGCAAGATCCTAGAGATACAAAGCCCCTGTCTCAATTTACGGGTGCCCTGTGTTCTACAGAGATGCTGAAATCAGTCCTTCATTTAGCAAAACCTTCCCCTATTTGCCTGCCTTTTTTTTTTTTTTTTTGATGAAAATACATCCTGAAAATTCTGTTGACTATTTTCACAGCCTGGTTGAAAAACAGATACAAATTTGTGCAAAACTGAGTAGCCTTCTTTTCAAAATAATCTCTCCTCAAGGAAAAAAAAAGTAAAAAGCAAGACAAATGTTGGTTGGCAGCGTTCATCAACCCTTATAGCTGGGGTGAGCACAACTACCTTGCTTACAGACTCTGTTGTGAAAGAGAGGAAGATGGCAAGGCAATGGAGAGGGCTGTGTTCCGTGACGACCGTGCAAACACCCAGAAGCAGTGGACCTGCTTCCTCTGAAAAACCTGAGACAAATGTGAGCTGCCACAGAAGCACCTGGGAGACTGGGACTACGTCGACTTTCCAGAGGACAAATGTTACAGGGCTGGACAACCCAGCTGGCATTTCCCACACCACCTACAGCCTTACCACCGCTCAGACCCATCCCTGAGCCAGGCGAGATGCACACGTGTTGCTGGCGTGAGGGACATGGCTGCAGGTCCAGCACAGCCCAAGCTGGCAGCTAATGCCACCCTCCCTCCCCAAGGGCTGTAAGCACAGATGTTTGGGAGGAAGTGGAAAAGGAGGAGGAGGAAGGTGGTGTCAGCGGCATGTCTCACACCATGTGTAGCAGCAACCGCAGCAGCTGAGAAGGCTCCCAGAAAACTGCATTGCAAATAACTGTGAGATATTTCTGTCATGTACTGTGGGTCTATAAAACAGCATGTGGGGGGGAGGGCGGACTATCTGCCTTGGAGGGTCCCTTTTCCCTTGACCAAACCTAGGCCAATAGCCCACAATTTCCATCAGTACCCAACTTGGCTTTCAGAAGCAACATGTGGCTTGAAAAGTGCCTCTGTCATCCTATATATAAATAACAGACTCGGTGCAAGCTGCATCATGTTTAACTGCGAGACAATAATAGCTTCTATAGATTTATTGTTGACTGTGTACACACTAACATGAAAATACATTTTTAAAAGCCTGAACGCGGTACATGTTTTCTCAGTCTGTGTTCTTAAATTGATAAAATACATCTGCTCTGAAGAACTATTACAGCTTATCACAGAAACTTGGATCTAATTTACTGCCAGCAAAAAGCTTTCTTAAAGCCTCTCTTTCTTTTTCAAAGGCTGTACTATAAAACATGATAATTCACATTAAGAATACATTTAAACACTGCTGAAAAGACAACTTCTCCTGAATAAAAGGCAACATTCATCCAGGGTGATGGCTAGTATAAAACATAGCCAAGATTGGAAAGACAAACTTCAGTGACTTCAAGTCTTGCCTGATAAGCCTTATACAGACAAAGTGGCCTACAGCCTGCTGAAAACCATTGCTCCTTAAATCACCTCCCTTTTGAGTCCTCAAAACCATCCACCAGATGTTTGAGAAACCCAGACTCATTGCTTTTCCCTTCTAACAGTCTCCTCACCCTCCTTTGTGGCTTTGGGATCATACCCACCAGAGACAGGCAAAACTTGTTGCTCCTCAGAGGTTTTAAAACAAAATAATAAAAAGAAACCCAGAGGGGGGTGCAAATACCAAATATATACTAGCTGACTGTGGCCATAAGCTGAGGATAGGTGCACTGATGGATGATCTGAGCCCTCCTCTGCCAGAGGGTCAAGCAGATACCACCATGCCTTGGGGGAAGGTTAAGGGGAACAGCTTATGGAAGGAGCCAGAGGAGTTGGTAGGGTCTGCACGAAGTGGACCTGCTCACCCCCCAGACCAGTCTCACCTGGCCCTGCAAGAGGTCTCTACCCACCAGAGGATGCTGCCACAGCCCATCTGTGCTCCACAGTGCTCTCCTGAGCTCTTCCTCATACTTCCCAGATTTCTGTACCTTCCTCACTCATTCCCCACTCCAGCCCTTGGCTCTTTTGTTTTCCTTCCCCCTCTAGATAGCAGAGTCAGCAGAGAGCAGATGCTGTGGAAAGGCGGTGTAAAAACACCGCCAGCATTCCCGAGCGGCATGCACTTCCCCTAGGGAAACTGTGTCCAGACAGCCGGCTGCAGAGCCTTGCTTCCTGGGGAGCCACTCCTTTTGCTCCTGCACCCTGGAGGACACCCTGCAGGACCAGCACCTTTCCGTAGTGGCTCTGCTGGATTTGGCCAGGGTAGGCTGCAGTTGCCTGCTGTAGCTGGCTCTTGGTCACTTGTCCAGGTCTTCCCCTCGAGTCCTCTCCCAGCACTCATGCCATAAGCGCTAAAGTAGCTCCTGGCACTATGGGGGAGCGACACCTCCCAAAGAGAAGGGCTGAGAGTGAATAACGTGGTGCCCAGTCTCTATGCTGTGGCATCACAGTCAGCCTTCCTGATGATCTCAGGGGTTTCCAGGCAGCTGGCAGCTTTTTGCAGCCCTGTCTCAGACACTGGTCCCCGCTTGCATACGGGAACGAGCTACTAGTAGTGCTGAGGTGCTGCCCTTGCACAACGACCACATTGGTGACCAGATCCTGCTTCCTTGCAAACGCTCCCCTACCAAAGGCCCAGCGGCTAGCAGGACAGCATGGCTGGCACGCATGTGGCCACCGGGACTGTGGGTGCTTTGCCAGCATCTCCTTAGCCATCAGGTGAGGCTAGGCACAGTCCCCTCCTCGCTCCAAAACCTACTTTCAGAGCATCCAACAACCCCCCTCCTGGCCACCCATCTGCTCAGCAAAGCAACCACCCCGCTATGGCCACTCAAAGACCTGGTTGGGCAAGAGTATTGGGCTCGGCAAAGGAACGCATCAGGTTAGAGGTGCAGCGCCACAGATCAGTGTAAAGAAGGAAAAGGAAAAAACATGTAGGCAACTCTGCTCCCCCAAAAGGATCGAGTTCACTGACAGGTTTTGCAGTTTCAGAATGACAAATGTCCTTGCATTATTGCTTGAACAACTCAACCAGATTCTCTTCCATCCTCTGAGCAGAACTCGGACTTTCCTGCAGCCATGGGTAAATCCTATTTTTATTTTTTTTTATTTTTTGGAAATGCTTAAGTGTTGCAGGGATCACTGTGCAGCCACTCAGGTATCCTTATAAAAACACGACCAAAACCTACCCAAAGCATTCAGTACCAGCTAGCTACCAAAAGCTGTGGACATCTATCTTAGACGTTTTGGAAATGCCACTGTGGAGTGTGGTCCTCAAGACACCAACTCCAGCTATTTGCCTGCCATTAGAAAAGAGCCTGCTCAGCCCAACACCCACAAACCAAGAGTGCTGTGCAGTAATGTAGCATTGTTCACTGCAAGGAAGAAAGAGGAAAATAAAAATAAACAAACAAAAAACCCAACAGATTTCATTGCTGCTGCTGCTTCTATTACAGTTGCTTAAAAGAAAGACTTCGCTTCAAATTTTCCTGCAGTCATTTTCTGTCTTATTTCTGTTATGCTTCCAAATAACAGGCACTCATTTGGGAAATGCAAGAAAAAGGAAGATGTTGAAAAGCTATTGATCTGCCAGGTGGAAAACTCTGCATTTCATGAAATGAAACAGTGACGGAGCAGCGTTTTGGGTTTTTTTTTTTTTTTTCCTTTCTTTTTCTTCTTGGGAAGCAACACATCATCCCTTCAGTAAAATACTGGAATCATCATAAGATTGTTTTATAACAAGAACAATCACACAGACGATTTGGTTCTTTGAATTTCATTTTCAAGCCTACACATCCGTTGTATGCCATGCCTATATGTATAGTCACTTGTGAATAGTTTTGGGTCTTGTTCACAGTGCTTATTACAACTAGAGAAGAAAAAACTGCTAGCAATGCTGCCAGTCATCCCTATGGAAAAAGCATCTCTAAAATGACTGCTCGTGTGCCATGGAGGATGCCAAATTACAGTACCTCCCTTTCCATTAGTCACTCCACAACATTGTTCCCTGTTGCCACATCTCATACTTCCCCTGCAATAAAGATGCCACCAAACTCCCTGCTATCCTTAAGTGACAATCAAAATATTATTCTTTTTCTTTCTTTCTTTTTCCAGCAGGAGGAAGAGTCCGCTATGTATAGGGTTACAGAAAATACTGGGATGTTGCAGTTCTAGACTTCTGTGAAAACACTTCTTTGCAAAACTGCGAGAATCAAGAATACTTTGTTTTTACCAGGGTTTCAACTTCTCATCCTGGCTTCAAATATTTTCTCCAACTCGTCCTTGGCTTACCATGCCACTTCTCTCCAAAATAAAGTGCCTGCCCCACACTGTGTTTAGCAAAGCCTACTCTAATATCTCCCGGGCCTTCAGCAAGTTGTTCATCAGCAAAGACAGAAGAAGTTGATACCAGCAGGTACCCATTAATTACCTACCTCAGCTACTGGTCTTGTCAGATGTAAGGGGGCTGACCACATCTTTCTCTAACTTAATGAGCACTGTGCATATTGCAAGGGTCAGAGAAAACCTTGGGAGACAGTACCTGATGCTGAAAAAGAGCTTTAAAAAAGTGTCAAAATCTTTTCTTTTTTTCCTGTAGTTTCTCCAGAGTGGGTGAAATTGTAGAGAAAGCACAGCTTTTAGAGAAATGGAGTGGATTCTGGCATGCTTTCCCTTTTGTATTCCAAGCTTTGGGTTGGAAAAGGCTGCATTGAGGGTGGGTTTTTTGTTAATTTAGTTGTGCTGCTAGACATTTAATCTTTTTCCCCTGATATTCCTGTTATGAGAAGTTGCAGCCAGAGTCAGGGAGACATTTATCAATAGGGGAAGCGCACACACAATTACTACAACATGGTCTGAAACAAAGGGAGTTCACTTTTCATTACCCTGAGGCGTTGAAAAGGCTCTACCATTCTTTGTTCATTATTATTCTCTTTCTTGCATTGGAAGCTGGCATCCACTATTTCCTCATGAAGACAGACTACTTGCAAGCTTTTAGTGAAAATGCTGGAGGTGGGCCACGTCAGCATGGCTGAGGTGAAAAGGGACCTGTGGAGATTATCTGGTCAAACCCCCCTGTCCAGGCAAGGTCACCTAGAGGTGGTTGCCCAGGACCACGTCCACAAGGACTTGAGCATCTTTAAAGATGGAGATTACACCCTAAAAAGCATTTGTTTTCCTCATGTAAATGCATTAAGTGCCTTATTTTACCCAAACCATCCTTCCACAAAAAATAAATCCCATAGATGATGGGATTGAGATGGGTCATGAGGGAAGATCAAGCAAGCCTACAGGTACCACGCTGTTGGGGTGGGCATTCATTTCTTCTGTGACACCAACCAATCCCTTCACTGCTTACATGAGAAACAAATAATCCCACTTTCTCTTTCCTCTGCCCTTTATCTTTCTGACCCTTCACACCCCCACAATTTGCCTGAGGCACTGGGTCTTCAATGGCAATTACCAAGACCGGAGGATCCTTTTTCCTGAGACACTCAAGAACTGCACAGCCAACTTTCTGATCACCTTTATCCTGTTATGAGGGGCAGCAGGAGTGACAAACCCGGAAATTTTACAAGTAGCAGATGCGTGGCTTTGTGGCCAAAGGAGTGACCAAGCAAATTTCAGTTCAACTACCTTGCTGCTCGTCCCCTGGGGAAATACAACTGTCACGTACAAATTAAGAAGTGGTCAAATACGGGGTTACCTAACCAGATCTCTCACCAATCTACAGTATCTGGGGATTCCTTCAGCCAGCAACGCTGGCATTTCTGAATTTTGCTAACATGCACTAGTACAGTTTTACGTATTCCTATCCAGATAACTACACCCTGTGGCTGTCTCTTAGGGGATGGTAGAGGGTTGGGTGTTTGTTTTTTCTGTGTGGGGCTTTTTGGGGGTTTTGTGGTTGGGGTTGTTTTGGGTTTTTTTGTTTTGGTTTGAGTTTTTCATTTTGTTTTGTCTTTTAAACACATTGAAGCTTACTAACTGTTGGACTTTGCTGACTTGTGGTGGTAACAAGCTTTGCAGACAGTTGTCCCTCATATAGGAAACCTTCTTCAGCGTATGTACAACAATGAACTTTCTGGAAGCTAGCACAGATTCATCCGAATTTCCTCATTTTCCTGTTCAGTGCAGTAATATCCGTGCTCCAGCACCAGTTGAAATAATCAGGAGCCATCTCACTGTGCTTCAACAGACTGAGAATGAAGCCTCCAACTTCCTGCATGAGACTTTTTGTAAAAGCACACCACAATGAGATGCCCCATGGTGTGAGTCTTATTCAAGAAGGTGGCTTGGGCAGGAGAGGTCGGAAATTGCAAGTTTCTCTTGCAGGACTGAAGCTTCCTACTCTTATCTCTAGCAGCAGGGAGATCTAGTCCTGTGGCACTGCAGTGCCCGCACTTTTTAAACAATCTTGTCTTGTATTACGGGTTTGTTTATCCCAGTTGTTACCATACTTAGTTCTTCATTAGAGAGATGGTGTGACTTTAACAGCCCAAATAAATGAGCTAAATATAAATGTACTTGCTCAAGTTGATAACTGAAAATCCTATCAATGACAAAAAAACCCAACACAAACCAAAACTAGCTACGGCATCATCCATTTGGCTTGTGTCAGCTTCTACTTTTCTTTTTTTTTTTATCTCAGATTAGATAATCAAGTTGATGTCATTTTTAAGTTAAGTTAAGTCAGTTAAGTTTCACTTGCGGATTCAATTGCAAAGGCTGAACCAGGGAGGGGACAAAGCCCTGTATGAAAACCAGCTGTTGACATCAGAATTTTTTAAAAAATGACAGACATTTTCTGCATTTCTTCGCCTATCATTGCCTAATTTGTGGCAAATCACAAACACATTCCTATGGATGAAGATGAATATAGTGTCGGGAGGTTCTCATTGTTCTGGAGGTCACAGGAAGTCGATGGCAATGGGAGGAACTGGGGTGCCCCTAGGGTCCCCTCCAAAGAGATTTCTAGCATTTTTAGGATTTGTCCACAGCAGAAATCTAGGGCGAGATTTAATTTGACAATACTACTTCAAATGAATATTTTGGCAAAGATACTATGTATGTTATCATTCCTACCATATACATTTCATTGCTCTGTCAGGTTGTTTTCAGGCTTTTTCCACAAACACAACTTGCGCCAAAATATTAAACTTTCAATTGACTGTGCAGTGTATTGTGTAAGCAATCCAAGCCCAAAACACAGAATTACTCTCATGCTTAACCCTATAAAATGCGTTAGAAAGTCTGAATTTACGCATTTCAAGTTAGCTCATACCCTAGATGGGCTTGGGCTGCAATACATTGGTATTGCATACAAAATATGCCTCCTGTGCAATGTCACCTAGCTGAGGGGCACAAGCAAACGAGACAACAGCCATGTTCTTGGTAAACAAGAAGGGAATCGCAGTAAGGGGCAGGTGCTGAATTTGCCCAGCTCTGCTGGGAACAAACACTGTCTACAAGCAAATCTCAAGGGTGCTAAAATGCTTCCCTCCAAGGAAGGGCCGGGACAATCCAGGGAAGGGCGTCAGTCATCCAGGCTCCATCAAAACACAGCTTGCCCCCTTTGCACAACGCAGTGTGAGCACCTCAGCCACACTTTTAAAAAAAAAATAAATAAATGCACCTTTTAACCAAAGCCACCCATTCTATGGGTGCAACACCATACTGTTTGCATCTTTTTCCTGAGGATTTGCACAGTGCTTTCCTATTCACACTAGCTCCACCCGTCGTTCACTAAATTGATTTGGTTTCGCTTGCTGATGAAGTCCTGCTTTTTACTGGCTCTAACCTACCGACTCACTTTGATTTCTTTAATCAGGCCATCGCTCTCCGATTCAGCGAGCTGGCTTGTAATTCCTAGTTCCACTTGATTAACCATCAGCGTTACCCAGTTAAGGCTGTTTTGTTCTACTCCTGTAGGTTCAGGATGCCAATGACCTTTTTACCAGCTCTGCCTACCTCACCGGGCTACAGTAGGCAGCAACACAAGAACAACGTGCAAGACACAAACAGACCAAATAGCCCGTAGGGAAGCGAGTCCTAGCAAGAAGGTCTGCAGTGTAGCAGCAGAGATCAGCTTCTGATGCCTTGGCTTCAAAGGCAGATGGCTCCCCCATAAACGTTCCCCAGCAAAAACTCAGTCATACATCAACGGGTACTCCCATAGATCTTGGAATCAAACTCAGAAATGAATAAACTATTCACAGGAAATTATATCCTTCACACCCGCCTCTTCCTCTGTTTGCAGATTGTCCACCAGCATATCCCAACTTTTAGACGTATGTGTTGTCTGACATAATTCACCAAATAACTTAATCTACATGACAAAAATTATGCAGATAATTTGCGAGCAGACTCCACAAGCATTTAATATTCAAAATTCAAGCTGTGGTGATTAGCCTTGATTGAACACACAAATCAGCCAGTGTCTTGCTGTATTTGAATGATTAACTCAAATTTTTTTGGGGAAAAAAACCCACACGTTTATGATGAACTCAGAATCTGTTTTTTTAGGACTACACTCAAATTTGCTTGGTTTTTTGCCCCCCTCCCTTTTTTTTTTTTTTAATTCCACAGCACTCCCGCCAGTAAACCCATTTGCAGAAAGTAAACAGAAAAGGTGGATGTATTCCAGGAGATTCTCGTAGAAATTTGGAATTTACTTTTACAAAAGTTTTCTGCAATACTTGCTCTGACCCCTGATTTTTCAGACAAATAATGAATTCATGCTGATGAACAGCAGACAATTTGCTGACACCAAGTCAAAGTGCTTTAGAATGATGGTCTTCCTCCTGTTCTGTCTTTCTTGCCTACGATCAGATCAATGGATATGAAAGACCATAGTCTGGGGGTCTTCCATTTAACTATTTTCAGAGGAACATCTTGAAAGTTTCCTTTCTCCTTCTTAAGATGAAAAGTCCTTTTGAACTTCATTGTCACTTCAACACCAGTAACTAGATCAAAATGAAGGGTTTCCTACTCCCCCTCCCCCTCAGTGTACACCTGGAAGAATATCAGAAACTATCTGATATTCTGAATATCTGCCATGTTTTCTCTTGTGGCAGATATTCTCATCATCCTTGGACACTGCTGCCCTTTACAATGCTTATAAGCCCAGAGCCAAGGAAGAATGCTCTAGAACAAAAAAAGCATCTACTGGAATGCAAACATCAGTATAAATATCTTATTACTAGTGGGGTTTGTAATCAACTGTAGGATAGCGTTACAGCAAAATACACTAGCAACCTACACATGAGAGACAACTGAAGTGGTAAGAATCCAGTAAAAGAAAACCATGGGAAGAGCAAGAGTTCCCTTGGAAAATGGCCTTCCAGCAAAATCAGAGAAGTGCATAGTCATGCCAACACATCAAGTTTCACTGACATTTTGTTTTGGAAATAACATCAAAAGGTAAATGTTGTCAGTATCAAAAAGGAATCTGATAGTTGTATTTACAGTTTCAGTGTGCTAAAATTAAGTTGTTTAACTTAATTTCAAAACCGCCTTTACTTCAGTTTTCAGTCAATCAGGTTACAATCAGTCGGTAGGTACAATCCCTACCTATACCCTCAAGAAAAAGAGTGGGATGGAAACGCCTCAGTTACTGAAACACGCTGGGAGGAGGATTTGGGGTTGTTTCAATTATTGTAATTATTTTGGTCAAAGAATAGTACAATTTGAATCAGCATGAAATCACACTTGGATTGGAAAAAAAAAAATCAGAAAGGATGGTGAAAGAGTACCTCTATCCTGCACCCAGCTCCTGGTGCAACAGCAAGGGGAGAGTTGTTCAGATGTTTCACATGTTCAAACTCTTCCCTTTGCCTGGCAGGGAAGGCCCAGGCATCTTTTGGGTCTTGCAGCTCCTGCCCAAGAAGGAAGGAAGGAAGGAGATGCTCAACCTCCTACTGCCAGCAACAGAGCAACCTCAGGGGCAGGGACTTCCACAATAGAAACCTCAAGAGGGCAGAAAGGGTAGCAGGAAAGTTGGTGGGTATGTGGGAGAAGGAAGGGCAAACAGGGCAGCTGCTTCTGGGGATAGGGTGGAGCTGTTCTGCCGAGGTTTCTGCAGGAGGGAATTCCCCAGCAGCTATTTATTACTGTTTCAAACTGAAAAAAAAAAGTCAGGACCTGGGGAAATTCAGCACATGGGTAAATGGCATGGAGAAATACCCAACTCTCCATCTCCCATTTCTGCTTCAGATGAGGAAACTAACTGAAGCCCACTTCTGCTCTTCAAAGCGGCTGCACCGCACACCCTTTATATGCGTCTTTTATGCATCTTTTCATGTGCCCAGGAGGACAGGGTGAGGGGAATGATTCCATTTACAGAGATATAAAGCCTAGGTTTGTTTCCCAAGAAGAGCAAGGCAAGGTCAGACAAGGTGCAAGTTGGCAGAGCTGCGCCTATTTACGCTGCGGGGCACTTCTGGCAGTTCTGAGGGGGACCCTCAGTTTCCAAGTAAGCCTTGTCCTACAAACAGGAGCTGCCTTATGACAAGGACCCCACCTCACAGGCGCATGTAGGGAAAGGCGGAGAGGGAGTTATGTCCCAGAGCTCCCCAGGAAAGATGCCTGCAAAACCCAGGGAGGTGGGAGAACAAGAGGAGGATCTGCTCCATCTTGAGGCTTCCGAACACTGCACTCCTGCAGCATACATGTGGTGATCTACCTGGGATGACAGCCACCTGGGAGTCCCTGGTGACAGGGTACCGTCGCACTGCGTTGAAGGACGGCACCCAGAAGTGCTGCTTCAACACCTTCTTAGGATGCTCGATCCCAAACCGGTGATTTTTCACCGCCCTGGGAGAGCAGGGAAGGGGGCTTATGCTGTGTCCAGGGATGGGGACGAGGTGAGGTGGGCTCTCCCATGCCAAAAGCCAGACCCTCTCTCCCAGGACAAGGCCATCTCACACACCAAGGGACCAGATAGCAAAGCTCAAGTGTTGTGCTGGCCTGTTTCAGAGGAAAAAAACAAAAACAAACCCCCCAAGACCAATCGAAGACAAAACTGGCAGAGCAGAGGGAGCACACCACGTGAGCACGCATGCCCACTCACCAAAACACAGCTGGCTGGAGTTATTTTTAGACCTGCTTTGACAGGGTCCCTTTAAATTTCACCAGCTTTTGTCAGTTTGTATCACAGAGCTCACGTTGTCTAAACAGAGCTGGTTATTTTTGGCCTCTGAATCACAGGACTGGCTCAGAAGCCCTTTCATGCAAACCATCAAGAGGCCTCTGTTTTCGCCACACCGGATTATTGCTAAAAAAACCTTAATCACCAGGTACAGTGATTGGCTTCAAAGATTTGCAAATTAGGAGTAAGCTATCAAATAGCTTCCTGGGGGCTGTAAACCACGCAAATCCCATTGCCGTTAATGAGGGCTTACACCGCTAAATAATAATATCATTTCTATAGACGCACATATATACACACACAGAGCATATAGCGCCTTTCAGGCGAAGGCTGATGGAGTGCCTGGCTGATTTTTTCCCCCCATAGAGGAGCCACGTGGGGTTTCCCCAGCATTGCATCCGCACTAAACCTAACCAGCAGGCAAGCGGGAAGGTCTCCCTGGGACCCCTCGCTGGGACGGTCCCCTGGGATCCAGCGCCCTGGGAGCAGCGGTGGTAATTGCTCGGCTGTGGTTTGAAGGGAGATGCTGGCAGAGGAGCTGTGGGAGTGTTATGAGGGAGGGCGAAGCATCAGGGGACTTTTAAGTGTTGCAGGAAAAAAAAAAAAAAAAAAAAAAAAAAAAAAAAAAAAAAAAAAAAAAAAAAAAAAAAAAAAAAAGGAAAAAAAGTATGGGGGGGGAAGGCAGTTTGTTTTTCAGCTGTATTCCCAAAGACCTCATAAATACGTATGCCTCATCCTTGTGCCTAACCACTGTCAGCGGTGATGGGGAGCTTCCCGGCTCCTCCGTGGCGGCAGGAGGAGGAACATCCCCAGCTCTGAGCTTGGCGCCTACGTAGGACTGTGGTTCCCTGGCCAGGCTGGACGGCGGGCAGCTCTCCTCCTGCCCTGGAGCGAGCATCACCAGCGCCATGAGTCACAAGGCTCAGAGCCTTGGCCGGCAGACCACAGCCTGCATAACACTTGGGAAAAGCAAAACAAAAAAACAAGCCACATGCTCCCCTCCACTCCATCCCAGAGTTTGCCATCCCGAGGATGGATTTAAGAGATGATTTGCAGCTGTTGCACAAGACCATTGACCTCCGGTGGCTTCAGCCCCTCCAGAGCGCCAAGGGGAGGGGAAGGGCAGGGGAAAAAGCAAAACCCCCAGGAGGGCACAGCTCTGGGAAACCCAGTCCTCCTGCTGAACTGTCCCAGTTGTCACTGGCTTTCCTCAGCTCATGCACACACAAAACCACTGTTTTCAAACGGCAGGAATATCCAAATCATGACATATGTGTGAAAATGAAAGGAACGCAAATGTTTTGGGTTTTTGTAATTGGGTCTGGAGATTCTCTTCTGCTCTACATAAAAAAAAAAGGAAGCAAAAGACAAAAAAAAAGCACATAGCTTGCATTTCTCACTTTGAAATAAAAATAATGCGTTTGCTCTTTCGCACTGGGGATTTCCAGGCTCTTCCTTCCTCAGCGAGGACCAGCCCCAACACTGCTGGTCTCCCCAGCACAGCTGGAGCCAGTGGAAGGGCCTGGGCAAAGGGCAGGGCACCAGCAGGCTCTCTCCGAAATAGACTCAGCTGTGGCCACATTTCCTCCTCACCACCCTTTATGTGACAAGTTGGGAGCCTTGCCCAACCCTGTCTGGCCTGATTTTTCTTAACCGAAGCGAGCTGTACTGCAGTTTGCCCGAAAGGGGTAAAGAGAAGGCGGTGGGGAGGGATGCAACAAAGCCCTAAAAAAACAAGGAGGTTGGGAGGGACGACAAGCAGGGTTAAAAGAGCAACAATCATTCCCAGAATAAAAATGGTAACTCCCAAGAAATGATGGCTTGGAGAAACTCCAGGCAGATGCAGACTCTCAAAATTTCATAATTCTTTATTTAAAAAACAAAAAAAACACCACCAAAACCACAAACCCCAGCAAACCCAAAAGCCAACAAACCCAAACCACAAACCAGGAGAAGCCCTGTCTAGCCAGCTCCATTTTAAAGACTCCTTTCCCAGCGTGGCGGCAGCAGTCATTGCCTTTGCTGGCTGCGCAGCCCCATGCAGCAGGCACTTAACACCATAACCCAGACAACACATCCAAGCACAGCTCCTCTCCGCACGCGTTCCAATCTGATGCCACCATTTCAGCATCCTGAATTCAACCACCCCAGAAGACCCCGAGGGGTGGGATGGCACCTCGGCAATACCTGGGGTGAAAAGCTCAGGATGGGGCAGCATCACCCCGTGGGGCAGCTGGGACATGGGCAGACAGAGGTCGCAGGCGAGGCACCGGCTCTGCTGCATTCAGGTAATGTCACTTCACCTTTTCTCACTCTCCCCACCACAAACATGGAGCAAATAAACGCATTCAAGTCTCAGAGGGAAGCCTGTAATAAGTACTTAAGAAGGGCTCAAAGCTACAGTAAGAAGAGGTGCCTGAATGCAAGGTCAGATGGTTGTTTCTTTCCCCTGAGCAAACATTTCCATTTTGTTCACTCTCCAGTGACACTTTCTCACTTTGTAAGGCATCTTGGTCCACTCCAGCATCTTCTTCGCAAGACATATCATCATCTGGGACTTATGGATAACTTACCCACTTCAAAAGATACGTAATTACCACTGTAGCTTAATAGGGAACATATTCTTTCCAAAATAAGCATGTTGGGCCAGTGAGCTTCAAGTGACTTTCAAACAAGGCTTACCAAAACAGAAACAAAACAAATGTGAAAAATCATGTCTACTTTTTGCTCCCTCTCTCCCTCCCTTCCCCCCTGCACTATAGAAATAAAAGAGGTTTGTCCCCAATGGAAGATTCCGCCAGAAATGGAGGAGAGATAGGATTACATGGAGAGAACAAAGCCTCCTTCATTGGGGGGGGGGGAATTATTTCTATTAAGAGAGAAAAAGAGTTTGATCACCGTTAGCTGCTATTTCACCTCGACAGCTGAGCAGCAGGAAAGAGGGAAATGAGTCAGTTTTGCCACTGAGGGCACACAAACCTTAGTAGGTCCCAGGGACTGTCATCAGGAGAGCTGCCCACAAAGTCCCTGGGACAAAAACAACAATAAGTGAAAGGGAAGGAATTAATGCCTTAAAGTAGAGCAAGTGTCCACACAGGCAACTGCGGGGATTGCCTGAAATTTTCGGGCAGGTCAGGAGGTGACAGGACAACTTAGTGGCTTGCCTGGCAGTCCTTTACATCATATAGCATCCCTAAGGAGCCCAGATACCTTCCCTCCAGTATTCTACTTGAATTTAAAGTTGCTGGGCTATACATCTGTTCCTTCAAAGGAGACAGCGAGCACTGGAAACTTCTCCCTCTCGCCCCAAAAAAACTAACTGGGTGGAAAATGAACAAGATGAGAAAGAGGAGAAGGTCTGCTAGTGATCTCCCATGACTTTTTGACAAAATAGCCTGCGTTGGCCATGGGCAGCCAGCCAGCTGCCAGGGACATGCTGTGCACCAGCGGAGGAGGGCTGTGTGAAGTCAGTCTCCTCCACTGGTTTCCTTGAAGCACGCCGTTTCTGCAAAAGTTATGCAACGTGAAAAAGCTGAACTATCAGAGAAAGGTCAAGACAACGCATTGCTTCCATTTAACAAGCATGACGCATCCGTATTTGTCAAGAGCTGTCAAACGCAACAGTTAAAGTTACCCCCTCCAGATGAAACAGTGTTTGCTGACCACATGCACACATGGTTAGATGAACTCTGGCCACTGAAACGTTGAAAGTGAGAAAAGAAAAAGTAGTATTTAAGGGCTAGGGGGTGGGGAACAAAAAACAAAACACAAGAGATCTCCTTTATAAGTAGCTCTGAGGCTGCTGAGTGATCTCAATACCCATACTGCCCACCCGGAGGGCTGCGAAGACCTGTTCTAGCCCCCTGGAGCAACCCCAGGAGTTTCCTCCAACAGGCAGCAGCAGCAGGGCACAGGGTGCTAGAGGTGAACTGGACATCTAGCCCAAGCCCAGCCCCAGCCTGGCATCTTCTGAGGATGGTCCTCTCCAGGCCACAGCTGAGGTGCAGCCCACAGCATCCCCAGGGAAGGGAATAAAAGAGGCAGAAATGACTGTGCTGGCTGCGCATGGAGCCCATGGCAGCCCAGGCAGGGGGCAGGAAAAGGAACAAGGTGAGGGCCAGGTGATAAAGACTGATTTTCCGTGAGGCTAGAGCATTGCCCCTGGAGAAGGATGCAATTTTGTGCAAAAAAGGCCATGTTCAATCAGTGCATCTCCCAGACTAAAAGAGGCATGTGGCCTCTCCAAGGACTTTCAGTTCATTCTGTGTGAACCTGCTGGGGGCAGCAGAAACTCGAGAGGGGCAGCTGCAACCCCGGTTCTTCTATCTCGCTTCTCTGCTCATTCTGCGTGCCTTCATCTTAGTTTAAGCCAGTTGACAAAGTCACCCTGGGCCTTGGGTTTGGGGATGAGGCTGATAGGTGCATGCTTTGTCATTTTCCTTAACATCTAAGAGCTACCAGCTACAGCTACATTTACTAAGCAGCACACTGGAAATATACTAGACTTACTCAAGCTTTAGGTAGAGGCTTAATTAGAGAATAAACAACCTATAAGCTACACGTGACTTCTGACTAAAGAGTGGTTAACACCATGGTCTCACACAGAAGTTCAACCCAGAGAGGCTCCTCCTCCCATCATAGCACTGTTCTGATAGAAATTAAGCAGCCCATGAAAGGTCATTCAGCATGTTATCACATTCATTTTATATATATACACACACATATATAGAAATAAATAAACACTGAGAATCCAGAAGACAGAATTCCCCTCCCTACTTCACCAAACCATTTTTTTGATTCTAAAGCAACAGCTTTAGCAGTATACCCTTCTTTAAGGAAACAACAACCAAAAGGTAACAAGGCCACTGTGAACTTCTGCTCTTGACATAGCCACCTACTTGCACAGGTGATCTTCTGCATTTGAAAAGCAACACAGTTTGAAAAAATTATACTATTGCTTCCTGGAAATTACTTGCTGTTTCCTCTTCCCATTCCTTTATGCTGCTTTCCCCCTTGCCCTCCTACTTTCTTCCTACAGTTCTCAGAATATTTTTCATTCCTTGACTTCATCTTTTTTGCCTGCCAAAGTTCTCTCCATGGCCTAAATGCAAAGCTAACCGTTGAGGCTCACTGAAAGAGAAGGTGCACTCTGTGAGACCAATTACACAGAATGGAGGGCTTTTTTCCTCTCTACTGCAGAAATACAGTTCAAATAAATTTTTAAGAGTCTGTACATGTCCCACAGAATTACATGGCTAGCTTCAGATTTGCAACAGCTATCCTCTAACCCATCATTTAAAGATGCCCAGTCCACTGCAGTACTGAGTCATTTCAAAGAGCTCACTTAAATCTATATTCTCCTGCATGTTTCCACAGGGTGTTTCTGGCATTATTTCATATTTTTGCTGTGTATCTAGAACAAAGACCAAAGAGTAAACAAGATATCCCATTTGCTGTTGACCCTATGTGTTCAAAGTCCCTGTACATTGAAGTGCAATGTACAAGGATCCTGTCGCTGACCTAAAGAAGGGCTTTTGTTCTCAGAGCTTGTCTGCTTCTCCCCATTGTATGTGGCTTGCTGAAGAAGTCTGTTATCTTCTCTCTCCTGTAAACTGGAGTGAATATTGGAATGACTTCTGAAAGTCCACTGTAGCCATGAATTCTGTGGAGTCACTGGGGAGCCACAAAACCTAGTTTTGTGGAAGAAAGATTTGGGATTTTAATGCCATGCAGCTTAGCTTTTTTTTTTTTTAAATTAACTTATTACTCCCCTCAGATAATGTTTTCAATAATCTATAGCAACGCCTTTGCATGCCCGTACTATTCTGTTGTTGGGAGACAAGCTCCTGTCTCATGAAGGTGCAAGTCATCTTTGGTTTAAATCATATCTGCTCAATATTTTACGCATTAATTTCACTCTGCTCAAGAAAATCTCTGCGACAGGGTTCCAGCAAAGCTATGCAAAGCTGCACTAGTAAATCCCTCCACCAGCTTCGGGTCCTAAACATACAAGCTGTCTTGCGCAGGAGCCCTTCTGGTCCTTCGCAGAACCTCATTCAATTGACTTCTGCCATACCCGTACAAATCACTACCTGCATGGTCCAGCCCTTGCTATTTCCAGTTTTTCCATGTTTTGCTTGTGTGTGTGGGCACACACCCCATCGCACTGTGTTTCCTGGCTCCGCTGGAAGGAGACTCAGGCATGCAGCAGGAGAGAAGTTCAACAGCAAGCCTCATCTGGATGGCTGGGAGAGCAGGGCTGTGGGGTGCACCACGGCTTCTACCTCCCACACAGTACAGATGCGGCCCAGGTGGCTCAGAGTCTTTATTACTGCACTGATGGAGAAACTTGAAGGAATGCAGATTTGGACAGTCTGGAAGTCATTATCCCATGGCGCCGTCTCTAGAGTAGCTGTTCTGCCTTGAACAGGGCGCTCTGAAAACGTACGCAGCCTAACTTCCATGCTTTAATAAGTGAAATACAGCTTTACTCGAAAAATAGCTGCCAGGGTATATAGATCACTCTTTGAGAGGAATACGCATTTGCTGAACTAGAATTGTTGTGGAAAGCAGAGAATATTGTTACTAAATATCTGCAAAGAACCACACAGAGGCCCAAGTTCATTCAACACAGACCTTCACCGCGCTGTACAGTCAGCAATATTCACATGTGATACTTGGCCTTCCTGAACTGCATGCTTTACAGCGCAGTTTTTTAAAAAAAAAAAAGGCAAAAAAGGCAGTTCAAAGCATCCTCAGCACGTGCTGCAGTCATGTGCTGCATCCTAGCTACAGCTCAGGGGATTGAACTAGACATTTTCAGCAAGCAGTAGTTTGATCCAATCACTGGGATTCTCGGCAAAGCCTTTTTCCCTAGCCCAGCATCAGCACGCATCAGCTCCAACACCAAGCTGACTAGCAGATCACAAAACTTGCAGCCTTTTATATGGTAAGGGTATATTTTTCTCTTTCCTAGTCCCATGCAAAGGAAAACTTCTTTCCCCTTTAAGTGTCCTAAAATAATATTAACTTTTGAGCTTGGAAATTTACATCCCAATGGAGAACAGAGTGAGACAGAGAGAAAGAGAAATAAGGGAGCAAAATAAGTGAAACTGGGAATGATCCTCCTTTTAATGTGGGCAGGCTCTGTCCCTCCCATTCTGGTGTGAGTTTCAGGTCCCTCCCTTTAACTACATTTGTTATTGGGTTATTTCTCAGTTTTCGTTCATTAACACGGACAGCCTGGATTCTCCTCTGCTTTGCTCCTGGTTTCTTCATGAAGCATGTATAAAATACTGTCTGATTTCATAAAACTAAGCCCACTTAGCTGACATCACCTTTCCTTGCAGCCATAGTAGACTGAGCCAGGTCAGTTTATTCCACAGCGACTACATGTTTAATTAGAAGAGCAGTGGCTTCTGGGTTCATGCTTATTGCATGACCCTATCCGCAGGCACGAGGAAAGAAACAAGGACTGCCCTTATGTACATCAATGCAAATGAGAGCTTCTGCCACCGAAGTCAGCGGAATAACACCAAGCTAAAACCAAGGGCACAGGCAAGCTCCGGGCTCTCGGCATCAGTGCAGTGTCACCTACGTTTTCCCTCCCTGTGCTTTCTGCATACGCGCTGGGCTGAACTCCAGGGATTAATTTACCACCCACTGTGCAGTTTTGCAGAGGAGGAAGGGATCAAAGACTAGTTCAACAACACGAAGCTGTCACTAATGACGCAGAGGCCGATATTTCCTCTTGGCAGCCCAGGGTGCAGAGAGAGGTGGCACTGGCACCTCATTAGGTGGCACCAGCTCTCTTCTCCGGGACAGAGTAGCACTGCTGGAAGGCAGCACGACCCAGCCTGGGATACATTTGGCTGCAAGGAAGGCTTCAGGCTTAGTCGGCATCCCAGCAAAACTTCAGTTCCGCTTACATGAAGCTGGTGCTGATGGCACCTGGGAGGTGTTTTGTCCAGGTCTAGGGTCCTTTTGGTTATTTTTCCACTCTTGCCCTTAAGCCTCTCCATCTATTTTCCTGCCTTAATCACCAGCACCAAAAGGAGTCATCACAAGTCAGACTCCCCCTTGCAGTCACCTGCAGCAGCACCGCTCAGAATCAGTGTATCTTAGCATGGGCAACGCCATTATTGTGGGACACAATTTGGGAAGAAACAGGCTTCTCTGAACTCCTATCTGTTCTTTGCCTTTTCACCAACTTTCATCTAATGGATTGGGGGCAGCACCCCTGCACAGTTTGTCCAGAAGCTTAGGTTTTTGTTTTCTTCAAAACAAAGGCAACAATATCTCCCTTTTTAAAGGGTCTGGAAAGGCGCAAGTGGAAGGCGGGCTTGCAGGTTGCCGCCGAGCATTACAATTAAATAACAGCAGAAAGTTTCTGAGGAGAACAAGCAGGCAGCTCTGTCCTGCAAGCTGCAGATGAACTCAAGCTCACTGCCAAACACAAGCAGTTGTTTAGCTGTGTGAACAGTAAACAGTAGAAGTAGCTGATAACCAGCATCTTGAATTTGGCAAGGGCAGGTTTATTTTCCACCCCCGCTTTTAGGAAGCAAGAACACAAGAGAACTCCAAGGCTTTGAGGCAGGAAGCTAACAGCAAACACCACCTCCCTCCACCAGCTGATCCCAGAAATACAAAGGTATACAAGCCACCTATGTTTTCACTAAGCAGCTAACACATGCGACCAAAAAGGTTCAGATCCCTCAAACGCATTTAGTGTTAACGAAACACATGTTCACAGAGGGCAGCAAGAAGGAAGGGGTCAGCACAAGAGTTTTGTAGCAAATGGCCTTATTCCAAACTCAAATTCCTCACAAATACATCCGATTATCTGACCGATAACCAAATGAAGTGTTGCAAATGCTGGAGGCACTCTTCCTCAGCACTGAAAATAGCTGTAAGGAAAGGAAACGTGCCAATATGCGTCATGTAATGGAACTGACAGGGGCAGAATCAAAGTTAAGGTGGATTTTTGTCAGGAAGGATGAAAAACTGTCAAGGGTTTTGTGGTGTTGATTTGGTTTCCTCCCCCACCCATTCATTTCTACATAGGATAACTTTTGCAGGATAACTTTTTGTTACAGGAGACGGCCTGTCTTGTAAACAACTACGGCAAAATGCTCTGTGAGAAGCCACCACTAAATCAGCCGAGTCCATGAGATCGTGACATGCTATGTCAAGTGAAGAGGCCTGGACTGCAGATGCAAAGGTAAATCACGGCTTTATCACAGCGCTTTGGGGAGGTAGGAAAAGGAAAACCTACTCAGACAGGCAGATTTGCGCAAATTAAGAGCTACGGTGAGCAGGTATACACGGGAGAGCTAAGAGGAAGCTGAGGGAAGTGAACTGACCCCCTCACAAAGATGCTGGTGTTGGAGAACATCCTAATTTGGGAGTCAGTCCTGGTGATCAGGATAAGAAGAAATGGAGAGGAGAGCATAGGCCACTTCAGCTTGGGGAAGCAGGGCAGGTCTTGCTCTAAACACCACCCTTTCCCATCCCATCTTCAACAAAGAGGCAAGAAAAATCCAGAGGGGTCTTCCCAGGGCAAAGGGGCTGGGTAACAGGGAGCAATTTGCCAGCTCTTCACAGTAGCAGGGGTACTCATACATCCCTGCTGAAGAGCAGAAGCTGAGACCCTGAAATACCATTGGTATCCCACACAGCTGCTGCTCCAGGATTTGCTTTTTTTTGTTTGAGAAGACAGACAAGAAGATCTGCATTCACTTGGTAAAATGGACACTTGCCTGCTGACAGTGCCCCATTAGAGCCTGATTGCCAAGGCAATGCCTCACCCTGAGGGCCACGCAGTGGTGTGCCTGAGAGGTGCCCCTGAGCCTGCACTGCCCTTCCAGTAACCCCTCTTCCAGTAACCGACCACTAGCAGCTGACTGCTCTTTGCACAAGCAGGGTCCAGAGCCAGCAGCTGTGTCAGACCCTGCTGATACCTTATGTGAATACCACAGCAACAGCGTGACTGCTGTTGGGTAGGAAACCCACTTTCTGGCCACGTTGCTAGACAAGCAGTCTGACCAACCTGCTGTTTCAAACTTCGTTATGTTGTTGACATCATGTTGATAGCACCATTAAAACATTGCAATCTTTGTTTTACCCTTGCCTTTGGCAGACTGAAAAATTTACTTTGTTCTTCAGTGCCTGGTAACGAGCAGGAATTTGATATGGGTTTGGTGTACAAAGGCTATTAGTGTCCCCCACGGACATTTGGGAGATCCTTGTACTCACCACTCTGGCCAACTTGCAAGGTCCCCAGCATCTGGCAGGTCTTGGGAGGCTCTGAGGGTGGTGTCATATTTTACAGCCTGTTGGGCCATTTGTCAAGACAATACCAGTGGTGGGGAGCAAACCAGCACCTCTTCAACATCTCTTGCAGAATTACCACCTTTCCTCCAAGGTGCTTTAGATGTTATCAGGATTTCAGGAGAATGATCATGAATTTGCTTTTCAACAGAGACTTTCAGTGTGCCCTTGGACACCATTTCACCACTTAGGGTCTCACTTCTCCATGCATACTATGGGCATAAGCAGTTCCTCCCTCTGCCCAGCACTTAGTTTTGCAAGTAAGTACCAGACGCTGCAGCATATTCAGACACCACACTAATATGGGCATGCTTTTATTTCAATTCTTCAGTACTCATTTGTAACAATATCTGTAAATATGTGTTCTTCTAGGTAGATTTGCACATAAGCTACATCATTTCAGGAAACACTAACTGGCAAGGTCAGTGTTGGGTGATTATTGCCTTGCATGTCAGATAATTATTTATGGTTACACATAGACCACAGAAAGTCGAGCGTAACATGCAATAGGCCTGTCAATCTTCTGAACGGCAAGTGCAAAAAAACCACAAGCCAACACCTTATTACAGTCATGAAGGAAGAATGACTTCCCTGACTTTCCTCATCTGCCACCTGCCATTCTTATCCCATCAGTCCAACAAGGTGCTCTCTACATCCACTCATAAATCTTCATGAATCTCTTCTGTCAAAGAGTTATTGTGTCCTGCCCTACAAGCTGCTGAATTTCAGTGGCAGATTAAGAAACCCCACACAAATCATATACTGCACATCAAAATACTTTGTTTTCAAATGCATGTCTATTTGCAAGACCAGTTGGTACATTCTCAGCCCCCTCTAGAAAGGGCAAAGAAAAAAATTAACATAAATACATCAGTTAGTATGCCCACCACAATTATCTAGCAGGAAGGAGTCTAATGAGAACCAGGCATACCTCGTGTATCCAAGGTCTAAAATATACCCTACTGTTTCTTCCCTAGTACACTGTGGTGTGTTTGTTTTGCTCTGAACTTCAGGTTGTTCATGCACAGTCTTTCTAAATGTGACCAAATGTACATTTCTGACAGAAAAAGAGAAAAGGTAAAATCGAGAAGCAATGTTATGTGTCTCTTCAGATGGAATGTAAGTCCTTGGAAGCTGCTGAGAATCAATGAAAACGGAGACTTCCATTTCTGAGCAATACTCAACTTGCCAAGAGAGAAGATACTATTGGGGGGTGGTAATAAGGCAAGTAATTACTTATTTCCACTATGAGGTGGAGGTAACAAGATAGACAAGCATTTTGCCAATCAGGTATTTCTTTTTTTCAACATACCTACTTTTAGAACTCAAGCTGTTAGCCAAAAAGGGTTTTGTTTTTTTTAATTAATGTCATAATTTTCATTCATTTAAAAGAGTCAGAAATATCAGATCGTTGTTACACAGGAAGTTTTGTTTCTGGATCAAAGTGACATTTCATTTAGCAGTCTGAAAAAACATAGTTTAAAAGCCAATGGAACGGAGAATCTCTGAAATCTGCATGAGTACTTCCAACTGCTGAATCCAGTTTCTCTCATACAGCAGTCATCACTCTGGGACTGAAAGATCTCACTGGATTTTGGCATTGTGGAACAAATTTTAAGAAAACCAGTTCAGAACAAGCATATCAAAATGAGATGAAGCACTTCCTGTCTTGTCCTTAAATATTAAAAAAAAAAAATTCACACAAGACTAAGGAGAGGCCGATGCAGGAGGATGCATAAACTGCCTTTCAACTGTATAACTTCCCTGCTTGCCATACACAGCAGGTAGATGTTGCAGCATAACCCATTCCCAGATTTTTAGTGAAATACCTTAGGATATTTTTATCAATTTTCGTTAGCTGTCACTATCACTGCTGCATCACTGGGCAAGGCCCTCAGCTTTTAATCGCAGTTAAAACACTTTTACATTTGTGGCTCACACAGCTGTGAGGAAGAGCTGAAAAACTCAGTCCCATCCCATAGAAGCTACTAAAGCCCAAGACAAATAAACCAAGAAACAACTAAATCTTGTGAATTACACTAACCACATGATTTTGGGGAGTTTGCCTCAGGATTTGAGGATGCCTGGAGCAGGCTATGCCGGGCTTGCAATTTTGTCAATTATATTTCATTTCATACATCAGGACCATCACAGAATAAGTTGTTATTACAGATATCCCCAGGGACATAGAACTCAGGCAGCCTTATACTACATGCTGAAAAGCTTTCTTAGCTAATGCTTATCAGAAAATGCTTCTTTCTGTATTACCTGCAACTAAACCAGAATGTAGCAGAGATGGGGTCCGTTAACTCTGGACACTCTCACATAACATACAGAGGATGCTGTACAAGAACAGCCCTTGATCCCACTTTCAGGGAATAGTACCCTTAACACAAGCCAGTTTATGATAGCAGAAAATTAAAAATAGATAAATTATGAAATCTACGCATAAGAAAATAGAACTGCATTGAGAATAGAAACAAGTGTCAGAAAACTAGAAGAAAAATATACTTACCCAGCTCCTCATGTTTTTTCACCCTGGAAAATTTCCCTCTGACCAAGACAAGTCCCATTCCCATATCAATCCCTTGTTATTGATTGTGCCTAGAAAACAGAGCTAGACTCAAGAACCCAGTTTTGCTTTTTAGGTCCCTTAAGCCTTTCCTAGGGCTTTGCTTGGCTTTAAATCCTTTCCTCCCACCTGGTCTTAACTGCTGTCACCTGCAGGTGATTTCCTGCCTTTCTCTTGCTTCTTCTACCATCACTGCACGCTGCCTGGACAGAGAGCAAACCTTGCCAGGGCAAAACTATTGAAGGACCTTTGAAAGGTGCCTAACTGGTCTCTAAACAAGTTGTCAGCCCACGAGGAAGCAGGAATATTTGTTTCTACCAACTGCTTCGTTAGAGACAGGCTGAGGTGGGAACCGAGCACTATACGGTAATGATGGACTTACAGGGGACTGCTTGATAGCCTGGAAATACCATGCCCATTAGTGGAGACACACGATGACATGTTGGTCCAAGAGATTACCAGCCTGCGCTGTTTGCTGTCATCTCAGTACCTGAACCGTACTAATAATAGGAGTGAGTCAAGCCCATTTTGGTGCAAAGTCGGATAAGCTGGCCTAACTCACTCCCCGAGAAGAGGGCATGAGCAGGGGACGTTTTGTGTATACAAGATGATTTACAGCTCTAGTTACTCTACTATTCTTCAGTTTATGGACTAAGTAGGAGCTCCCAGTTTGCTTCAGCAGAAAGTCAGCTGTCGCTGCTGAAAGCAGATGAGCCCCTGACGCGAGCTGGGAACGTTGACAGAGCCCACGAATGTGGCTCAGCTGCAGGGGGAGCAGCAGATGTGAGGTGGGGTGTGGTAGCGAGCAGATGGGAAATGGTATTTCCCTAAACCATCCCGCTAGGTCGGCAGCAGCACATCTGGTTGTGCCCTGGTGTACTCCCTTCCTTCTTCCTCCTCTCCACCCCCCTGCAAAAACTTTTGGGCTCAATTTCCTGTTCCACTGAACCTTCAGCAGATGTTTGTACCCATGGAGAGAAGGCATACGATACAATCTCTCCAGTGTATTTGCTCGCTGCGGTGCAATAGGGAAGACTCTGTGAAGTGTGGGGTGCTAGACTTCAGATCCTATCTGGCGCTCTTTCTTTCTTTGCCATTTCTCTACATCTGAACTTCATCCCTGATCTAGGCTGAAGGATCCATATCTTGCTTCTTGTATACGGGAAAACAAAGCAGATGGTCTCAGTCTGTGGGACAGGTGTCCACATCAGAAAACTGTCACCGTACTTGACACCTTCCCTGCCATACTGGCCAAGATCCTCCAGAAAAGCAAAAACATACCTTGCCATTTTGCATACATTTACATTCATTTGCATGCATTCGGGCACATACTGAGCAGAAGAAGCACATGCCTTCCCATTTTTAAAGTTGCACTATAGCAAATCCTCAGAAAGAGTGGTGTGAAGATAACTTGTTAAGTGCTGACTGCCTGGTGTCTTTGATATGCAAATCACTAATAAAAAGGGCCTTCCATGCCATAGTCCTATTCTCTTCCTGCCTTTTGTCACAGGGATGAGTCTTAACAAGAAGGAACAGAGGAAGCAGCTCTGTCCCTACCCAGAAAGTCTGTAAAGGCAGTTGAAAACTCTTTTCTGCTAGATTTGCTAAGAAAAGACCGGTGACATTCTGAGAGTCCAAAAAACATATTCCTATCTTTCTTTTTTCTTTTTTTTTTTTTTTCCTGGCAAGGGTTTTTCTTCTCCCAACCTCAAACAAACGCAAAAGGACCTACATCTTTATTTTTCCTCTAAGCGAGGCAGAAATATTTAATTGAGATTGTGATGGCTGGAATGCCCAGGGAATCTGGATGCGGGTAATCTGAATTAGGGGAGAAGTCAATGAAACACAGGAGGATATTGAAGTGCCTTAGTGCAAGGGCTGTTTCCCACCCACCACGCATGCACATTGCTGTCTGAGTTCATAGGAGATCATCCCACATGGAGCCTTACGTCCGGTGTCAGGGGGAAAAAAAAATGCAAGAGAAAAAACAAAACAAACCAAAACAGCAGATTGCTCAATGCTGCCCATAGGCCTCTTAGAAGCTGGGGGCGGGGAGGGGGGAGAAGAAGAGAGTCCTAAATGCAGTCTGCTTGGCCAAAGCCCAGCCTTGCCCATGGGGACAGCCTCCGTGGGGGTGAGAACAGCACCCCCTCTCCCCATCCTGCCTGGGGAAGGTCCAGGCATGGGCTGGGGCATGGTACCCGCTCCCCACCAAGGCGGCCCCCGTACAACACTCAGGTGGCAATTACAGCCAGCAGCACTGCAATTATGCAGACTCTGGCCCAAATAGGAAATGCTGTCTGTATTTTCCAGTGCTAATTAGGGCTGCCCTTGGCAGGAGGGGAGGGAAAAAAATGGGCATTTCCAAAGGAACTTTTTTTGATCGCTTCATTTTAGGGTCACTGCATGAGTATCGATTCTTCTCTTCTGTACTCCAGCCCCCATGGTGCGATAACATTGCACCAGGGAAGAGCGGCTGTCCGAAAATGAATAGCAGGTAGGCAAGACACCTTGCTCAGTGATCAGGGTTTTTCACCCATGGCCTTTGCCCCGTGTCTCCACCCCTGCCAGAGCTTCAAAGCGACTCGGGGTTTGGCCGACCTGCTGTGCACAGTGGTGACGGATCCCGGCTGCGCAGAGTGGCGTAAAAGTGGCAGAGCCTTTTCCCACAAAAAAAGCGTCAACGCTCGCAGTGATTTTGAACCCCAAGGACCTCTGCCTACGAATCCTCTCAGCTTCCTTGCCACCTCCATAGCCTATCAACAAATAAACTCATTTCTCTTTCACAGACTGTCGTGTTTCCCGCTTCCTTCTTTGGCACAAGGGAAAAACAGTCTCAGAGGCTTCCCAAGCTAAGCTGGAGACGTGGCTGCTCCCATAGCTACCAGCAAGGAAAATGCCTCTTGGTTTCACATGCTACCCGAAGCACGACAGCCCGTTACACAAAATCAGCAGCAAAGCTCCCCCCACTTTTGCAAAAAAAAACCCCAAAACTTATGTAACTCTGCAACTAATCTTCACTAATCTTGAGGAAGGCATTTAAATCCAGGGAATAAGCCTATTCTTCTCGCCTTCCCCCCAGCCTATCTGTACAGTGAGAAGGGAAGCAAATAGAAGCAAAGTTCACAGCCTTGTGAATATTCCTTTCGATGAGAGCAAGTGGCAACATGTCCTGAGTCTGCTCTGAAGTAAACCCTCCTGCCCTGCTATTTCTCATGCACTGCAACCGAGGACCTTAAGAGAAAAGCTGCTTTTGGACTGATTATCACTTGCTCTTAGCTAAAGCATGGAAATCTCTACTCTCGCAGCGTACCATTGCCTTGCTTTTGTCTGGTATTTTTTTGTTGCCTATTCAATCACGCATGTAAGAACAGAAGAGCGGCCATCTGAAGTGTTCCTTTACGGTGGGCAGTGGAAATATTTGACAGTCCTCAATCTGGTAAGCAAATCGTGTTGTACAGTGATACCAATATGTCTATTTGTTTGTCTGCCATCTGTGCCTCAAGACATGTGCAGCTGGTATATTTGCTGCTGTTAAACTGCTTCCTTTAACAGTTTATACCCCAAAGGAAACTAAGTAGGGATCCATGCTTGTGCTGTGAAATGCATTTACAGGTTTTATGCAGAAAGGATATTGTCTGGCAAGCTGTTTGACTTTCAGAAGGTACTCTGAAACTGGCTGCCTCTTCCTAAGAGACAAGCTATCACTGAGGAGAGGGACGGAAAGGTAAAGCATGTCCAGCCACGACACGTGGAAGTTTAATGCATGTTATCTAACCCCTAATTAAATACACATTATAATGCTGCTTGGAGTTGGACTTCAATTCTTTAATAGGCTTTTATGTCTTATAAGTTACAGAAAAGGTGAAGTAAAGCATAGTGTGGTGTTAATTTCGCCATTCAGAGTACAAGCTTAGTTTGAAAATCAGTTGAGAGCATGAGGGAAAGAAATTCCAGCCTGAGGACAGAGATGCCGTGAAGATGATCAGAGGGCTGGAGCACCTCTCTTATGAGGAGAGGCTGAGAGAGTTTTAGGTTGTTCAACCTGGAGAAGAGAAAGCTCTGGGGAGACCGTATAGCAGCATTCCGGTACCTGAAGGGGGCCTACAAGGAATCTGGAGAGGGATGTTTCACAAGGGCATGTAGTGATAGGATGAGGGGTAATGGTTTCAAATTGGAAGAAGGGAGATTTAGATTAGATCTCAGGAAGAAATTCTTTACAGTGAGGGTGGTGAGGCACTGGAACAGGTTGCCCAAGGAAGTTGCCAGGCCCCCGAAGTGTTCAAGGCCAGGTTGGATGGGGCTTTGAGCAACCTGGTCTAGTGGGAGGTTGCTGGCAGGGGGGTTGGAACTAGATGATCTTTAAGGTCCCTTCCAACCTAAACCATTCTATGATTCTATGCTGTTACATTATTACATGTGTTTTAACTGTGGATCAACTGCTTGCTGCATTTCCTAAAAATACACAGAAAAACATAGACCATAATGTGTTCTAGTTCTCCTAATATGCTAATGTTTCACAAGATAGAAAACAAAACGAAAGCACATGAGATACCCTGGGGGAGAAGGCTTGTTCACAGTCCAAGTGGTTCATCAGTGACTCGTGGCAGTGGTGGCAGCGGGGTGGAAAGACTGGGAATGTGGAGAAGGTTCCCACAAGGGACGTATTTCTGGCACACTTGCTAATCTGAAGGATGACTGCAGGGACCTCTGTAGCCTTTTGTCCATTCTGTGTGACCGTCAGAGTTAAATACCAGTGGGAGGTCTGGCCTGGGGTATGTTTATGTTTATCTCTACTTTTACTCTTCAGGAGACACCCTGTGGTGGAGTTCAGCGAAAGCCTAAGGGCTCCCCAGCTCCAACTGGGGCCTTAGGAGACCCCTGGGGGGTTGGGAAATTTGGGTCTATTCCAACCTGAACCATTCTGTGATTTTGTGAAATATTTGCAACCAAGATGTGTTGAATGGCATGTGAGGTGGCTACACTGCCGGCTTCAGGGAGCCACGACACCCTTCTCAGTGGCCAAGCCACTGTGGAAGGATGGTGGCACATATATCACTGCAGTCAGGATGGTATACGCATGGCTTGCTGCTAAGTTATCTTCTTATTGGTACACATAGGCTTTTTGTGATGTTTTTAAAAATTAATTTTTCTGAAATGCCAGCAATCAAATGGTCAGGGTTCAACAACCCTAAGGACATTCAGTTTGTCCTGCTGGGAGGTGTCAGTAGACTAAACCACCACCAGCCAAGTCCCAGTCAAACTGCTCCCTGTGCGCCCAGCTCCTCTCCTTTGGCTTTTGAGTAAAGCCTGCTGCGTTAAAGTACTAACCATATCCCCAGCAAAAAAGTAACTCCATCCTCTGGCACCATTAGAATGAGATCTATCACCCAGTATATGGCACAACTCTAAAGCACGAGATCTAGAGGAGAAAGCAAGTAACTCATCTCCCAGTATTCTGGGATGCAGAAACACTCATTGAAATGATCATCCAGCTTCAAAGCCTTCCCTTCATCTATCTAAAGGAAAAACATACCTGTTTATACTTCTGATGCCTTCTCTATCCTGTGGCAATGAGTGGCACCACTCAGGCATGCCTTGTATGAAACAGCAGTTCATTTTGTTGCTGTAAACCTGCTTCCTGACAACTGAATTGGATGCCCCTTTACTTCTGTGTTATAATTTAATCATCCATCCCCGTTCACTTTTTCTTTGCCACTCATTAGAGACCTCTACCTGATTTTCCCTTCGGTTATGCTTTTCTGCAAGCTGGAAGTCCGAGCCTTTTTCATGTCTCTTCACAAAGGGCTGCTTCTTTCATTAAAACATCCTCGTCGCCTTTTGCAGTAGTTTTTCTAGTTTCAGGAAGGGGTAAGTAGGGCAGGCTGCAGTGGTTGAGCTTGAGCACAGCACGGATTTATACAATGGCCTAAAGGTGCTTCCTTGTCTGTTGTTTCTTTCTTCTGAACAGTTCTTAACTTTCTATTTGTCTTTTTGATTACTGGTGAGCAAGGAGCCAGCAATTTGAGAGCACTACCCACAGCAGTTCCAACATTTTTTTCCTGGGTGGTGATAATTAATTTAGAACGCATTGCTGAAAAATATATAATTGAAGTTGCTTTTTTTCTGAAATGCATTACATTGCATTTACCAACACAGATTTTCACCTGCTATTTGATCTTGCATGCACTCAGTATCCTGAGATACTTTGGCAATTTTGCAGTCAGGCTTTGCTTTGACAGAAAAAGAAGAAGAAGAAAAAAAAGAGATTTACAAAGCTTTACCAACTCAGTGTTCACTCCCTTCCCCAGCTCATTTACGAATCTGCTGAACAACTCGGGTCTCATTAAATCTCTGTGAGCGAGGGCCCTTGCTGCACTTCTCCAGTCCTCTGTCTCCTGTCTTTTAACCACTTATTGATTTGATCCTGATGCTAAAACAGAGCTGTCAATGAACAGGGAGATGGTTTGGGCTGAAGATGTTGCCTTTCTCTCGCACAGAAAATGTGACAATGGGGCAGGGTGTGCAAAATTGCTCCTCCATGGCCAGCAGTCCTTCTTCTGCAGAGATATGGGGTTTTTTCAAGAAAGGCTTGCCAAAGAGTGAAAGGGGCCCCAGGAGAGAAATACCTTCATCCCCCCTTCTCTCACTGATCTGGACAGCATTTGAAGGTGTCTCTGGGTGGCAAAAGTTTCCCGAGCCACTGTATATGGTTAGGGTTGTCAAGCACTGGAACAGGCTGCCCGGGGAGGTGGTGGAATTGCCATCCCTGGAGGTATTTAAAAGACGGGTAGACGTGGTGTTGAGGGACATGGTTTAGTGGTGGTTTTAGCAGTGTAGATTTATGGTTAGACTTGATCTTAAAGGTCTCTTCCAAGCTAAGTGATTCTGTGATACAAGAGGAAGACAGTGAGGAGACAATATGACCCAGGGGGCTATGAAGCTCCCTGTGAGGCTCCACAGGACCTATAATAGTTGTCCAATGGTTTGGCATTAAACCACTCCCTGTTGCTGCTGAGGGACATCAAGGAACAAGAGGTGGCTGTCAACCAAAGACATCCATCATGTGCACACCCAACACTGCATTTCTGTTGCTTTTGGAAGTAGTGTTAGGCAATGCCTCTAGGGATGCCAGGAGGTATGGTCCTGGAGAAGAGTAGGGAAAGGCTTCCTGCTGGGCTGTGCTGGTTCAGTGGAGCCACTGCACTGGGGAGGACTGGGATGTACCTTGGAGGCTTCCCCAGAGCCAGGCAGGCAGGGCGCTTGTACAGCTCTTCTGCCTATCTCCTGCCAGACTGCGATTGCCTGGCTTCTGGCACTGGCTGCCTGAATCGCTTGGAAATTGCCCCCTCCAAATTCCTCTCATCTCTTTGGAATTGCGTTTAAAAATTTCCTTCTGTGGAAAGCTGCTGTGGCCTGCTTGCTCTGATCCAAAATGGAAATACTGGGAAATGTGATGTTTTCCAGGGACGAAAATGCAGCCTGACTCGTAGCTCTGCTGGAGCAATGCTGAAGAATTTCTTCTAGACGTGGCCCTCTTTTAGCACCTCATTCAATTCCTTGCCAATCGTGCGGTCCTCCCAGGAGAGCTACAGCTCTGACGTTACTTCAGATTAATTTATCTAGTTAATGATCATAGCAATCAAGATTCAGAAAGGAAATATTTTTGTAGGGGGAAAAAAAAAGATAAGTGGGTTTTGTATCAAAGGAGTTCATTGACCAATTATTGAACAAGCAGAAATGACAAGTAAAAATGGTTTTGTATTCATTTGTCTGTGACACAAAACAGTACAAGCTGAATCATTCATTGCCTGAAATATCCAAGCTCATAAAAATCTGCTCACTGCTGCAAATCTGTTAGTAAATCATTGCATAAAAAGCACACTGCACCTTTAAAAACTATTAATTGCATTCCTGCCCCATTTTATTCCTTACGCTTTTGTCTCTCATGGTTGAAATACTTTTCAATTCTCCTGAAAGCTGTTTTTTATTTATTTCAAAATAGACCTAGTATTTAGTATACATATTTTCCAGGTTGCTATCATGTGAATGGATGTGTGTCTGCACTAAATGTTGACTGTTATGTCTAATAGCCTACTCAGAATATTGGATTTATCCCCCCTTAAGGGCAGAGCTGGGAGCCCGATTTATTTGTACTAGTTGGAGATTTCAATATACACATATGGCTAGATCTTATATGCGAAAGTAAATCATGTCAGGTTACTTAAACAGAAACATCCCTTTGATCACTGCAGCAGATAAAAATTAAGGTTTGTCTTTGTCACTGTGACTCTCAGTTTGGAAAATCGATCTGGCCAAATCAAGCATTTCTACAGCACCTAGCGCCATGGAGCTCCGCAGGGTGTAGAGAGGAAAGCAGCATCTCTCCAACAGGGATAATCATATCCATATTCTCCGCTTTGGGTTAATCATTAGCTTTCTGAATGCTTCCAGTCTTCCTTCTGTTCGTGTGGGAATACTTTAGGGGATCCTCTTTATTTACAGCCAGTGGATTTACACTCCATGAGCGGCTGCAATGGGTTTGTGGGCGCCAGCACTGCTGTTTGGGAAATTCACAGGACATCTGGAATAATTTGATGGTTTTATGTCAATTTTTTTCTTTTTTTTTTTCTGTCAACATTTTCTCATTAGCGAAGGGCTGCGAGATGGGTGCACCTTTCTTACAGGAATAAGCCTGGAGGAGCACGGGTTTGGAGCTTTGACTTGAGTCTACCAGTGGTGCACCCTGTCAGAGCGAGCATTACTAGGGGTGGTTCCGGCCACGTTCAGTTTCCTGGCTTGAAAATTACTTGTATATTCTTCTATTGCTCCTGAAAATACGGGATGATCACAAAGTGCCTGAAACCCCTTTGAACCCAGACTGATGGACAAGGGTAGAGCTATGACCAGTGCAAAAACAAGCTCCTGAGAGAGCTCAGACTTCTTCAGGAGTTGTTCTTCTCCATGTTCACCAGAGAAATGGGTCAGGTTACACATTCAGATAAGCATTTTCCATACAGAAGACAACATTGTCCTCCCCTGCATATGACAGAATACCAGACTGAGAATGTGGCTGTTTTGGGACTGTTTCTTTTCAGAAATGTTTGTTTTAGTTAATTTTGAAGGGGGGGAAAGAAGAAGCCTATCCCTGTCCCATGATTAATGTAAGGCTGACCATGAACAAGATAATAATAGCCCCATCCTCTGGGAACCAAGCCTCTCCCTAATTGCTTTATTGGCAATTAGTCACCATGTGTCACCAGACTGTCACCACCCTCATGTTCATTTTCCATGCTCTTGTTACAGAAAGTTACTGCTGACTCTACAGGGTGTAACAAGAGCTTCTGTTTATTACCAGGCTTTTCTTAGCTCTTCGAGGACTTGGGTTTGGTGTCCTGGTGAGGCCAAGGACTGGGGCAGATATTTGGGTTGAACACTTGCTTGGATCTGAGTACACCGCGCCCCAGTATGGACTTTTCTGAACTAGACTCAGCCATGACTTGGAGGGGTGAATCCCTGTGGAGTGAAATTGTGCCTGCAGCTACAGAGGGTAATTGTAATAATGGGGGGTGAGAGGGAGAGAGAGAAAGAAAACGACATATAAAAGAACTGGTTTGAGTGTCTCAGAACTGAGCAAAACCATATGTAGGCACTGATGAAGCTGTTTGGTTTTTTATGTAAAAATGTGGCTGTTCACCCCACGCTCTGGAGAGGAAACATGGAGTTTTGCAGCTGAACCGGGTGGTGCACGACCTCTGATATCTTGCCCTAGGTGACCCTGGCATCTGCAGACTTGCAAACTGAAGCTTGCAGAAACGCTTGTTTGAAGACGGGCATGGTGAAGTCGTAGTCCCCTCCTTCCCTCAGATATTTCGATTATACAGGATTTTCTGATAGAAAAGCATTGCACTAATTCTGTCCCCTCCCAAGCACCACCCTTCTTAGCTCCTTCAGAAACTGGTGAAGTAATCAGCCACAGCTACAGACACTTCGCTCTAAATAAATATCTGATTCAGAGTAAGATCATGGCAAAAGAGATCTCACCCCAAAAGCTGTAACACAGCCTCTTTCCATTTCAGCATTGCTCGCTGGTCCAGTGTTTGCAGTAGGCTGCATTTCCCACATTGCATCAGTCTGGGACAACCTTAAAAAGAAGAGGGCACTTCATGAGTTAACAGAGCTGAACTAGACTCAGTGCTGAATACAAGGTAGCGGGAGAAGTATTTTTTTTTTTTAGGTATCGGGAGAAGTATTTTTTCTGCTAGGTTTTGCCTTTGTGCGTCTGACAAATCTGGTTCAGCATGATCTGCTGTGTAGCATTAGGAGAGAACACCAAGTAATCAGGAAAGCACTATTGGCTTTTTCCACAATATTCTGACAATTTCATACATAATTTGTGGAATTCTGTTTTGTCACTGTGCATTTACCTAATTCTTTACCAAATCCTCCTAGCACTCTCCCCAAACCACCCCACCCTCATCACTCGTTAATGATTTAAAGAAAGAAAAAAGCCCACGAAACCAAAACCAACACCCCCTTCCCCCAAATCCAAAATTCATTTGTTAGAAATGGTTTACCTTATTCAGTTTTAGTTACTGAAGTCTGGATCTCTGCTTCTAAGCACTTGAAATCCTGTCCTGAATCCCTCTGAGCTCAGCAAACGAGGTTCTGGTTTTGATAACTTCTGCACCTAATTTTCATGTTAGAGCATTTTGAGCTACTTGACACCGGGATCAACTGCAACCCTGGAAGGCAGGCCTTGTGTTGGCTACAGGGGAGAAGCTATCTAGCAATTGCTTTGCAGGAAACATTTCCTGGCATATTTTGTTTTCTCCTGCTCGGATACATTGAACGTAACAATTAACATCGGAAGTGTGAAGGAGCCGGCTTTCAACATGTTCTTCCACCCCTCCCATCTGAATCACATCACACATCTCTGTTTAGTCTATTAAACGAGATACTGTTAAAGTTATCTCCCGAACAACTTTATTTAATCAGTTTCAGTTAGTAAAAAAGATTTAGCCAACAGCTATTTCCCTCACGCCGGCTTGCAGCTCCGAACAAAACAGCTCCCTGAAGAGCAGGAACAGAGTTCATTGAGGAACATGCTAATTAAAGCTGGATGAGTTTCCCTCATTAGGTGTAATTACTTTAGGTTTTGCAGGCTGTCTTCTATGGGGTGTCCTTCCTGGCTGATGTGTTGAGACTAATTAAGAATCTGCGATGTGCTAAGTGCGTAATTTCCAGCAGAGACCTTCTTTTCAGTGTCCTGGCTTTCCCAGTGTCCACAGTAAGTAACCTCTGTACATTAAAATAATGTTTTCATAAATGGTTAGGGGTGTATAGCATAACATACCCATGTATAAAATAGATAAGAGCTGTAGGCTTTCTTTTACCATTTGAAAATGGATTTGGACTAGTTAGGAGAATAAACAGTGCTGAGCCTGTCACGGCTGCAAGCAAAGCCTCTTGCACAAAGTTTAGGGTTGCTGTCCCTGAGCGAACACAGATTGACCCCCAAAGGGTGAATGAGGTGTAACCTCTCTGGTAATCTCACGGTCCAAATAGCTGTGGAATTATCGACTTAGAGCATTTCTCTAAAGGGCAACATGGGCCAGGAGGACATGAGAGGGTACCTAAGAGGCAGCAAAATCTCACATCTCCTTCTCTGACTCCAGCGGGGCCTTAAATAATTGCTGGAGAGAAACAGATTCACAGGACAATAATTTTAGTGATAGCCAGCATCAGATTCACCACAGATCACCTACTCCCTCACAGGAAATGCTGTTTATCCAGATGCTGTTTATCCGGTGCTGCGGGAAGCAATGGCTTACTTATACGCGTAGGTACCGCTCTGTGTGAATGAAGTCTGCAGCCATCTCTGAATCTCAAAGGGCTGAGAAGCACCACTTAAATCTGGTCTACAAGCAGCTCAGCCAGCTGGCCCACTGAAAAAGTCCTGCTGCTGATGGAGATGGAGAGATTGGCTAATTTATCTTCCCTGCACAGCACTATTCACCATGGTGCTGTCGTATCCCCCCAGGCATCCTCACCATGCCCGCAGGACAGAGGAGTGGGGTAGTCTCATTTTTCCAGCATCTCACCCCCTGATGTCCAACGCCAGGCACAAAGTGTGCTCAAAGATAAAGCCAGGCCAAAAGAGAGCAAATCAGCTTCCAGGTATCCGTAACCGATACCAGGGTGCATTTCCTCCAGCTAAGCTCTCCCAACATAAATCCACCTCTCTTGGGGGAAAAACGGGTGCCTAGGGTGCGGCTTGCACCTGCGGTTTACGGGTTAGGCTTATGAATTGTGAAGGTAAGGGTGAGTTTTAGGTGAACTGCCTTACCAAGATCTGGTTTTACTTTGTTACCGAGTAGAACAAATGCTGTGGCTTGACAGCCAATCCTTCAAGAACTTCTGGACTGTCAAAAGATCCCATCTGCAAACGGGAAAAAGAAAAAAAAAGGTAGCTTAAAGCTAGTGTAGTATTCCACAGAAAATGTCAGTGTTGGCAGTTTATAAAGAGGTTTTTCTCATAGTATCGACACAGAACACTGCACCTCAGAGTAAATTCCTTTCTTTATGTTGTAACATGTGAGAAATGTGAGTTCTACCATTTTTCATGTAGGAGATGTTTTGCCTTCTCAGAAATGAAAGCATTAGCCAGATCCTACCAGTTACATTTGTCTTTCATTTTGAAATTACTTTCCTTTTGTATTTCGGTTCCAGTTTGTGGCTATATCCTTTTGGACACTGTATGCCTACAATCGAGAGCTGGTTTACCCCAAAAGCCTTGATGGAGTCATCCCGCTCTGGTTAAACCACGCTATGGTGAGTAAGAAACACCCCTGCCTCTTGCAGAGGCAATGTGTGTCCCACCGTTGCATTGTGCCTCTTTCCAGAAGAGTTTCGTGGCTTCTTGTTTCTCAGCTTCCCCCTTCCTACTTATCTGAATCTGATGTTGAGCTGTACACAGCAAACATGCATGTGCTTGAAGTCGCCTCGAAAAGCCTTTTAGCACACAAGGAATGTCAGTGAATCGGTGCTTGTCAAACTTCTGAAGTCAATGAGATGGCGTGTAGTCATAGGGAAAAAAAAAATCTCTTCTCAGTTCTTGTAGCTCAAAAAATAAATTGTTTCTACAAACAGACATCTATGAAATACAAAATGGCTGGGAGTATAACAAAGCCGTTCTTAATTTTTTAAAAAGGTGAAAGAACCAAAGAACATCTGACAGCTCAACAGCTAATAAGCTAATGTGTGCACAGCTTTGAATAGCTGAATTGCAATGATTGTTTACAGATTTTCTATAAATACTTTCCAGATTTCTCCTTCATTTGCTCTGGCTGTTTTTATGATGTGTTGAATAATCACATATTTCTCATCAGTCAAGTGTAAGGAGGCTGACAGTAACATGGAAACCGTGGGTGGATTGTAAGGTCAGGGAGGCCTCATGGGGCTAACGGGAAGGGGGAGAGAAGGGAGAGGTTCAGTGCTAGACTGAATCAGAGAAGCCAGAAAGTATGAAATAATCGCACAGAAGACTCATTTCTCTCCAGACGTCATTTCTGAAGCACAACCCTTTGCAACCCACTGCAGCAGTTCCCGATACATGTTGAAGGTAAATGTGGGAGGCTTTGGGCTTTCTGGCTGAGGACGCTTGCTAAAGGTTTTGGGCAGCCACTAGATTTAGACAGACGCCTTCAGATACGTGTGCCTGGAATCCAAACACACATAGGCATGCCTGCATTACTGATAGCCGAGTGATAAACTGCAGCCATCCTGCACTTTTTAACCTTATCACCTGCTCTCTGCCCACCAATCCATCTCCACCGGGGCCCTTACACGCCTGTCCAAATCTCCACACAGACGCAAACAGGCACCGCTCTTTCTCAAAACCGTCATCCACCGAAAAGAAAGATTCCCTGGGTCCTCGTCATCACACTGCTTTCAGGTCTGGGACTTGGTATGGGTGACTGACTGAGGTTTAAAATCTTTGGGGTAGTGGAGGTGCCGGGGAAGGGGAGGGCACAGGGTGGAGCTGAGAGGAGATGGGCTTTGCTGCTTGTTTTAATCCCAGCGCACAGCTGAGAATTTGCCCTTTCCATTTCCACATTTGTTTATGACACGGGAAGGTTGAGAGATGCTAGAACATACATTTTTATTTCATGTGCAAGAAGTCTCTGCACGAATCCCTCAAACATATTCGTTATAACTTCTTTCTTACCCTACCTACATCTACATTTCATAACAGAGTCATTCTGACAACAACAAAAAGCTTTTCCACTTCAGAAATGTCAAAAACAGGTGTTTAAAAAGGAAAACAATTCTTCCTCAAAATTATTTTGACGAGAGAGAAACTTCACATAAAGCAAACCTCTATCACAACCTAGTATTTTATTTCTAAAGCTCTTAATACACTGCAGACATCTTGTGTTTGACAGTTCCTGGGTGGGAAATTTTCCTTCCAGTTACTATTGAGTGTAAAACATCTGCCACCAGAGAAGACTGATCCTCGCTATTGACAAGCCCCACATTTTGGGACACCTTCCAACAGGTGCCTTCAGGCTTAGCTGGGGCATTTCTTTCTTCCAATCCAAAATATCTGCTGGGAACACTGGGAAGATCCAGGGAGCTACTGACACTTTAAGGGATAATCTCCAAGTTCTGATTGCCCAGCAGACACTTTTTCATTGGGCTCATTTCCTTGCACATCGCTATACTTTATGGCTCTGAGATTACAGACATTTCACGGCAGATTAAGGCAGCATCTAGCTGGCTTTGGTGGAAAAAGACATCAGTGTATCAGTAGTAGATGTCAGTGCCATATCTTTTGCAGTGGGAGTATTTTTTTTAATCTCTGTCTATTTTAACATTGTAAATAGGGAAAACATATGTTGTTATGTAACTGAAGAGTGATCCTGAAAAACAGACATGCAAAACCACTTCAGGAATACCAAGCTCCTTAAGTTCGCAGTGGTGCTGCAGCACTTTCCTTGCAAAAGTGAACTAGCCTTTTATTTTTCTCACATTTACTGCTCTTGCAGCAGAAGAATGTTGCCCACCTGGTAGTCCAGAGTTGTACAGAAAGCTTCACGTTTTAGGCATGTTTTTACACTCTGAGCAAAAAACATTTTTTACTTTGCAGAAAGAAAGGATGGCTAATGCAGAAAGGAATCTTATTAATGTTTGAAGGAGGCCAAATACTCCAGGCTAGCTGAGTTTCTCTCTTTGCCTTTCTACTGAGTTTGACCCAAGGGCTGCACCTCAGTTTCCGCTTCTGTTTGCCTGGGATAATTGTGTTTCACCATCTTTATACAAAACTTTGAGCTTCATGGATGAAAAAAACCCCACCCTACTTATGTCTCAAGTACGATTATTTTATTTGAACAAGATTTTGAAAGTGGAAGATAGCTGAGACAAAAGATACGCTGGCCAATTCGTCAAGTGAAATTGTTTATTTCTTTTCCAGTCATCTCTTTTCAAGCAACATCTGGATACTCTCCAGAAGGCGACTAACTCCTGGAGACAGCTTGGATTAAATCATATGCATGTATTATTCAACTTAATGGCAGTATAGAGGAACGCTACATTTTGAAGGGTCTGACAGAATTGAACGCTAAACAAAGAAGGGCAATGGCAGGTCAGAAGAGATCACTCAAAAACATTTTAATCTATAACAACAGAAAACATACGTATCAACATTGACCAGATACGTTCACAAAAATGGTAATGGTACAGTTGCCTTTTTGTAAAGGTTTATATTTTCAGTCTGTAAGGCGCAGTTCTTGTAAAAAGCAAAATTTCTTGCAAAAAGCACATTTTTCTTTATTTTCAGGCTGCAGCTACATTTAATTTAGCCATCTCTTTTCTTAATTTGTTCTGTAGCCACGCTACACTCTCACCTTGATAAAAATCAGCATTTTAATGTCCTGGACACTTTACTGATATATAGTTATGAACTGTGCATGTTCTGAAGACCTTAGAAGCTAAATAAGAATAAAAGAGGAGGGATGGTAAATGGAGGCACAGAAGAAAAATTACTTACCTGGAACACTTTCAGCAAAAAATGACAACAGACCCCACATGGCGTGAGCCTTTCAAGCTCTTCTGCACTGTTGCCCGATGAAGAGTAGCTAAGCAGTATCTGAATGCAAAAGGAAAATACAGGAGGCTGAATGAACAACCTGGGTGCAGACGAGTAGTTTGCCTCCCCTGAAGCAAGCCACTGTACTCTGACAGTAAGAATACCAGCAAGACTCACCACGTCCCCTCTCATCGTGGAGATTCTTGGTATTTACAAGCTTGTTGTGTCCTGCCCATCCAGCTAAACCCTTACCATTCCTAGTGTGGACACAACTACACCAAGAGAAATGTTATTTTGGATTAGTATGATTTACTTCCATCCGGAAAAGAAAATAAGTTACATGAATACAAATTACTTTTACTCCTATGTGAGGGCATCTATGTGAAGGATTATAACTTCCTACAGCTATTTGAGGAAGCTGCTGCAACACTAATCAACCAAGGGGGTGCCAAATCAGTGTGGAGCAGAACCCGCTTGTCCAAGCCACTCTAACCAGACTCCTGCTCTAGGTGTGCATGCAAGAACCTCCTTAGGTCCATCTTCCACCATCTTAAATGATTCTCCTTGCAATTGGTATTTAATGCTTAATAATTCTTGTATATTTACACAAGAGAGAAACATTTCCATTTGTTTGCATTTCACAGTATCTCAATTTTAAGCTGTCTGGCAACTATGGACATTCATAGCCTTCCAATTACATTCAGCTTTTGGCAAAGAAGTAGTATGTGTGTGTGAGGGATATGGCACATGAAATTAATCACCCCGCATGTTTTAGAGCAAAGATGCTCGGCTTTTCCCAGCACTACACATATATGGTTTTGAAGTTCCCATTTTTGTTGACATAAGCCCATTTCCTCAGGGAGAAAGTGTGTGTTTCACAGACAAATGTTATGGCAGGGAATCCTCCAGGGCTGCTGCTACCCCGACGTGCACAGGTGCAGCCTCCGTAACCCCCCCCACGAAGGAACAGCTGGAGACAAATATTCCACAGCGAAGGACATGTCACTTCAGTCTCATGTCAGCTTCCAGCTGCAGTGCAACATCAGCTTCTTAGACTAGGTATCTGATGTCAGGGAGAAATGCAATTAAAATTCTGGCATTGACACGGAGACAAAACATTTCCTGGTAAGCAATAGGATATTCAGCCAGGGCCTTATTTCCAAAAATGCATGCATACATGCAGGAAATGTTATCTCTGAAGCTCTTTTGCCTTGGATCATACGCTTGGTCTGAACATTTCATCCATTTGCACGATGAATGAAAAAATAAAAAAATAAAAAAAAATGTTGCTTTTCAAATGAGCATGAACAGACTTGGAAAGGGCAGAAACAGATAGTAGCTGCCAGTTGAGAGAGGAGTGCCGCTGGAGTTAAATTGAGCAATAGCTTCCTGACTAATTTGTCACCACACCTGCTCAGTAACAGGACTCCTTGTACCTCCCGCTCCATCCATAAAATAAATCTGTGCTTCCCTGAAAATGAACTGGTGGCTGAGAATATAAAAGACAGCTAGTAACTCTGAGAGAGACTAATTTCTTTAACTAAATATTTCAATCAAGGCAATGTACTAGTTAAAGAAATAAAATGAACTATAATGCTTAAGCCCCTCCCACCCTAAAAAATAAAGAGAGGTTAAGAGAGGAAGAAAAATGTATAAGGACAGATTACAAAAGAAAATTTTAAAGGAGGCGCTTGAATGAAGGCAGTATCACAGCAAAATAACTCAAAAGAGGGAATTTGTTCCAAAATGATGTCAAGAAAGGACAGAGCATACAGAGATTCAGAAAATTATGAGCAGTATAAAACTAAATAGAGGTTATGGTGACAGGAAGCCATTTAGTTTTATTACACGCAGATAACACAGGCTGTAATTGTTTATAAAAGCATCCAACCCAAGGAAATTTCCATAGAGGAGAGGACATTTCCCAACAAAGAGCTGAATAACTGTGTAAACATCTCACGGGTCAACCAGTGCACACTGGCTTCAGGAGCCTCATAAGACAGCACCGAAGCAGGTTTTTCCTTTTTCTTTGCGGTAACATACCAACGGAGGAGATACCAGCATGAGTATCAGTCGCTAGTGGTTGTCAGCACACAAAGCTCTGCAGGGAATTTGTCTGAAAGGAGAAACACGGGCAGTTTTTCAAAAGCACTCGATGGTGTCCAACTGTACCCAGTAGAGTTTAGTTTGGCCAGTGGTAACTGTGAAAAATCCCCCGCGAAAGTCTCACATGTTAATGGAAAGCAGACACGGAGGGTGCGTAAATGCAGACAGATGAGAAACAAACAGCTAAGGTCAACCGAGGCATCGTTTCCTTCACTCTGGAGTCAAACGGGGTCAAACTGCAATGCACGCGTTAGGCGTACAAGTGATCTCAGCAGCTCTGGGGAGATTATTCAGGGGCTTAAAACTCAGCCTAGGCTGGAGCCTGCAGCTGAGCACAAGCTCTGCCCAACCCCATCTCCTCAGCCCCAGGAAACCTGCTTCTACTTACATTCTCAACAGCAAAACGGGGCTATAACAGTGGATAAATACACAAATTACTGGACATACACGGGAAGTAAAAATTCCATGTGGTCTTACCAAACAGAGAGGACTATTTATCTCAGTTTAAACTCATGAACCTGAAACGTATCCTGGGAAACATACAACATAGGGTAGGAAACAAAAAATAAACAGGGGAAGAATTTCATTCTTCTCCATGGGAGATAAGTTATCATGCCAATATTTCAGATAAAGTTCAGCATATGTTGAAGAAACTTTTTCCCCCCTGTATTCATATGACATATTTTATGAGCAGCAAAAAGAATTTTGCAATTTCACAACTAGTTCAGATTCACCTGAGTTTGTCAGGAAAAAAGCAAAGGAATCAAACCCAAGTTAAAAATCATGGTAACTGCCAAAAAAGGGCCACAGAGGATTTTTAAATCAAATGTTTGGAATTAGAATTCAGATTATAACTGTGATAAGTTAACAAAATGTCTCTGATAATTTTGAAAGTCTCATGACTTTTATCTTTCCTCTATAAAAATAATTTTTTTTAAAAAGGCGTTTAAAATACTTCTGTCCTTATAAAATTTGTGAGCCGAAAGTTTTCCTCAACAAGCAGAGGTTCTTAAACAAGTAAATATATTAATAATTCAAATAACATAAAAATAAGTACTAACAGGATTCCTGCCAAGAGAAGAAAAAAGCTCTCTGATTCAGTTCGGTTCATTGATAGCCTGATCAGTACATGCAGCTATTGTTTCAGCCTGTTTTCCTTACCTTGGAGTGAAATAGGGCTTTTCTCCCTCTGTGATAATTATTTTTGACAGTTTCACTGTTTATATGTGAAACTGAGAAACTGTTAATTGAAATAAAAAATGAGTCACTGTTTCCAGCAATTTTTGCCAATGTTTTGATCTGTGTCAATCTGAGCTTAATTATTAAGTTTTCTTTAAAGCAAGAGGCAAAACTCTATGTTTGAATTTGGCCCCGAACAAATACTGCACCCTTCAGACATATGTCAGTTTGAGGATATGTATGTGCAGCTAAACAGGATTGAAAATATATTTAATGACCATGCACTAGAGACCTATGGTAAAAATAACTCAAATGAGAAAATACATGGGGCTTTTTGAGAAGGATATGAGAAGTCTTTAAAGCCTTTCAGCAGATATGATTAACCATGATATATGGTCTATCACTAACGATGCTGCCAAAGTCAACATCTATCAGCTGTGAGAGGGAAATCATTTGGAAAGCCAACTGTGTGTCATAGGCAAAGGGCAGATTTTGCAGCCTGCAGCCAACCACGGGTTCCTCTGGTGTCTCCTATGTAAATAACGCATCTGCTCTCATAAACACACTCAGTTATTTGGTAGAAATTCCACCGTGATTTTACAATTAATGGTCAAACTTGGCTTGGCAGAAATACATGAAGTCACCAGTAGACCCAGATAGCAGAAGTGCAAGGGAAGACTTTCCCATGTATTTATTGGGCCTGAGGTGTATATGTACATGAAAAGGAAGCTGGGAGGGAGAAAAGCTTTATACCCACAAAGGAAAAATGCTAAACCAAAAAATTTTCATCCTGAGGTGCATGAAGTAGCTGAGAACTGTTGTAGAAATCCATCTCAAGAAGGCATTTGCATGGCAAGTTTTAATGGCCCTGCAAAAAGCATATCTAGTTAATAGATACAGTGATTCTCTCTAACTAGGAATAAGCTAATAATCCATTAATAAATAAAATTGGATTAATATATGGCAAACTATTTCTTCACAGACACAATTATTTGTACAGAAGACACAGCACACGCTTTAGTAAGTCCTGTGCCAGTGTCATTGTTGGATTTGGGATGAAAGCAGCTTTCCTATGTCACAATATTATTTTTTCTTTTTCCAAGTCAGGATAGATCCAAAACTTTTAAGAAACTGTTCACGAAACAAGAGGCCAACAGCCCCACTCCCAAATACTTTCGCTGCTCTTGGAGGTGGGAGCACTTTTTCAGGGAGTGGGAAGCTCAGCTTCAAGCCCCTGAGAATTAGACAGAGCAGAAATCTGAACCTACCCCTTCCACTGAACTCTTGGCTATTTCCAAAAGCAGACCAATTTTCCAGCTTTGCCAGTGACTTTCAAATTTCTTTTGATTCATGGGCGCCTGAGTACTTTCTCTAACGCCTCCATAAGTGGAGGAAACCACCAAAAAACTAGTTAAGCAAACCAGCGTTTTCTAAAACAACACAGAATAAAAAGAAGAGCTCCCCACTATCTTTCGTAACCACGATCAGTTTGCTACCCATCTGCAGTGCTGATGCGTGTTTGAGCAGTGGGCTCCCCCTCGCCAGCCCCAGCTTGTTGCTCCCTGCGATTGTATCATGCTGTCCACACATTGTTCGTGTGCTGCTGCAGGGTGCCTCCAGCCATCATCCAGCGTGGTGCCACTCACTCCTGTGAGGCAAATGAGAAACTGTAAACGAGATGCAAAGCTCTGCTTTTCTCTCCTCTTCCCCGGTTCCTGCAGGGTTCATGTAGCGTAAGGCAGCGCAAAGATGTATGAACTGAGAAAGAGAAGTTGGCTAAACCAGTGGAGATGTTGGTGGTCTTAGTCATGACAGCTTGCTCCTGTCAGAAGAGGAAAGAACCCATTTCTCCACGCTGTCATGGTTTGGGCCAGATTGCCCACTGAGGCGGACAACAGATGCTCTTCCCCACCTCTCTTTTCCCAAGGAGAGGAGGGATAGAGAGAAAGAGACTTACGAGTTTAGAAGGAACTAAACTACTTCAATGAAATATTCAAATTAAAAAAAAATAAATATATACAAAACCGCATCAAGCCAGGATGACAATTGCATCACCAGCAGGCACTGGGGAAGTCCCAGACAGGACTAAGTGATGAATGGGAACTGGATACCAGATCTGGATTCGTGATCAAGATCAAAGCCAGACAAACAGACAGACCTCCTCAGACACCAGCCATTGAAGAAAGAGGGCTGACCCTTTGGTCTGTCAGCTTTTATACTGAGCCTGAGGCAGATGGGATGGAACACCCCGTTGGGCAGTTTTGGGTCACCTGTCCTGTCCGCTCCTCCCCAAAGATGCAACCCCTCTACGCTTTCCCTCTTCTGACCCTCCAACGGGGCAAATACCAAAGTTGGCTGCCGTTGGGTGTTATAGCAATAAATATAAGCAAGAGCCTCTCTGCATACCTGCCGTGGCATCGACTGTAACATGCGTCTTATCACTCTGAGAGCGAACAGTTTCTGCACAACATGCTGGTAATTTCAGCCGTTAGAAGAGGCCTAGCTAGAAAGTAGAGTTACTGAACAAAACTGGTCCCGTTTTACCTCAAACCAGGACACCATGCTTTCATCCTCTGCTTCTGGATGCGGGCACTTGCACCAGCTCTGGAGTCTGCATGGCCCCTGGTGAGCTGGGTCAGAGGAAAACTGAAGCTGGGTCAGAGATGCCCAGAGGGCACTTGGCAGAATCACACTCAACTTCTTGTCTAACTTCTCCTGTAAAGGACTTGCCCAGCTCCCTTAAGTGGTCATTTCCCTGCTTGCCCTTGCTACATATTTCCCAGTATAAAGCTATATTTCTCTTGAGGAAAACTGAGACAATCACTTTTGGTCCTACCCACAATGGGCATGGAGAACTTGCCCATCACAGCCATCACTCTACCGACCTCTCAAGCCTTTGAAACCTCTCTCATTTTCCTTTTCTCTCTAGACACAACGCATTCAGTCCTCATTTCTACACCTTTCTTTGGACTGCTTTTCTGTTCATACTTTCTTGCTGTTTGTGCTGTCCTTTTCTGAATGTGCTCCAAATTATCTGCACCTGTCAAAATGTGCCCTAAATCAGAGACAGAGCACCAGCCAAAACCTCATCAATTCAAGTGGAGCAGCATAGTTACTTCCCAGGTCTTTCTTACACACAATATTCCTGTTAATACCATCTCAGAATGCCACAAGTTTTTCCATTAAAGCAGCATCATACTGCTGACTTGTACTTATTTAACATCTACTCTGAGAACAAAAAGACCCAAACTAAGGAAATAAGTATATAAAATAACCCCCACCTAAAAACAGTTCACTTCAACAAAGCATTATTTCACCAGGTCACTCATACTAAATCCCTCTTAGGACAGCAGTAATACAGCTGGAGCAACCAGCTTATGTTTGTTAGAAGTGTTTAAATTAATTAAAAGATTAGCAAGGACATTTCATGTATCCCAGAAGAATTTTGTAGCCCACTGGATGTCAAATGAAAACCAGAACTCGTATCTAGTTGGCATAACGGACAAATCCACTGTGAAGGGCTAAAGCCTAAAAGTGAGGACAAAGTGGAAGTTTTCCATCATTTCCATCGTGCATGGACGTTTTGTGTTTTATTCAAAGAAAAACTGTTGACCACCTGTGGAAAATAAACTTTTTTAAAAAATCATTTTAAAAGCAGCTTAACATATAGATTTCTAACTAAAATACTGTTACAGGGATTATATATGAAAACTGTGTGCGCTAAAGACATTTTTCTAGTTAAGTGAATCCAGGAATCACTTGTACTGATACAACAAGACCTCTGCTATCACCAAGCGGGTTATAGAGCTGAAGAATATCTTTGTGAAACAGAACAGAGGAAAATCTCAGTGCCAACAAGTGAGAGGAACTGCAACATCAAATAAATCTTTTCTATCTCTCTTCTCTGAAAGATAACAACTGAGACGGAAGGGTTATTTTGGTGGTAAGACAGCCAGGTATGAATAGCAGCTCCTGGGGTGTACTGGAGGGGCTGGAGGACATGTAGCTTCCAGTGAGCTGTCACTTGGCAGTGGCAGACAAAATAGGTATGTCTGCCTCTTAAACAAATAGGTAACAAATGTTTTCATGCCTGCTGTAGGTAGCTCAATGTGCATTTAAAGAATTTCATGTGTATATGTGGCAACTTATACTATAAATATACAGCAATAAAACTTTGACACCATACTACCGTATCAGATACTCAGCCCTCATACTTCTGACAAATACGTACATTGAAGGTACTAGAACCACTTCCTTGGGACAAGAGGAAACTTCTTACCATACACCCAGCACATTGTGCCTTTAGGGAAAAATAAAAATTCATTAGTTTGGTGTTTTTTTCTGTTTGAAAGTCTATCTGTCTTTCTCTGCTGCCCTCCCTGACTTCCTCCCCACATCTACCTGTGAAACACTCTGCTTAATTAATAGGAATTTAACCAGCTAGTCAGCTACAGTTGTTGCTATAGTTTTCTTGTATTACACCTCATTGACTGGTTTTGCTGTGTTGTTCCCCAGCGCTATTTAGGCCTTCTCTCACAGGTATTGAAACTTAAAACTGTCGTTTGCTTGCACAGGGAATATTACAAAACTTTTAGTGGGGAAATTTCACCTCAACAAATTATTTTCTGAAGTCGCCACAAATCAGCCAGCAACTTGGAGGTGTTAGCATCCCAGGAGCCCAGTGATGTTTGTTTAACATCTGAGCCCAGAAGGAGTTCTGCTGTGCTCCCAACTTCCCCGCAGGTGCACAAGTGCTGACCATCCCTCTTGGAGGCAGGTCCCCACCACAAAACAGTCAGTGCCACCAAGCTGGCTGCCCTGTGCTGAAAATCCTCAGCACTCAGACAGTTATCATCATAAAAGCCTTTGAAACTGAAGATGCTTAACAGACTTCAAACTCTTTGACCTGAAAAAGGGAGAAGGAAAAAAAGCTTCTCCAGAAAGCTAACTCTTTACTAGATCTTGGTTAAGCTTGTTTGAAGTTCCTTCATCGTCTTGAATCACAACTAATTTAAGTCCTCTGTATGTTTACCACATTTTTCACTTTACAGAGAGAAGCGTAACACACTGCATTTGCACTGGAGTAAACAATAAATGACAACATGTAAAATAAAATAATGAAGAGAATGTGAAGGCAATTTAGCAATTGCTTAATGAGTTCAAGGAGGAGACTTTTGACATCCTCAAGCACACGTAAAAATAGACTTCAATACCTTTTGTAGTCTAATGGGAATTACCAAAAAAATTATTGCATCATAAAGCATAAAAAGAAAGTTCACCTATTATGAAGTAACGCAGATCATTCTACAGGCAGACCTCATTACAGTACTTTTTACATCATGCTAACAAGAAAATTCACGTGCTCGTTACTGCAGGGGTACTTCTTCACTATAAAAAAAAAAAAAAAGTAGTATGCACAGTTGTGTACAACTACATTCAGTATTGTCAAATAATCCTTTGCTCACGGGCAGGCTCTTGAGGTTTGTGATCAGCAATGACCAAGGGTGAGACACTGTGACGGGTCAGTGATGGACTTTCTTTTCTCCTCAGCACACGGCTGTATTACCATTTGCAGTCCTGGAGATCCTTGCCACGCCGCATCGTTACCCAGCAAAGAAGAAGGGATTGATCCTGTTAGGATTTGTGTCTTTCCTGTACATCAGTTGGTAAGAATTACTTACTTTAAAACATTTTCTTCAAGTGATCTACTTTGCGAAACAAGGCCAAACACTGTACTTAGATTTGAGGCACATGGGAGACAGCAGTCTGTTCTGTGGAGAAGTCATTTAAATTTCAGCTGAGACCCATGAAAACTATTTCCACACTTAGGCAGAGCAGGTTTCTTCAAACACAATACAGGTCCTGAGAGCATATATAGTATCTCCTGCTCTTCTAAGGCCTCTGGTAGAAAAGCAACTAAATTGCAGTAAACTCCGGGGTTCATTGAGTTATTTCTGCTGGACTGGAGTTTTTATTTCCACCAGTAGCATCAAATTTACCTCCGCTCTCTGTCTTGCTCACTGCGAAAACACCAGATCTCAAAGGTCTGGGGGTCACAGAAGCAGAAGAGGAGTAAAACTCCGTTTGGTATTTGGCAGGGACACATGGCTGGGTTTAGAAACTTGAGAGGGAAAATGATACTCAAAGCCAGGTGTGAACTGATGGGTAGCAAGGAGGTATCTACCCCACTACCACCTCCGACTCCACCCATCCACACTGCCTACATTTCCAGCAATGTGCCACAGTTGATCTCCAACCTGTCGGAGGGTGATCCTGAGACAATATATCTGACACCCCCCCACCCACAGCCTATAAGCTATCTGCCCACCTCCTGTGTGAGTTGCACACCCCCAGAGCTGGGTTTGCATCTGCTCCTGCTCATTGCACCCCAGCTGCAGTGCCGGGGTCTGGAGGCATCCCCTGCTCCATCTAACTGTGGGCAGCTGCCAACACTTCAAACCACTCTGAGGGTGCCTTATGTTGAGACTCAGCTCAGGAACGGGTCCGTATAGTTTCAGGGTGTGCTGCGATATCACTTTCCAGAGCTCAGGAAACGCCTGGACCCTAGGGTGGAGGATACAGAACAACTGGTCAGCAGGGAGGTGATGTCCTCATGCAAAGATTTCTGAGAAGTCACTGGGACTATGAAGGAACCCATCTTTCCCATTCCTACTTGCCAATTCTCACTCTCAGCTAGAGACTACCTTCAGTCCACCGAATGAAAATCTGGAATAGAAAATAAACTGCACAGACAGAATGCTTTTGTGACTTGAAACCCATCAGAGTAGCTGTAGAAGCAACGGACTTCACTGATACACTACATAACCAAGTTAGGAGCCATTTATCCTAATCCAGCCAGAGCCTAATAAGATTATGACCAGGGCTTCCTAAATTCCTTTTCTGTGTTCTGGTTCACTCAGTTGCTTAACACCAGCTTTGTTTTGCTTGTCTTCAGACAGCGTTAGATTTTTACTGTCTTTGAGACCAGACAGCTCTCCGTGTGACTGTTGCAGTCACATGTGCCATGCTTTCCCCTAAAGCCCCTATCAGCTGAGCAATTTCATCCCACAAGTGACATGGCTCATGCCAGGACCCGAGTTCTCATCAAAGGATGAGGATTAACGCACCGGAGCCCTCCCAGTATCATCTTTGAACTGATGTTGCATGCTGCTGCCGGGGCATGAGCGGAAGGTTGTCCTTAGGGCGCCTGTGCCCTGTCTCCAAGCGCCCTGATAACTGTATAAACGACATTAGTATTTCAATGTTGTTGCTTTCTGTCCTCCCAGGTCAGCAAGGGACCTCCTGTCTGCTTTCTTTTTCCCTCCTTGACTCGGTTCCCTGCAACCACAGGCAACAGCTTTCAACTAACAGAAAATTTTTTTAGCGTTTGCACTGAAACCTTAACACGTGTGTACGCATTTTACTGCCAGTGACGAACCTGGTGACTTAAGAGCTCCATTTGGGCACCTTATGTTTCACAAGCAACAGAGCCCCTTCCTCAAGGCCTCTCCTTGAACTGCCACCGGCATCACTGCGCTTCCCCTTCCCCGGCACCAATGGCCGGTCCTTGCAAGGCAGTAGAGAAACCAAGCAGCTGGTGACATCTTGCACCAGGCACCTGCCCCTAAGCAGGGCTTCACTACAGCTTGGAATACCCATATTGTTCAGGACGGAAAGGTGGCTCTCACTTGCAGATGCCACGGCTAAGAGAACCATTAGGCATGTCAGTTAATCCTTGCAAGGATGGATCTTGCATCTCCTGGTTGCTTGAAGTAATGCCTTACTCCAGGAATCATCACAGTGAAAACACTGAAGAACATACAAATTTCAGAACTGGCATTTTAAGCCTCAAAAAGGAAGTAACAATAGATTGCACTTTCCCATTTCAGTGGTAATACATCAGTATAAAATAAACCTTAATCTTCACAATTTTGCATGTGTTTTTGGAGAGCAGTTCAAACTACCATTGCAAGGGAACTTAAATCATTAAAGATTGCACTCTGTGAACAAAAATAAAATACAAAAAAACCCCAAACCAAATTAAATCTAGGGACCAACGGCTTTCTTGTCATATGTCCATATTCCACCTCTGTTAGGAATCAAAATATTTTTCCTTCACTGCATGCTCATTTTCAGTTCACAACCTTTTAATTTTGAATTAACCACAGTCTTAGGGAGCTCATATGTGCCCAATATGTTCTTTTCTCCTTTCTGCATCTTCCCATTTAATGATTCCCTAGAGATATTCTTTTTTTTTTTCCCCCCTTCAGTGAATGCAGTAGTCCCATTAACATTAATGAATGGGTAATGAGAGGACAGGATAAATCCCCCAGTTGCATCCAGCTGCTCTAGGACAGCACACCACCTCTCCCTGGTGTCTATATGCTGTCCTCTATTGCAGTTTGTCAACTTTGGTTATACCCAGGGCTGTTATCCCCTCATAATTCTGGCCAATGTCTGCTTCTGACTCACTCACTGATACTCAAGGTAAGATCTTGGAGAAAATGGATATTTTGTAAAATGAAATCTTCAGAATAATAAGCCTCTGAAACCTGCATGTGTAGTTAACAGGGGATTACCCACGAGAAATGAGCAATGTGCATTTGCAAGTTGTGGGGTGCATATTACGAAATCTCTAGCAAAAAAACCCACCCCTCAAAACTGCCAACTATTCTGTAGTCAAAATGAGTAAGGCTTAGGAATCTGGAGGTACGCCCCTAGATAATAAAAAAACTGGCAACACATAGCTCCCACCAAGTCAGAAAGCTGAAAGTGCTTTAGTGCTGCTGCAAGGCCATTTGTTTAGGTTCTAAAATACAGGCTGAAGTGCTTCATATCAGGCATGCCAGTTGGTTGCATTGGATCAAGATCTTCATTACATAAAATAAATGTATTAGTTCTTCATTATAGAAAACAAAGACAACTGTGACTTTCTGTTTTACTGTCTAAGACACGCTAAGAAAATAGTAGCCATACGCAGTGAAGAACACATGCTGATATATTTGCATGGGGTCCAGGTAGCACCTGGTCTCCAGTATGTCTTCTCAGCTTCTCTATGGCCTTTGGTGCAGGTTTTTTTTTATTTGTTTGTTTTGGTTTTGTTTAATTACTTAGCTGTTTCGCAGCCCAGTTTGCTTGAAGAAAGAACCTACCTTAAATCCTGAATATGAGTGCCTATACTTAACATTTCTGTGCTCAGCCCAGACAGCTTCACTATCAACCCCCTCCATTTCTCCACTGGAGCCGTTAGGTGGGGATTAGCAAAACTCTCTTCACAGGCAAGGAGAAACCCCTCCTTTTTTAAGTCCTACTCTTTTCTGCTCTACCTAGAGAAATGAGGAATCATCTGTGTCGTGAAACAGTTTCAGGGTGGTGGGGCAGCCTGTTTGTCACTTCCCCAAGGCGTGATGCTCAGTGCAAGGTAGCAGGCTGGGTGCCTTCAGCGAGAGTGGGATTGCATTCCCCTGTCAGCACTGGTGGTGGAAAGTATGGCATACTCCTCAGATGTGGGGTTTTTTAATCAAGAATTAAACCTTTTAGGACTGTCTGACTCAAAGGTTCTTTTTAGGGAAGTGCTGCCCATCGTTAGAATGGCACATCCTCATAACAATCACTGGAGAGCTGACCTATTTTTAATATTATTTACATATTCAATGTGAATATATTTAATTTTATCCATAAAAATGTATTTTTTCTATATTTAATATATAAATATTATTTTTATATTCTTAAGTCCAGGCATTTGCTACCAGACACTGTGACGAGCCGTAAACAATGAAAATAATGTCAGTGAACTGACAGCCACTACAAGACATTTTTTGAGAGAAGAATAAGGCAGAAAGAGACAGCCTAAGTAGAAGAAGCCCTACAAAGCAGACTTATTCATCCTCTTCCTTTTCCTTCTTTCCCTTTTCCAAACAGTGCTTTGCAAATAGTTCTAGCACAAAGGAGCAAAGCAGCTACATTTGTTTCCTACCTACCTGCTCCTCCTCTCCTCCTCCTCTTAGACCAAGAGAAAAGGTGCTGGAGAATTTCCCTTGTCCTCTCGCCTCCTGCAAACTTCTTTCCACTCCCAAAACAGTGGTCAGCAGTGGTAGGATAGGGACAGTGGGAAACAGCACTTTCTGTCGCCACAGACCCTTAAGATCTGGGTAGGGGCTGAAAAGCTGTTGTAACTAAAGAGCAAATTCTTACGTTAGAGCCTATCTGAACAAGCTTCACTTCGCATAGCCAAGTGCACATCCCTATTTCTGAGCATTTTACTATTTAACTGACTTAATAGCCAATGCCACCAGGGTGACAGCAGAACATCATGTACATGTTTCACCTGCGCTGAAACCCATCTCATTTAGCAGTGACTCAAGTGTACTTCACAGCAAATAGCCCAAATGCCAAGGAGATGTATTGACAGCTGAGCTAATTTTCTCTGTATCAAGACTGTTTTGATAACTTGGCCCTTCAGGAGTTAGAAATCAAGAAGTGGTTCTTCTAACTTAATGGTCCTAACCAAAGGCCATTTCTCTCCTTGCCTAGGGTCCTGTGGATTTATTCGGTGACAGGAGAGTGGGTATATCCTCTCTTCGCTTCATTCAACCCAGCTGGGCTAGCAGCCTTTTTCGCCGGTAGCCTTGCCATCATCATCTCGTTCTACAACTTCGGGGAGTTCCTGAACCGCATGATATGGGGTCAGTCCAAGTTTTGTTTTTCACTTCTATCCATATGAAAAAAAAATTACCTAAAATGAATTACTGTGATTTCCTAGGTGGGTGGGGAGAGGAAGGGGGCCCTTGTACACTGCGGGGTGGGGGCTGATATTTGAAGGGGTGTTAGAGATTGCCAGGTCCTAACTAGTTACTAACAAACAGAAAACAAGTTGGAGCAAGAATTCCAACCCTACCAGATAGAAGGCTGGGCTAGCTTTCTCTAATATGGCTCGCGAAGCACCTCTTACCAGCATAATCACTGGATTTTTAATTCCTTCTCAAACAAGAGTGCAGAGAAGCCAAATCTCTCCAGCTAAAACTCTTACACCTGCATCACGTGATGTTTATTAGACTAAGGAATGGCACTGTTTACTGACAATTTATAAGAAGGCACTAGTGTATCCAAGGGAAAGCATTGCAGCAGCTCCATGAGTAAAACAGCACTCCAGAAAGTTTTACAAACTATTGAGAACACAGAATCACAGAATCGTTTAGGTTGGAAGGGACTTTTAGGATCATCGAGTCCAACCATCAAAATAACACTGCCAAAACCACCATGAAACCATGTCCCTCAGCACCATGTCTACTCATCTTCTGAATACCTCCAGGGATTGTGATTCCACCACTTCCCTGGGCAGCCTGTTCCAATGCTTGACAACCCTTTCACTGAAGAAATTTTTCCTAACAACCATTCTAAACCTCCCCTGGCACAACTTGAGGCCACTTCCTCTTGTCCTATTGCCTATTACTTGGTACACTGACACCCACCACGCTACAACCTCCTTAAGAGACTGATAAGGTTCATTGCTCTTCTTTGGATGTGCTCCAGAATCTCAATGTTTTTCTTGTAGTGCGGGGCTCAAAACTGAACACAGTGTTCGAGGTGGTACCCCTCCAGTACCAAGTACAGGGGGACGATCACTTCCCTAGTCCTGCTGGCCACACTATTCCTGATACAGGCCAGGATGCTGTTGCCATTCTTGGACACCTGGGCACACCCCCGCCTCATATTCAACTGCCTGTCAATCAACACCCTAGGTCCTTTTCCGCAAGGCAGCTTTCCAGCCACTCTTCCTCAAGCCTGTAGTGCTGCATGGGATTGCTGTGACCCAAGAGCAGGACCCAGCACTTGGCATCGTTCAACCTCGTACCACTGGCCTCAGCCTGTTGATGTAGCCTGGGCAGATCCCTCTGCAGAGCCTTCCTACCCTTGAGTAGATCAACACTCCCGCCTAACGTGGTCTTGTCTGCAAACTTACTGAGGGTGCACTCAATCCCCTTGTCCAGGTCGTTGATAAAGATATTAAACAGAACCAGCCCAAATACCGAGCCTTTGCGAACACCACTTGTGACTGACCCACAACTGGATTTAACTCCATTCACCACCACTCTTTGGGCCAAGCCTTCCAGCCAGTTTTTGACCCAGTGAAGAGTACACCCATCCAAGCCATGAGCAGCCAGTTTCTCCAGGAAAATACTGTGAGAAACGATGTCAAAGACTTTACTAAAGTCCAGGTAGACTACATGCACAGCTTTTCCCTCATCCACTGAGCAGGTCACCTTGTCATAGGAGAGCAGGTTAGTCAAGCAGAACCTGTCTTTCATGAACCCGTGCTGACTGAGCCTGATTACCTGGTTGTCCTGCATGTGCCCCATAACGGCACTCAGGATGATCTGCTCCATAACTTTCCCAGGCACCGAGGTCAGACTGAGAGGCCTGTAGTTCCCTGGATCCTCCTTCCCGCCCTTCTTGTGGATGGGTGTCACATTCGCTAACCTCGAGTCAACTAGGACCTCCCCTGTCGGCCAAGACTGATGAAAAATAATAGAAAGTGTCTTGGTAAGCACTTCAGCCATCCCCCCTTCTGCTTTGGCGGTGGTATAATCAGTAGTCATTTAAAAAAAAAGAAAGGCAGCTTCCTTGAACACATGGGTAGCTAGAAAGAAAAAAAAAAAATAGTTTAGGAGGACACATTCCACAGGTGGAAGAAAGAAAGAAGTGATGAAGCCATTTTGGGATTTTGGCATGGGTTGATATTATTATTATTATTATCATCATCATCCCTTCTGGTTTCCTCTCTCCTTTTTCATTCAAGATTAAGTTTTTGAGGATGAAAGTGTTCCTGTCAGGAAAATGTGTGTATTTTATTTAGGACAAATGTGTGAACATTTGCAATTTCTTAAACTAGCTTTCTGATGAAAGAAAAAACCCTGGAAAAACACCTCTGAAAATAAATAAGACAACCTCCCTCTGTTCTCAGGGAACATTTGATGCCTGATCCATTTTGTGAAGTCTCACATGCCTGTCAAGCCAAAGTAGAGTGTCTGTAGCTAGTCTCTCACCATCCCTACTCAGCTACCTAAAAGCAGCAGATTGACTTTCAAATGTGCTGAATAACCAACTTCACTGCTTGATACCTTTGCAAATAAGATGCTTGCTCTACATGTCCATGTTTGGAAATTTTGGCTGAATTCTGTTCTTGCATAAACATGATACGAGGTGAGGATTGCTAGTAAATGAAAACAGACCCACAGCCTTTCTACACCAGCTCTAGTTTAAGAGGCATCACATAAATAGTAACTATTACTAATCAAAGACCACATCATCCCTACAAGACAGCATAGGTCTTTAAATGAGATCCGATGTCTGATACATCTAGGTATCAGATTTTTTCATCGCTGAGTACACATTAGTAATTTCAGGCCTAGAGTATGCCCGATGCATAAGGTGGAGATAATCACAATTAAAATAATTTGATTTCCAAGGTGTTAATTGATCAGACAAAAGGTTGTGCCAAGCAGAAATGAAATTAACTGTAAAAAATAGGCACATTTTGAACAGCTAGCTAAATGTACTCGCTTAGAAAGAGATGTTAATTTAGGAGATTTCTAAAGAAACTGGGGCAAGCACCCAACTTTCTTTCCTGTGCACACAGAAAGGCTGAAAAGCACCCAGAGTTGCAACAGTACAAATGTAACCTCAGAGACTATATATAAACACAGCGTATCCTCGACTGATGTCTGGTGTGCTCTTGCAATCCGTGGAGGCCCCCTGTGTGTGGTGGGTCTGCCTCTCCATGCATCCTTGATATTTTTCAAAGGAACAACAGAATTAGAGCCTTAACAATTACATGGTGTCTTCATCCACATGCAGGACACTCCCCCCAAGTTACCATTTCCCATGCTTGTGCAAACCCTTCTTACTTCACTTGGACCCTCAGCTCTTCACCTCCAGGACTGGCAGCATTCCCTAGATTTGCTGTACACGGATAAAAGAAGCTGCCAGCTCCACCCCAATAGCTGGCAACTCTGTGGTATCTGAGGCTGCAGTTTGATAATGCAGGGGCTTTGGCAGCACTAACTTCTCACTAAGCTCCTGCCCGCCACCCCTCACTCTGTCCTACTCCACCACACACGCCTGTTTCTGGCGAGCAGGGGCTGCTTTCAACTTGGATCATTTTCCCCAATCCATTTCCCAGCTGTGTCCACCCAAGAGAAGGGCAAGACTCTCTTATGCTTGTATTGATAATAAGGTCCCAACATGCACTGCAACACAGCCAGAGGGAAGCTATTCCAAATTACAGCATACTGGAGTCTTAATACGTTCCTGACTGAGACAAATCTTTGGCTCAGCATTGCCAGAGTAAAAACAACTGAAACCCAAGTGAAGACGCGATTCCAACATACCTTTCTTCTTGCAGCAAAATGGCTCTGCATACTTTTTTTTTATCTTTCCATTTTCTTGTCTCACCTTCCCATCACCATAAGGGAGACGACGCAGTTAAAATAACCCTGCAGAAAAAAACCCACATGCACACACACAAAGCAAAATAATCTGAGGTGGTAGAGGACAAACCTCTTCATCTCCCTGTACCTTCCACACTGCCCACCTCCTCCCTTCCCAAAAATAATGGTATGTGGAAAGGCACTTCGATCTTCCCTTTTGCTGCTTGCTTTGTCCCCCAAGGCCACAGTTGGAGTTACAGAGTAATGCCATAGGTTCCTACAGGCACATCTGGAAACACCTTCTTCAATAACACCTGTAGCCACCAAGCAATTAGACCTGATGTGGGTGGCATCTGCCAAGGCAGAGTACCCTGCCTGGGCTGCTGCCATCAGGCTTTGCCCCAAAGGGAAAGTCTCCAGGGCAGCTGTTTCTTTTTTATCTTTCCTTCCCACTTGAAGTGTGAGCCCAGATAAGTTGTGATTATTTGGAGGTGCAAGAAGTGATTAACAAACAGCTCCCCATAAGCGGCAAGCCTGGTTTCCTTCTGGACATACATGCTGTGGTGGACTGTAGGCTGCAAATGAAGCTTGTCCCACAGCATACCGTGCTTCATATGGGCTCTCTTCCATGTTCCCTTATAGCTTCAGGCCACTATCACTCTTTCTAAAACCAGCTGTGTAAATATTTACTCTTTTTCACTCTTAGAGGTGTATTTAGCTCCAAGTTATTCCAAAGTCAATGGATGGCAGCTTTCAGCTCCAAGCAAGTAATTTTTAAAGCTATGTCCCGTGCTTGACCAAAAAGATGCAATATAATTTCTGAGAGCTGGAAAAGCCAGGCTGTCAAGTAATATAACCTTGTTTTTTCAGAAGAACCAAAAGATGCCAGACCCTAAATTTGTTTTATTATTTATAGACAAACTGTTTCATACAGTATTGGAGGTTTTAAAAATGTATTATCTCTCATGTGCCTCTCCCTCCCTTTGCACAGTTGGATTGGTGGTAACTAAGGCAACCCAGCTGCACAGCCGGAGAGGCACAGAAAATAGTACCAGTAATGACTCTTTTTTTTTTTTGTTTTAAATCCCAGAGTTTCTAGAGTACTAGACAACGTTGAGCAATACAGAAACTCCAAAGAGGATAACTGGAAACAATGGGCTGATTCTTCTACTGCCATAAATTTACCTCAGCTAAGAATTCGGCTGTAGGGTCCGAGTACACAAAGATGAACCGTGTGACAGCTTCTCCCGTTCCCCAGGGGTAGAAAAGATCACGCAGGCAACTGATCTCGTGTTACTTTGACGAGTCAAACTAGAACCCTCAAAACTAAAGCAGGTCAGTTTTCCCTCAGGTTTTGCTCCTGGTGAGACAACCAGATCTGCAGGACAAGTTCAGATCAAAGTTCTCCACATCAGAGAGAACGACATTTCATGTGAGGTGTCTTCTCTGGCACCAGCATCTGAAGATTGAGCAGATTCGTTTGTCTTCCATCTAACACACCCAAAAAAAACCCCAAACGTTCATCAGCTGCTTCATTTCAATACTTGGAAATGCAGGTGGGTAGGAGCTACAGCTAGCAACAGCTACGGGCTCCACCGGTGCTTTAAATGCCTGCTGAGGGACGCTGGGCAAACCACTTGTGAGATTTTACAGCCACAAGGCCTCTGCCAAGTCCAGAGAAATGCTCACCCCCAGATTGTGGAACTGTCCTTTGGGAGAGAAACAGGGCAGAAAGGGAGGCTGGCTGTTGGAGCGGGCAGCAGCTCCAACAAGCCCCCACCCGGATGCTCGCTGTCCTCCAGAAGGGAAAGCTCTGGCCAGCATCTGGCTGAGGAACACCAGGCAGGGGGCAAAGCCAGAATTAAAGATACTCTAAAGCAAGGGATAAGGCAGTACAACAAGAATGACAGCCATTGGGCTCAGGAAAAAGAGGAAACTTACGGTGGAGTAACTGCCTTGTGCCTAGGGCATGGATGGATGTGCTCCTCCAGATCTTCTGGGAGCTCTCGAACATCTTGCAAAGACATTGCTAAAACAGATTCACCTAAGGCTGTGCTAAAGTTAGATGGCAATCTTCTCTTTAACGCTTTTTTTCCTCTTCTTTTTGGAGTACTTTTGCATTAAATGCATTTTCCAGAGATGTATAACATGTGTTAGCAACTGATTGTTTTCCCTGCATTTTATTTTTGTATTTATGTGCTTGTGAAACCAAGCTTCCTTAATACCCTGTAGTCTGCTATTGGGAAACCCAGCCTATGTGGCAGCACATGAATCTGTGCAATACAAAGCAATACTATAACATGATTGAATTCTTGATGCTCTCATTCTTCCAAGCAGCTGTTGAGATTGCAGAAACCTGAGTGGCAAATAAAGGGATGCAAAGGACAACTGTGTGGGATACAAAGTCATTCTACCATTGTACTGGTAGAGGCTTTTGAATAGCAGCTTTAGTACGAATGTTAAAATGCTCATGTTCTGCAGGTAGTTATCAACCCAGACACAGGTTCCAGCCTTCATTATTACAGTGTGCAGGAGGGATTTTTAAGCTGAGCCTCCTTTCCAGAAGATATCTTCATTTGTTCTATCATGCCTTTGACAACAAAGAATAAGAGTCCAGGGTATATCTATTTCTTTCAGTGAACAAAAAAATATTTATAGCTACGATTTCAGTATATTGCCAGTGACAAATGGAACTCAGATTTAAGAAGATTTACAGCCCAGAGTTTGCAAACTAAATATGAATATTTACTTCTGTCTCATCCATTCATCCTAGTTGTGCCACAAACCTGTGATGGCATATTTATATCCTTCATAGTTGTCACTCCCCCAAGCTGCAGTTTGCCCCTCGGGTAGAGGAGTCTAGCTATTTAAAGGAAACCTGCACCATCTGTCACACGCCCTACTCTTGCTGACAAGTTTATCTGATGATCCACTGGAGGGAGACCGGATCGGAAGCTCTGGCAATGCAGAGCTTATGATTTCATCACTGGAGGCCAAACACTAACAGGTGCTTGCTAATATGCTGTCCCTGGCCTGATAGGCTAGTCTGGGGTTTATTTGATGTTTTTTTTTTTTTCTCCCTCATCTTTAAAATATCTGTTTGGTCAGTACAAAATAATTACGGGATCATTTGGGAAGGAAGAAATGCCAAGATTTTGTTCCATATCAGGTCAACTGCCAAATGCTGTGCAGGTTGGAGATAAGTAAAATACAGCAATTAGTGTTTCAGAGCCTCCAAGGTCTACGAACAAGAAAAGTACTTTTAAAAGAGAGCTTCCTGTGAGTAAATAATCATCAACAGGGAAGAGAGGCTGAGACAGTGCTTTAGATAAGGGTACCCAAATACATCTGGTTGTTGCCATGCTTGGTGCCCCAAGGTAGCATATCTGGTCTCTAGCTAGTGTTTCAGAAAGCTGTGGGTCTGAGGACCTCTCTAGGTCCTCTGCCATCCTTCAGCAATCTTAGCTGCAGGATTAATCATCTGCTACCATTTTCAGATAAGCTTTATTTTTAAAGTTTTTCACATATACTTGCACCATGCTAGGCTTGTTTTCCCTACTAGCAAAGCACCCTTCTTTTCAAGGGATATGGCCCATGGTAGACTTTATAGAATCACAGAATCGTTTAGGTTGGAAAAGACCTTTAAGAGTCCAACCATTAACATAACACTGCCAAAACCACCACTAAACAATGTCGCTAAGCAGCATGTCTACTCATCTTCTGGATACCTCCAGGGATGCTGATTCCACCACTTCCCTGGGCAGCCTGTTCCAATGCTTGACAACCCTTTTGCTGAAGAAATTTTTCCTAATACCCAATCTAAACCTCCCCTGGCACAACTTGAGGCCACTTCCTCTTGTCCTATCGCCTATTACTTGGTACAAGAGACTGACCCCCACCACGCTACAACCTCCTTTCAGGTATCTATAGAGAGTGATAACGTCTCCCCTCAGCCTCCTTTTCTCCAGGCTAAACAACCCCAGTCCCCTCAGCCACTCCTCGCAGGACTTGTTCTCCAGACCCCTCACCAGCTTCATTGCTCTTCTCTGAATGCGCTCCAGAACCTCAATGTCTTTCTTGCAGTGCGGGGCTCAAAACTGAACACAGTATGCGTGTCCAAGGCATGAGCAACCAAAATAATTCCTCAGTAGCCAAGTAATCCCTTACGTGCTAGGGATGTTCCAGCCTCATTTGACTTCTGCAGCACTTTGGCACTAGCAGCTGGCCCAAGCCATGCACTCATAGCTTACTCCTGTTCCCAGACAGGTTTGGATCCCCAAGGATGTTGGGAAGCTGGGGCCAGGCTCACATCTTCCCAACAGCATGCTTGATCTGTGAGAGGACTTCTCTGTTGTGCCTTCCCCCCACCAATAATCTCTTCTCCTCTGCCTCCAAACAGGAGATTCAATAGTAATACTGGACTACAGGCGGAAAGGCAAGTGAATCCTCCTCTTCAAGCCAAACAATCTCTCCATGAATGCTGAAGCCATGAAGTAGAGGAAAATAAATGCAGCTGTGATAAATCCTTTCTCCAATGCATTGCAGCTTCTGGTGAAGCCATTATGTCATCAGACATATGGAAAACTGGTGGAAAATATGAAATGTTTGCCTCTTACATGATAACTCTGCAACTGCTATAAAAAAGAAAATTGTGTTCATCTGTTTACACAGATTTCTCATCTCTTGCACAATGTATGTGAGGATGTGTCCATGGTTAAAACTCGTCACTGGTAAATGAACTCCCTCATGAGCTCGGCACCACTCTGTAAGAGACCTGTGAATGCAAGCCAGCTCTTGTTTGGATCGCCCTTCATCAAGTCTGGAAAAAATTAAGAGGAGGGATAATTTTAACAGTGCTGTGACTTCCAAGCTAGCTAGATAACAAATTGGGCTAACAAGGACTGTAATTAGGAATGTCTGCTCAGAAAGTTCACCATGAAGCCAAGTTCTTCTAACGAGAAACATTCTGGAATATTAATGTGCATAATATCTCCCCTCCATTTTAACAGGAAATCTGAACACAACAGTTTCTTCCTTTTTCTTGGTTTCAGTTAATCTTGCAGCAAAAGTAACCTAATTATACTGACTGTATGATTGCTTTGACAGAAAGCATGTTAATTTAAAGCACTGTTTAACATAAAGCTGCCTGCCATATAATTATACTCCATTCACATGTTTACTAATCTTGCTCAATATAGTTGATTTCTGTTATTAGCCTCAACATCTTGTTAACATCTAAAACACTGGAGATCTGCTTTGCAAACTCCCAATAAACAGGCAAAACCGACAGTAGAGTAAGCGTTCCTTAATGGTCAATGTGAAAAAAAAAGAAAGATCTCTGTTATTAGCCTTCCATTTAAACGAGGATTTGAAACTAGTTGCAGTACTTAAATGTCTAACTCGATCTTCATTGCCAAAACCTCTAGCTTCGAGCTACTGTGTGCGCAGTTCACTGGGGTGTTATTTTCATCTTTCAAATGCTGCTGGAGCTTAGTGAAAATGGAACACATTGTAAGCCGCCTGTGAGCAATAAAAAAAAATAAATGTGTATATATAAGATTGTTCTTCTCACATGTTAAGCACCTGATAAATTTCTAGTCTGGGAAGTTAACATACTAGGGCTAGGCTGTAAACAAAGTTAACTCAATGAAAGATGTGCATGCATCCAATAACTCCCAGCTTATCTAGATAACTCGCTCCAGCTAACTTTGCAAGGGGAATGTGAGCAATTACACACTACCACCACCCTCCTCTTCTGTCGAAGGTAAAGGAGGACATGGAAAGAATTCAGCTGAAAGGTGCTGGTCAAAGGAAATATTTCAGAGAGACAGACAGAAGAAAAACCATGACGGGAACTAACGAAGAAGAGAAAGTTCAGGACATTCCCCGTATAGGTTTGTTGGGTACTTTTCCTCTCTCTTTTTAATTTATTATTTTATTTTGCACTGATAGTCCAGTGCAAATAGTTTAAATGTCAGAAACTCAAAACAAAGCCTAGGCCCTAAACGTGGCAGGGGCAGCTCTTGCCAAGTCCAACCAGAGGAGCTGAACAGCAGATCTCGTCCTCGGCTCCTGCTCGCGCTGGCATTACCTTTGGGACCTGGCGTGGTGCCTGTGCTGCTGGACTACAGGCGTTTGAGGAGAATCGGGCTGGGGATATGTTGTTTCTTTCTTTGAAAAGGGCTCAGAAGAGGCACTGCTCTCTCTGCTACGTCCTGCATGGAGCGGCTGGATCCCAGTCACGTGCGTCGGGAAAGGAATCAGGAATGCCTGTCCCCAAAACACAACTGCTGGGATCTCGGGTTTGCTTTGCTCCTTTCTCACGAAGCCCTGTCAGGAAGAAAGCGTGCATCGTTGTTCACAAACGGACATTTTCCCTGCGATTTCAAAAAGGCATTACTGAGGTACTCTGAGTAAGGACCTGGCCTTTACCACATTACACTAGATTTCTCTTTCCAGTCTGTTTCTCTCTCATTTTATTTTGAGTAAGTATGCAAAGTCAGTCAGAACTGTTTATTTATAGCTGTAGATTTTCATGGCTGTATAAATTAGATGTTATTACTGAATGAGATGCCCGCCCACTCAACCAGTGCAGCTGTACAGGAATCCTTTCATGCTGCTCCATGGTACGCAGTCTCAATCGAGAGAAAAATGACATGCTCACAGCCAGACGAAGGGACCACTGCTTAAACCCTCTGTCGAAAAAACAGCAATTAATTTTTTCCACAGTACAATGTGCAGTATGACAACCACAATTACCTAATACTATTTAGACCTGCCACTTTTGTTTGGCAGAGAGAGAAAATGAAGGTTTAAATTTACCAGAGCAAAAATCTACAAACTAGAATCTACCCCTGCACTTTCTTTTTACTAGATCAAGTGATTTTTCTTTGGAGGGAGTGAGGAGACAGGGACAGCCAGGGGAAGTAAAACTGGTTGGTATCTGATACAGAGCACCATCAGAAAATAAGGACCTATTCCGTATACATGCACAGAGCTATTTCCAGCAGAAACAGCTGGAAAGCAATATCCACCACAATTAGGAGCTTTCATCTTAGCTCACACCTTTGTAACAGTTTACTCTTGCAAAAAACATAGGCAAGTGCTAATTTATTCTCTCCCCAATTTCCCACACAAATTTCTTGGTTTGGGTCTCTGCCAGAGCTTCAGGGTCACAATCTGACCTCAATAACATAACTTAGGATTGTTCCAAGCCTTCAGTGGAACTACTGAAGATTTACTTTGATGGATAAGGGGCCGGGATCTGGCATGCAGAAAATATGCATTTACATTCTACCAAAGTGTCTAAAATAGTTGCCCAGGGAGGCTGAAATTCAATTTGAGACCTTTATTCACTTGGCAGAGCACATAATTAAATATTTTGTGCCACAAAATTAACCAGAGAGTCTCAGGGGTACTGGTAAGAGGAGGTTTAGAATCAACCATGAGAGCCAAACTAAGACCCACTTCCCAGGCAAGTTACTCAGTAAATAGCGGAAAAAATCATTGCATTCATATATGGGTTCATAATTTTTGTTAGTATTTAACCTTCCTGATTATCTGGTTACCTCAAAGGAAGAGGTTATTAGCTGTGTAGATTCATACGAATAACTTTGATATCAAGTTCTGCTCTTGCCCTAAGGCTATTGCTTACAGCAGACAACTGTTTGTGATTGAATTAACTACTTGGAAAAAACACCAGGTAAAAACTAGATAGAGTTACAATAGGCCAAACTTCATGACCAGTGGTCAAAAGCTCCAAAAGTGAGATTTTGTGCCTTTTAAAAGTCTCTGCAGGCCTTACCCTGCAAGGTGTTCAACGTTTCTGAAAAGAAAGCCAACATACCTAAGGTGTTTAATGTCAATACACTTCAGTTTAATTTCCACACATTTGTGTTTGAAAACATGTGTTTGAGTGAAACCTCTAGGATAATAATACTTGGTATTTCAATGTGATCTTCTATCAAACGCTCTCAAAGCGTTTAGCGAACCTTCAAGCTCCTTTCACTTTGAGAAGGTAATTTCCCTCATTAGCCAGAGAGCAGCACATACGTAAGAGAATAACACCTTTTTCTACACCCGAGACAAACACCTTTTTCTACACCCGAGACAAACAGAACTACCTCCTCTGAGTACGCAGGATGATCTGGTTTTGCTGCCAGTGAGGACTATGTTCCTCAAGGAGAAGAGACAGAAACCCACATATTCCAACACATACCTGCTTTTCGTTTTGAGATGTTCATTCAGGTTTGTGGCATGGAACCACTTAGGGACAACGCCATCGCCAGCTGGCAGGTGAAAAGTATGTTTGTCACTTGGTCTACTAAGAGTTCCCCTGCTACAGCACACCGCTACTTCTGCCTGTATTGAAAAAAAAAAACCCAACTTTTTTTCCCAGGATCGAAACTCTGGTAGCAGTATCCCCTTGCTCTGACGCAGCATGTGGGCTCGCTGCACAGCACACACGCACAGGGAAAGGGTCCATCTGTGAAAAGTTCATGCCCCAGGTTACAAACTTTGAGCTGCAGAGAGAGGGGACAGTCCCCAGGCTCCTGCCCTAGCAGCTCGAAGGTGACCGTTCCCACGGCAGGGACAACTCAGTGGGCAGCACACACATCTCCCTGCTCCGCCGATGCAGCTCTTGCCCGGAGGCTTGCGGGGACTCGGGCTGTTTTTGTCCGGGCCCACAAATCACCTTGCCTCAGCCAGCAGCGGGAACCCCCAAAAATGACGGGAATAGTCCCAGCTCCCGGGCCACAGCCAGCCCGGGCTGCGGTTAGGTGACAACTACACGCCGGGTGGCTCGGCCTGCCCAAGCGGGCAGCGAGGAGCGTGTATATAAGAAGAAAAGCGCCGTGCTTAAGCATTTATTTCCATCGGGCTTTTCTAGATGCTGACAAGAGAGGAGGAAAATTTTGGTAGCCTGCCTTTAAAAAGGGGGGGGCGGGGGGAACACCCCAGACTTTAAAGCAGGTGGTATCGCTGCCACCGGGCTCCCACGCCTCAGGAAAAAAAAAAACAAAACAAAACAAACCACCAAAAAAACCCAAAAAAAAAACCCGCAGCAAAAATTCAGCAGCTTCGCTCCGTCGAAGGTTCTGACATTTTTGGTTGCTCCAATTCGGTGCGTTTGCAGCGGGCGGGGCGTGGGGAGGGGGCGGGGGCGGCCCC
>VZSF01009562.1:114292-165509 GCA_013398295.1 Chionis minor
CAGATAGAAAAATTTCCAAAAAAGGGTTGGGGGGGGGGGTGCGGGGGTGGGAAGGAGTTGTTCCAAAGTGCCTCCTTAGTTACTGAATTTATTTCCTACCTGTAGTTCAAAAAATACCAGTGAAGGATCAGATTAGCTTTTCTTCTATCAATAGTCCAGCAGAGGCGTCTCGGTCAACCAGTGGAACTTCATATCGCTGTTGTCTGTTTTCTGAAATAAAATAAGGATCATTCATCTTCCATCAGCAATACATTTATCTTACCGATAAAGAAAACTACGAAAGGACAAATCCATATGCATACTGTACATTGGGTGAAAGTCTGACTTTTAAGTTTTCTTCCCCATTTCTACTTCTAGTCAGTCTACTTAGTCACACCAAGTCTCAGTTCTAGATTCTGACACAAATTAAGAGATGAACCTTGATCTTAGTCTTGAATCAAAGGTGCAGGAAAACCCCAAAAAGGGTAAGAAAAGCCACCTCAACTATTTCAGATGAAAGCTAGTTTTTAAATTTTTTAAGTCCGGTTTGAAATTCTGGCAAATATTAAAGCTCATGTTTCCATGTAATGCTACCCAGTTATAACATATTTACTAACCACAGCATATTTATTGCCAACAAAATGTTGCAAATGCCTGCTATAATGGGCCTCTGTTTAGCCATTACTGGCTATTTGATAAATGATCTGCAGTGTTAGAAGGTCACAGAAGAATAGTAGAGAAACACGGGGGAGGGGACAAAGAGAAAAGCCCCAAATCCCAAGTGGCCAGCGTGACCAGACTGTGGGAGAGACTCAGTTATGCTCTCTCTTTAAATATGACCATCCCTTATAAGGGAGAAAAACATGACCAATGTAAAGCACCATCTGTAGGCAAAGCCTGTGCCATTCAGATGCATGCCCCAAGCTCTCTCCCTGGTGGCGTGTCTATATGCTCTTCGTAAAAGTATGTTCCACTGAATGTACAGCTGCCGCGAGTTCCTCCTCAGGGGAGCCCACATCTATACGTCTAGAGAAACAAGCACATGGGTCCAGGTCCGACCACCCCAGTCCACGCAGTCCAAGCTGCTTCCAGAGCTGAAGAAATAGGAAACGACGTGGAGGAAATGGTGTAGAACATCATCCCACCAGTGTGCTCTTGTCATCAGCTGGAAAAACACCCAAACAAAACAGTGACAAGGGAAATTAGGTTGATCTGGTCCTTATGCTGACAGAAAAAGAATGCATTTCCTTTTACTGGTGGTGCTGCCTTTTAGGAGTTTCTGGTTTGTTTTGCTTAGTTACTTGAGTTTGGAGTTTCCCAATTATCAGAGCACTCACAAAGCACTCCTACCTACGTTCTCTGTCTGTGCATGTGAGCGCCGTCTCCTATTCCCCGATGAGAAAGGCATTTTTTTAACAAATTGATAAGATGGAATTTTCCCATACAGTCGCTATCAGGCAATTGGAGCACTGAATGGCATGTTAGCAATGAAAAAATGCGCTTACGCTCTAACTTGGACTAGCCCTCTGGTTGTTCCTCCTCCTCATCTCAGGGTCAGAGCCAGACAGAGAAACATCTCCCAGGCTTCAGCAGTGACACTTCTCTAGCAAATGCCAGATGTGGCCTCGTGCCCTGGATTTGGTCCGTTTGCACACCTGCCTTAACTGATGTGGAGTTTCAACAGAGCGGCAAAAACAGTAGCTGAAGGAATGAAAAATAAACCCTCCTATCAAACATCAGGAACAAGCTCATGAAAACCCTGCACTATATCTTATTTGTGTATTGCCTCATACGCTTTGAGAAGCGATCGGTAAACTGTGATTGCCCTCAGACGGACTGAAATTATCTGAGACCTGGGCTTGAAATGCAAAGCATGCTCATGCTAGGGTTTGTATGGGAGGGTTTTCCTGTGGGAAAGCAGCAAGGGGCGAAGGGGAATTCACCCCACCTGCTAACACAAAACACATAAAACTCCCAAAAGGTTGAAGAGGAGATTTAGGTTTGGACAAGCAATGCAGTCATAAAATAATTTCATAATTAATGGAAGGGTTCCCGCCTCTCAACTCCACTTGCAGTGAGCTTTTGGTTCTCCGCAGTGTTGGGAGCAGCCAGGGTTTTTCAAGAGCAGGCAGCACGGCACAGCCAGCAGCGGGCCACGTCTATCAACAACGTGCTGCTCTGGGCAGGCAGCGTGGGCCAGCTGAAGGACCTCGCTTCCTGCCATTGTTATCCCTGCAGCCCTGGAATTTCATCCAAATGGATTTGACCCCTTCGCTAAAGAGCCCGTGCATACTTCCCTGGTTAGGGTATTTCTGTGCGAAGAGAGGAGGGATTGTGGGGAGAGGGTGGAAAGAGTGTGGCTTGCTCCATCGCTGCCGAAGCGACCCGAGAGTGATGTTACACGCCTGACTCCTGGTTTGGTGTGCAGCTTTGAGGAACAGCGGCTCACCCACCCGACGGGGAGCAGGTCTGTGCACCTCGGGTGCGCGCCACTCTGAAGGGGAGAGAAAATAGAACACAAAGGATGCCGTTCTTCACCCAGCTTGCACTTGCTTGCAGAAGAAATTTAGTAGGTGCTGCTTCTGCCCTATGCTTTAGGAACAATCTGTTGTTATTTCAAATTCCCAACTTCTATTGCAGGGCATCCCCGTGTCCCCTGGAGGGGTTGGCAATGTTAGGACCGCCTCTCTTCTCTCAAAACTTGGATTCAAACTTCCCATGTCTGTCTTAAATAGAATGAGTGAACAAGGAAGCCTTCTTACCTCTTTTTTTTTCACGTCCTTTCATCCTCCTCCATCCCAGTCTTGACTCCCTAGCAGATACGGATCATCCACCCTCTACAAAAAGCTGTATTCCCTCTCAAAGTTTCCCTCCTCCTTCCCCTAAGGACCTCACAGATGTACCATTCCTCTTCCCTCTCCTGTTCAAAACTTCTGCTCCAAAGTGAACATAGAAACTTCTTAAAACATTATTAACCCTACCTAATGAAAAAATTATTCAGAAGGAGATCCATAGTTTGCTATACATTAATAGATCTTTTGGTATCCCAGAATCATGGCTTCCTTGTAGCTTTAAGCAAAAGGAAATGTCAGAGGATAATAATCAGAAACTCTCTTTCACCAGATTGACCTTCCTCCTAAGAGCATATTAAACAATACTTTGTTTGAACAGATCTCTGGTACTTTGGGTAGGAACTTCAGTTGGGTGTCAGCATAGCTCTATTTGAAGTTAGTGACATCATGTCAGTTTAAGCCTGGAGTCGCTGACCTGGCATAACATAACTCTGTATTGTGTCTCTTTTATCTAAGGAAATACAAATATTCAAAAAAAATATTAAGCCTAAAAATGGAATAAAAACTATAATACAATATTTACAACCAGTGAAAGCGAGCCTTGAAAAGAGAAGACCCAGATACTCCATGAGATCCACTGCTTCTGGCTGGCTGCATGTGAAAAGGTGTCCAGGCTGGATTGTCAGCACGACTGGGCACAACAGAAGTCAGGGGAAATGCTTGACTGACAGTACTTTTGACGTCCAGGTCGTAGGGGTCTCATGCTGGATTAACCTCAAACAGAAAAGCACATAAACCAAAGGCTGCTTTTAAAACACATGAAGCTAAAAGACCTGGCCAGAACGCTCTAGACTGAATCAGATCTGGGTCTCCTGGCTGCTGGCACAAGACCCTCATTTCATTCCCTTTGTCTTTACTGGGCTTTGGATAAATATATGTCAAAAAATATTTCCTCTGCACTGGGTTTTAACTTCGGCCATCCACTCAACTATGCATTCCCAGTACAGTCACATGCTATTGTTACGGTTTTAATTCGTAAAAGTTACACAGCGTTATCTATTGTTTCAGTAAAGTTTTGGCCACAAAGTTCACATGGTCATACTGAGCTGAAAACCAAGGTTATCAAGTAATCAAGCTAAGCACATTTGTTGTAATTACAGCTCCCTATTTGTTTTGTTCACACACACTTACCTTCCTCTCATGCTCACCCTTCTCCCAAACCCTACTGCCAGTTTACCAGCTTGGAGCAGTTTATTGTTGCTTTGTTGCGAGCAGTGACCCTGCATCATGCAGACAGCTGAATTAAATCCTATCGCCGTGCCAATCCAAACTGACACTTTGACAGGGGTGACATGGGTGTGCCTTGGCACCGACGTGGCAGTAAATGATGTTATAGCAAAGAGACACCATTGACACCATTTGAACGGACAAAGCACATTGTTTGTAGCTGTGCGGCGCTGAGCTCAACCTCAAGCCAGGCTGCTCTCCGCCAGTGGATCCAAATACCGTAATTGGTTGAGAGTTCTTCCTGTGCCAAAATAATAATGAGAGATAAAAAGGGATTTGGAAGTTCTTCCCCTTTCACTCTTATCCAGACTCTAAAGAAATAAACAGCTTCATCACACATGCACGCAATTAGGTATTTTGAAATAGAAGTGCACATAGAAGATTGAAATTGTGGAACAAATTCTGTTCTCAGTTGCACTGGCAGTGCGCAAGTGTAAACTGCACCAAATTTTTGGCCCCTGCAAACTAACAGAACTTCCATCTTCTACTGTTAAAAAGGTTATATCTGATAATCTACGTACACTTATTATTACCTGACACATCACTCCATATGGCTGCTTTCTTATCTACATTTCACCCATCTTGGACTGTCATTGAGAGAGTCCATTTTACTTTCATATTCAGCCTGTCATTTTTTGGTTCTTTGGAACTGGCATGAGGTAGTTGGATCACTGCAACGAATGCTATTCAAAATTTGCAATAGGTTAGCTTAAAATGACTTATTAATTGATCTAATTCAATACCTGGAAACTCTTAAGTGGATAGTCTTACCTATTCAAGCCTTGCTTGGTTCAGTTTACTTATGCCTCCTGGAGATGCAGCTTACCAATAAGCGTAGTTTGGCACCCCACTTTGCTTTTCATCGTCTCTAAATGCCATGTTAGAAACCCATGGCATTAAAAGTACTCCAGCTTGGGTTCTTTTTGTTTGTATTCTGCACAGCAACCGTTTAGGTCCTATGCTTTTCTCAGAAGCAAAATGAAGACTAGAATATTTTTTTCTGCCTTTTGTGCTCCACTTATGGGGAAAAAAAAAACCCAGATTTTCTTAAATGGCACTAGAAAGCAGAGCATTAGCCAAGAAATTCACAACCAAAAAAAAGTTCAGGAGCTTGCAACACAGCTATTGTACTCCATAAAAAAAAGGTCTGATGCACAATTAGCTCTCACACTTGCACAGTCAAGGAAGCGTAAGCTCACGTTTGACCTTAGTTTAGTGGCAAGCTAAGACTACGCACTGTGGTTAGGTACTCAGGTGACACCGGGCAGTCGTTGAAGCCCTCAAGCATCTCTGGAAGGGAATCAAACCAGGTGACCCAAATGTGCTAGGCAGGGAGTACTGGTGTCTTCCTGGAACAACAGCCTCTTCCCAGAGACCGGCTTTTGTTCTTTAACCTCCCCCACTAGTTTATTTCTCAACAGCTTCCCCTGTATAGAGGAGCCTTAAGTAGCTCTTCTTGAGCTCTTTAGCTTGAGAGAAAAGGATGCCAGCTATCCTCAAATCCAGCAGTGATCCCTTCCACCAAACCTGTTTCACATAAGGTTTATTCATTGGCCACACAGGTCTACTGTTAGCAAAACATTTTGCGCCTGTAGTAAAGTGGTTGCCTTCTTTTTCATAAATGCAGCCGCAGAAAAACTACATCCAGTTTAAATAAAGAGCAAGATTTATCCTTTTCTCAAGAATTAAAGGGGTTTCAAATATGGTGATGGAATCTGACTTTTATAGCTCTCAGAACAAATGGAGCCAAGACCTCCAAGACAACTATTTTTGCAATCCTCCCAAAAAACCAAGGAAAAAGACGTAGGCAGTTCACTGATAAGAGATCAAAGGTCAGATCTGATAGAATAAAAATTGTGTTTGCTCTTCCTCAAAAAGTAAGGGGGGCAATCTGTTCAGCATTCCTCAAAAAAACCAAACCAAACCAAAACAAAAATACCACCCAAAAAACCTTGCAAGAACTAACTTCCTTTGGAAACAGAATGGTAATTAGTACCCCTCTTCTCAAGCACCTGCTTTGTTTTCCCAGGTGATGTGTTTTAAGCACAGTATTGAGCAGCTTGATTTAATGCAAGTTTTCCTGTGACTGCTCACCCATAACAATGAAGATTTTTCCACCTCAAATGCAAGTAAGAAGCAATATTCTTTTAAAGCAGTAGATATGAAACCATATCATGACTTGTACCTGGAATTTTTCAGTTCAGAAGTTAAAAGAAAAAATATTGTTTATTCTTAATAAAAACAAATTTTAATACTCCCTTAATTATACGTACCTTGTTAATTCCCTCCCTAACTTTCATATTAATGAAGACCATAGATATCTAAATTGGGCAGCAGACGGAGACAGAAAGTACATTCAGAACCAATTCACAGTGGTAAATATCCACCATATTTCATTTGACTCCGTGTGAGAGAAACAACAACTGGTTTGCCTGTTCTGAGCAACTGTGTTTCTTTTACAGCACAGAACAGTTTGGATTTTGTTAAAACTAGTGCCACTAGCAGAAAGAAACAAGTGCTACTCACTGAGCGTAATTTCTAATACAATTGGTCTGCCACCGTATCAAATCCGTATCAGAATGAAAAATGAGTGGCGTAGATTAGTTTTGCACTGGAGATTTGTTGCTAGCTATTTCATTGCTGTGCTCTGAAAATGCTAGTAATTAAATCTGACAGGCACAAGAAATTACTTAGCATTAGGCTGGCACAACACAGAGCTCCTGCAGAAGGCCAGAACATGAGATACCCCCCCACACCCCGTTCCAGGCTGCTGTTGCTCCTCAGTGGACGGTGACAAGAGGACGTTATTGCACAAATACCATTTACTTAATGAGTCCAGGCTCTGGTTCAGCCTGCGCTCACATAAGGCGTCCAGAACAGCGACGCACGAGGTAGGGCGCTGTCGCTTGTGCCAGCTAGATCGCGCGAGGATACTCTACAACTGAAATACAGGCGATAAAAATATCACGTCCACGTGATACCACGTATCTGAACCACGTCCAGAAGGTTCTGCCCCTTCTGGCAATGACCCTTATGAGACTAGAAAATGGCCCATTCATTTTCTGTTTGGCTGGCTTGCCGTTACACACTTTGCAAGTGGAAGAAAGGGACAACAATTCAAAGCCTTGGTTGATATTTTGGAAAGCTTTTTTGTTTGGTTGGGGTTTTTTTGGTTTTCCCCTCAAGAACAGTGTTCTCTTTCTGCCTCTGCTATTCAGTTTCTCCAGTTCAGCTTCTCCATCTCTTTCTTTAATGCCAATCATATAGTAAGAAAGGAATGTAACAGAGAGAGATTTGGAAGTTCCTACAAACCAAAACCTTTTGCTAAATCTGTCTCTGCATTCCCAATTTCTGTGAGTACACGGTGAGAACAACACAAGGATGAAGAGACCTCTAGAAAGCACAACGTCACTTCGCAGCCTTTGAGTCAGCTTTTCAAGTCTTTTCTTTCACTTTGTGTGAAAGAGTTCAGAGAACCTAAAAGAGCATTTCTTATTAGAAATTTTAAGAAGTGCTTAAAAAACCCACCCCGCAGTGGTGTAGGGACAGGAATCAGAACTCTGTGTAACGGGCACAAAATATTTTAGCGCTGGAGCTGGTGACACAAACTTACTTTTTATTCCACAACGTGCCTTTGCTTTCTTCCCTTACACTCTCCTGTGTGCCATACACATTCACAGAACGCTTCTAGTGGCGAGGTTGCAATGGCAGTACAGACAGCAGCCCCTTCCTGCGACAGAAAGTGAGCTTTTATTTATGCCATGAGTATCCTATACCACTTAAATATGCCAAGTTGATTGGTTGCGTGGTTATGTGTGTGGGTTTGTTTTTGTTTTTTTTTTTTAAGGGATACGTGGTTTAGAAAACATGCTCTCTTGCTCAAAACGCTGAGCAACTTCATAGTGTCTCACAAGGAGAAAATACAACTAATAGTCACCTCTTAAGAAGTGACACCTGGCACATGAGTAGCAATAGTGCCTCATGCAGTATAATTGCTGGTATTTCAAAAGGTGACTGTGTAAGCATGGATGTTTATAAGGCACCCTGCTGTCTGCCTGCTATTTGAAAGTTGCTGAGGTTTTGTGGGGGTTTTTTTGGGTGTGGGGTTTTTTTTTGTTTTGTTTTGTTTTTTAAAGCTTTTATCTTCTCTGTAAAAGCAACAATTTAACTGTAAAGCAGATCTTGGCAGGTGACTTAGCTTCCCAGTGACAAAACTATGGGCTCTTACAGTGCCTGATATCAGAAAACAGCAAAGAAAACACGGTGATAAATTCTGAGAACTATTAAAAAAACCTAATTCTAAAATCCTGTGGTTCTTTCTGTGAAAAAACAACAGCGACACAAGAGAGAAACAGACAATGAATTTCTACTGAATCATTTTTTACTGAAATTTCCTCAAGCAATGTATGTATCTACATTATCCATTGTTACCTCAAATAGGTTTGTAGGATCACAGGTTAACACAGGTTGGAGGGGACCTAAGGAAATAATCCAGCTCACCCTACTGCTAAAGCAGAGTCAGCTATGAACATGGGGGTTTTAAAAAATAAATCTCCCAGTTCTTCTTGTTTATACCTTAACCACCACTTACAGCTAGACAGCACCCTCCTTCTCATCAAGCTTTTGAAAACAATTGCTTTTTTTTTTTCCCCTTTTTTTTTAAATACAAGGGTATTTATTTAAAGATGACAGAACATGGAGCTTCCCCATCATCCGGTCCCCAGTGAAGAAGGTGGGGAAAGAAAAACCTGTCTTGGTAAACAGATGTATTAGCACACAGAAAAGAGAACATGTGGTGACAATGGAAGCGTCCACATCTGACTTGTACCAGTTAACTTGAGGGAAAACAGGTAAAAACCTGCTATTGCCTTCAACAGAGTTATAGTTTTACCATACGGAATTACAATGATGTAAGCCCAAGCTAAGTGAGCTCATAATGTTTTAAATCTAGTCGAAAGAGGTGTTGGGGAGAGGTAGTGTTGACCAGTAATTATAGTTTAACTGAGACAGTATTATGAACAAAAAGTAGCAGAAGAACTCAGAAAAAACACCAAACCCAAACATTTCTCCCCCAAAACCAAATCAACCTCAAACCAAAAATCTTTACTTGCAGATCTGACTTTTTTTGACATGCTGTTGTTCCCATGTAGCAAACTTGACTTTAAGCCCGGGAGAGCTTAAGAGTTCCCAGGGAAGAAAGTGGCTCAACAACAGAGTAATAAAAAAATAAGAAATTCCACATCATGTGCTGAGCTCTGAACCAAATGTCTACTCAGGGAGTGAGCTAATGCACAGCATGATGAAGTAGGAAGTTATTAATGACAGACAAGCTCCAAATTGAATTGTTACTAGCGATTCTCAGGTGCCTATCAGATGAAGAAATAATTGCAGCAAAGGAAAATAAAAGAAAACTTCAGAAAAAAAAAAGACTATTCTTATGGTCTATTGGACATGGAACAGTCTCCCTAGCAAAGAGCAGTTGCGTCATCTTGAGTCATTTTTCCAAAGCTTTGTTAAATCAATTGTAAACACACCTCTAAAAATCAAGAATTGCATTGGCAAGGGAAAAGACATGGTGATCCAAAGGGTCTTTTCTATCTCTAATTACCATGACCTCAGCTGGACATGCCCAAAATCTTTGAGAGAGGAATGTGTGTTAACACTTACATGAGGACATGGGCCCCTGGAGAGATGAATGCACAATTGCTCCAGCAAAGAAACATCATCTAACCAGTCAGGAATGAAAAGATATCATCTACAGAGCCAATATTAGTCCAGTTGGGCAATTTCTTGTAATTTTTTTGTTTTGTTTGTAAATTACCATCAGCAGTCTCCCAGTGTAATCCAGGTGATTGATTTCAACTAACTTTTCTATCCGAGTTAGCAATGAACCTCCCAGATTTCAAATCTTTTTAAAGTTCAGATTAACTTTAACTTCAGTTTAATTCAGCAGTATTTTATAATAAAATTTTTAAAAATTGTATCATTACCAGATAAGCAAAAGTTGGCTTTGAGAAGAAATTGCAGGACATTTCAGATATTCTCTTCACTGACTACACCTGCCCTCCAAAAATCAATGACTATAGTAATGATTAGGGCTGACTGAATACCTACACAACTGCAAGAATGCTTTTTGGAAAAAATATTTGTGGTTTTGCTTAGTTTTGAAATAACAAAGAGTGGTTTTTTTAAATATAAAATTGTTACCAAAGGTTTTCAGCAACATTATATATAAGGTTTTTTGTTTACAGCTTTCTATTCAACAGGCACATAAAAATGTCATAAGAGATTAAAAAAACCCAACAAACTTCAAACCACATTCATTAAATGTTTCCTGAGAGGGAAAAAGAATTACTGACATTTTTATTGTTTTATTTTTAATAAGAAGAAAGCCCAACTCCTTTGTTTCAATAGCAAGTTCTGAGAACTTGCTATTGTCAGAACAACTTGTCAGAACAAACATAACTAAGCACTAAAGTGGTGGTAGTTGACTGCAATTAGATTCACCTGAAGAGCTTATTGTATAATCAATGTAAACCTACATGATTAAACCAAATCAAAAGATTAATGTAAAAAATCAGCACAGGAGCCTATAACCACATCAGACCATAGGTGTGCTACATTATTGGCTTGTAGCATCTGAGGCAAAGACCTGGGAATATTATCAAGAATGGAGTTGTTAAGATAAGTAAGGAGGCCTCCCTGGCCTCAGTTTGACACGGAGCAGCAACAGGATGCCCTCTAAGTCTGAAATCAGGGAAAAGAATTGTAGTTTTAAGGTCTTTCCCACCCAAAAACTTGCCCACCACTGTCAAAGTGGCATTCAGCCCTAAAACTTGCTGAGACTGAGAGGACTGGAAGAGCAGATGCCTGGGGACATAAGCCTCTGGCTTTTGGTATCAGCTTTATCAGTGCTGGATAAACATCTGAGGAGAACAAAATTTGCAGTTTGGGATTTTTCTGGTGTTAAAACAGTAAGAAAAAAGCTTCTATTTGGTGCACCAGTGATATTTTTTAGTCACCGACAACACTCAAATTGCCTTAAAAGCTAGGATGGGGAAAGGCTCCATTTTAAAGAAAGATCAGGGTATGAACTTCTACCCAACCTCTGAGGGAGGCAGAGGTTGGGGGTTTTTTTAATCATCGCCATCACTTTGTTATTGTCTTGAGATTAGCCTTAACAACAAGAACTATTTTTGAAACCGAAACACGAGTGAAAAAAGCTTGGATAGTGAGCAAAGGTTTCCTAGGGCACTGTTCCTTAGCTGGATTTTTAGAAAACACTTAAAAAAAATTTAAGTGTTTACATGGGGTTTTTTGGTGTGTGTTTTTTGGTTTTGTTTTTTGTTTGTTTGGGGGTTTTGGGGGTTTTTTTGTGGTGTTTTTTTGTTGTTGTTTGTTTGTTTTTTTAAAAAGAAGCAATATACAGTGCTAGCTGCAGTGCAATGCTCCTTGGTGAGGCTGTACCACAGCTGGGGGGAGATGCACACTTGCAGCCAAAGGCAGGCAGGACATCCCCACCTCCAGCATGAGGAGCTGCACGCCTTTGGCATGCGCAGAAGAACCACAACCCTGCCAGAGGCACCTTGCTACTGTGCCTCGGGACTCTCCTTACCCTCCAGCGAAAAGAGCTGTGCTCAGAGACCTACCCAACCGTGCTCTTTTAGGGTCACTAACTACCCAGCAGTGCCTCTCATCCCAGATGTGCAGCCCAAGTAGGAGTGCAATAGGTGGACTAAATCGCTCCTTTCCGCTCTTTTCCCTAAGAGATCCTCGACAACTGTATGGTCTGGAGCTTATGTTTCACATTGCCCAGCCTATACCCACTAAAAGCATGATATTTTTTTTTTTTTCCTAAAGTCACCGTAGGTCTATACACTGCAGAGACTTCATGTGTACACTCATATACGTAGTTAATCTAAAAAACACCGTACAGATGCACAATGTTCCCTGCAGACTGGGTTTCCATACAAGCAATGCTCTTATAAAATGGAGCTAGGCCGTGTTTCTTAAAAGTATCAAACTGGTTGGACTGCACAGGATAGACACATATCAGCAAGGAATTTAATCCTGTACCCTTCCTTTACCTCACTGAAAACAACATGCATGCAGCTGAATATGCATTTACTCATCTTGCTAAATTGGGAACTGTAAGATTTGCAAGGAACGGCTGCAAAATAAATCCGGAAATTATTGTTCCATTTTCTCAATTGGGAATGCATAGATAAAGTTTGGAGTGACAGTTTAATGAACGTAAGATGAAATAAATGTTTTTCTGTGCCACTACAAAAATGCTCAGGGATAAAAAAAAAAATAATACAATTGACATTTTTTCTGAGATGGTTGAGGGAATAACAGTTTTTCCTTCTGGCAAAATGTGATTTTTAGAGTGTCATTACTCTATGCAGAGAAGATAGTAGGCACCTGCTACCAAAAATTTAACATAGCTTTACTTGTGTCCTTAATTAAGATAATATAGTGCATATTGGATTCAAAATGTTGTTCTGTCGGGAACCTGCCAAGCCTACAAGTGTCATACAGTATTAACATTCAAGAACTGCCTTGACAGTTTGGCAATGAATTCCTAAAAAGGGATTATTTATTTTTTTTATTCCTCTCAAAATTAAATTCTTAAAAAAAAAAAAAGGCAAAATAAAAATACACACAACCCTCCAGCCCAGTGTCTGCCCAACTGCATACTGGAAATGAATTACAAATTTGCACTTGGCAAAGCACAAATTCAGCCCGTGTTTTGGAAGCTGGGGTTTTATGCGTTGCCCTTTGTGTGCTGCTGGGCTTCTCTGCACCTGTTTCATACTGTACATATTTGGAATTTTTCTGTATTCTTTATCATTTCAAAGACAGGAACATGAACATCTCCGCTTTTCCTGAGATGACTGTCTGTGTGTGCGCGCGTGTGTGTATATGCATCACTGAAACTTCCTAGACTTAAAGGCTGTTTTCTCTTGCCAGACACCCCTGTGGGTCTTCCTGAACAGCAGGCACTTTTTCAATAGCAACTTGGAGCTAGCAAGGGAGAATAGAAGGTCATTTTCTAAGACAGGATGCCAAGAGGACAGGAATTGAATGGTGCTGGCTGGCCACGAGACGCCATGCAAATCAAGAATGCAGCGTGGTCCCCAGGGAAATAGTTCATGAGCCTGGAGTATATGATAAACCTGCAACCAAAGCCTTCTTAGGCAACTGCGATAACAATGTGTCACATTCCAGAGGAGTCAAAAACAAAGGTTGCAAAAGCCCTTGCAAAGCAGCGCGCCCCGAGACATCTGCGCTTTCAAGGAAAAGAAAAGATTTGGCAAGTTTTGTCACTTCTGGCTATTTTCTGAAAACAAAACAGAACAGTTTTGGGTTAGTCCCCCTGAAAACCCCTGAGTAAGTGACAGCAGAAAGGAGTTGTAAGGATCTCTAAGCTTCAACAGGTTAAAAAATTAAATACGCATGCGCACCCATAACATATTGAAAATAAAGCAAATGCCACATTAAGGAAGTGGTAAATCTGTTTCCATAGCCTGTTACGAATAACTACTTGACTGAATGTAGCATTAACGAGCAGCTAGGAAGATTAAACCCATCTCTTTAAATTGGCTTTCTTACTCTTTTCATTTAGGCATGGCACTACTTGCATAGATAAGCAGTCGCTTCATTGCTGCTCGTAAATTGAGCATAAACAGTCTGAGATACTTACTCCTTCTACTATCTGCCATTTTTCAGTGGCTAACAAACAGATCATGAAATAACTGCAGCCAGTATTTGTTATTTGCTATGAACTGTTGGTGCTGGCTGATGGGCCACATCCCACAGGCTGCGGGAGAAGGAACGGGAGAAGGAACAAAACACCCTTGCTAAGGTGACAGACAAAATTCTGCCATGCATGTGATGTGGCGCAGCACGAGATTTCACAGGAGAAGCATAACTCACCGTACCCTTCTGAGAACCGAGGAAGGAGAGATCAAGAGTGCCACAGAATTCAGAAAGCAACTACATTGCACTTCTGTGAACCAGATCAAGCTTACTACCTCACCCTGCTTTCAACCTTGAGGTTTGCTGCTTCTCTTTCAGATCTGAAGCACCCCCAAGAGCTCATTTGCTTCTTTGTTCCAGATATTGCTGCCAACAGCAGTACAAACGCCACAGGTCTTCGTGGAGTTGCTTTGTAAAAGGCCTTTGATGTCATCAAAAACCACTTCTCCCTAGCAGAGCATCGCAGTGCACCTCGTAACACACCGCTTCAGCAGCGGGATAAAGGCCCTCATGCCAAGGCCGAAAGGTGGAAGGTGATTAGCTAAATTCTAACACAAAAACAAGCAGAGAATGAGAGCTGAAAAAATAGTTTGGAAAAAAGCAGCCAAATTATTCTATTATAGGTAGGAATTATTCTCTTCCAGGTAGGAAAGCAGTATACCAAAGAAGAAAGTGCCGGGAGGACTGCCAAGACAACAGCTGAGCTATCTGTGTCAAACGTACGTCTTTCACAGGGACCACCAAGAATTAGTAGAGCTCTTCAGTGAGGCTAAGGTAGGCACTGCCTCCTTATTTCTCAAAGGTATCCAGAATTTATGCACGGGTGAGTATGAAACGTGCCTCCACAGGAGAAAACAGCTACAAAGAGACCCTCTAGAAAAGGATCCTGCTGCACAATGGTGTAACGCCGTATGACCAGAAAACCATCGAGGTTCAAATACAGGCAGGTGTCTTGCACAATAACTTCCATTTCTGGCACTGTTTCTGAAGATATCTTTTTGCATGGCTGTCAGTATTGCTGTTTATGCAGTGCTCCAATTCCCAACTTCAATTGCACGACATCCTCTCGCAGACTTTGGACCGCTGCTTAGACCACCGTATTTTAAGAATTAAATAAAGATTAACAAGTTACTAGTTATTCTCATCTTGCAAGGACTGAAAACTATCCTCAAACCCTCCAGCAGCTTCTAATTAAGAATACAGGAAGCGTCGACCTGATCAGAGAAAGTGCTGAAAAGCTATTTAACAACTGCAATCTGCCTGCAATCTGTCTCCTGAAGAAATCCCCGAAGGTTGCCATTAATTTTACTTTCTGTTTTCAGAATTGCATTGGAGACAATCAGCCCTTTGCTTCGCTGGTAATCCACATACTGACAAAGTTTCCCCCTTCTCCTCTGCCCTCCATCTGTGCTTCTGAAGAAACGCAGAGCCACAGAAATAAAGAGAAGTTGTAACGTCAGTCATTCACTCCCATAGACTGTTCCTTCCCTTCCTCCCGAATAACGTCTGTTCGCAGCAGTATACCCACTCTGGATAGAGAGAAAAAGCTGTCCATCCAACGGACAGTTAAGAGGACTAAGTGGTTTGTGAAGTCAGGACACTTTGTTGTTTCCATTACTAGAGAAAACGCAGCCTTTGCGAGTACCTGAGCGGTGCTAGAATTACAGGTCTCCTTTCCTCCATCCCACACCCACTCCGCAACTCCTGGGCAGTCAGCTAGTTTTCCCAAAGTTCAAATCTCTAGGTGATTCTTTCTCTGAGTCTCACATACACCAGAAATGAGTATGAATCCTGGGTTGGGTACGAAGCCTGAATTTTCCCCAGCATTCAGAATTGCTCACATTCGGTTTTCCAGTTCAGCCTCACCTGCCGAGATTAATACATTTGGAAAAAAGAATAGCACACTGGAACGGTAATACCATGCCTTCAAACAAAGAAGTAGATCAATTTTCTATGCAGATACAGCTTATAACCAAACATACGTATTCATCACAAATCTGTTATAGACCTGACTCTTGGTTTCTACTTCCTCATACTCAAAAACCTCCTACACAATTATTTCCTATATGATTCTTTCCTTCCTACCCACCCCAGCCACTGCCCTTCCTGGTAGTGCGCCAGTTTTGTTATTGTTCAAAGGTGAAAAACAAGAGCTATCTCAGGAACTCACTCCAGCAAAGCTTAACCTAAACCAATTAATTTGAGAAGAGCGAAAAAGCACAGTACAGGGGCCTCCAAGCAGAGTCGGTAGCCCCGATATGGCACAGAAAGCCGCATCCATCGCCCTTCTTTCCACTTGTTTTACAGTGATAGAGCTGATAGTCCTGCAAGTAGAGAAAGCTGATCACATTCAAGAAAAGTTTAAAATACACACTTACACTTATGATTAACTTCCAGGCGAGTAATAATGAGGTTGCCACGAGGATGCTCTGGGGGTTCGGAATAAGAAGGGGGATGAGCCATTCATTCACGAACGGAAGCGGTGCTTCCCTCCCACAGAGCCTCACCTCACAGCGAAAGATTTTCTCCATTTATACAATGTGTGAAACAATTTGACTAGGCATCTAGGTTGCCCAGAGGCAACCTACAGCTTCTGTAAAGGCACCTGCAAAATGAAGCTGAATAACGAAACTCTGATTATTTGTGCCAACTGCAGATCTGCTTCCCCGAGGATCACCGGCACTCTGTGAAAGTTTCACTGTCAAAATTTCACACTTCCTTTTTCAGCTTACAAGATCAACGCCCTGCTGCTTTGTTTTATTATGGTTTTGGTTTTTTTACTAACAAAATAAGCATCCACTACATAGAAGTGAACTAGCCTTCATTCAAAACATGTTTTGCTGAAGGTTTGATTTCATTCAGTGCCAACCAAAAGACAGACAATGACCTTATTTATGAAGGATGGATCTATTGTCCAGGTTTAATCAGCTGATTATTAGACTTCCCATTTCTGTTATTACAGATCCTTAATTCTTTTCCTAACATGATGTGCTTTAGAAAAATGTTTTCCAAGGAAAGCAGAAGACATTGCTATTCGTCCTAATTGTTCAGGAAATTAAAACATGCCAAATTTTTTTTTTCAGCTAATTAGCTTGAAATACCTTGTTTCTCAATGCCACACTGACCTGTAACATCTTTCTCGCTCTCTCTCTAAATCACCAACTGCTCATTTGCTTCCTTTCGTTGTCCTACATCACTCAGCAACTTTTTCCACAGGACATTTCCTCTCACCAGTTGTTCATTTGCCCATAAGAAAGCATATCCGCATATCCTAATGGACGCACAGAGCTTTTTTCTCTCTGGATATTGACATAGCATACTACTGTTGACGGCAGAAGTCATTTCTAGAGGAAGAGGAGGTGCTGCTTTCATGGAGGCAAAGGGGAGCAGGGCTGTGCACACTGCAGGCACAGGCAGGCAGGATGCTGAACCACCACCTCTTCGTCTTAACTGGATTCTTTAAATACTGTGATCACGGCGGGGGGAAAGGTTGAAGTTTTAGGACTTTGTCATCACTGCTTTAGCCAGTAATTAAAGTGACCAAACACTTTTTGGAAGTCATCTGGGTCTTTAGATATTTCTGTCAGCGCCGTATAGGATCCATCAATTAAGTCTTCCACATGCTGACCTTAACGCACCAATTTCAGAGGCTGGTTTTAACAACACTTGTCCACACGTAATCTAGGTTAACCATTCCCACCTAGCTGTGTATGCGGACCATCTTACTTCAGAATCAATTATTTTTTCACCTTATTCTCATATTATGGAAAACATCCATAGGAAGCCAGGCCCTACACATCTTACCTTGGAAGCCTCTCTGTTTCTTTGAAGGGTTTGAGATTGCACCTGTCCATATGCAACTTGTTTCTGGAGCCAGTGCACGTGGTATGTTTTATCCTTCATCAGAGCCTGAACTGCTATCACAAGAGTAGGGATTTAAAACTACATTGACCCTTTCTTTTGACATTGGATCAATGCACCCATGAAGTGTGCGGCAACAAAGAATTAGGGGTGAAATGCATTTACTAATGTATGCTTTTCTTTTTCTGCTGGTTCAGCGAAACACAGAGTGCTTACTTACAAAAGTCAGTGGCGTGAAACATCTATCCAAAGTTTTTCTATGAAAATAAATCAGAGCATGCTTAAAATAACAGCAATTCTCCTGAAGGCCTTGCAAATACTATTCAGTACTGAGACAGGGAACACTCTCTCTACCCATAAATCACAAATGCCACAGAAAACAGCAGTAGGACTTCTTCATATTCTCCTTCCCTACCCCTTCAGTCCTCTCTCGTGATACCACTGCCCCAGAAAAATGATGAACACTTACAGGAAGAAAATTGTTCTACTGCCAAGCCCATTCAATACATGTCATCTTTCAGAACACACTAAGAGCTTGTTGTGGTGGCATTTGCAATGTGAACAGTCATCTGCAAAGGATGAAATCAATACATTTCAAGATACATCCTGGATCATTGAAAAGTTTTGAAGTGGCATGAGTGTCAGGGGTTTTTTTGTTGGTTTGGGTTTTTTTTTTTGGGATGGGCGGTGGGTGGTAGTGGTAGTGTTTGTTTCTTTTTAAGCATCTTTTGGCTTAGGAAAAACATACCAGAGATCTTAGGATATGCAGCTCATCAAAAGTATATTTAAAACACCATAGATTCACTAATTAAAGCTGTGGTAGTGCTCACCTAGCTAAGGAATATTGTTAACTTAAGGCATTATCCTAGAACTGCCATTTTCTAAAACAACCCCAGGTCTCAGAATGTGAGATGAGACTACACCAATACTTCTTTTTCCCCTTTCTCCACTCTAGCTGCAACACAAAGTCCATGGCAGAAAAGCAAATGAACAATATCCTGTAAAGTGTTGCAAAAATCTTGCACATCCTCAGCTTGAATTTCCCTACTGCTCCCTGGCAGATTGCCTTTCCTAGAGTACCAAGGAACAAAGAGGAGAGGTAATTTTATTGTTGTATGCCCACATGATTCCCCTTGCAGCTAAACCCCAAAAACTACGTTCTCTGTACTGATGTCTTTTTGTCTGGCGTTAAGTCAGTTATCACATTCTCTTTAATAGTTACAAGGAGTCATAAATGCATTCAGTCAGACAGCTACTGCATGTCCTTAAGAGCACCTGGAAAAAGATTCCCCTCGGTAGGAAGCAAATGATAATTTTGCTTGCCCCTAGTGCAATAGTGTTTTTTCTTTTAATTCATACTTTTTGTAGATTTTATTTTAAAAAATTATTTTTAGGCTGCTGAATTTCTGTCTCAAGATGCACGATGGGAAAGTTCTCTCTTCCTTAGACCATTTAAGGAATCCTGTCAAATAAGATGCAGCCAAAAGCAAATCTTGGAGAAGAGCAATATTTGACAGTGTTTATGCATAACGACATATTTTCAATATCAACCATCCCCGGCAGTTCAAGCAAAATAATTTTGGATATTTTGAGGCAAGCTCTATGGGAACTGTGGGAAGGGGGGAATGATGCAAGGATGTGCAAAAGCAGCTGTAATTTCCTATCAGAACATAAATAAAACCATTTTAAAAGTGTCATCTTAATTAAAAAAATGGGAAGCCAGAGACAGACCTCCAGCAGGAATTAAAAGCTACTTGAAAGAAAATTATCCTCACTGCAAAACGGGTATTTATTCAGCAAACATACAGCATGAATGCGACCCGGCAGACTGCTGAAGTTCAGCATCCCTTCAAAACCTGTTCAGAGCAATTGAATACCAGTGTGGGTGTTGCAGGACTGGAGCACACCAGGAATCACTCCTTCCCTCCAGCTTGCATTATTCTGCTCAGCATGTGTGTGTATGAGGCAGTGCATACCCAGAGGATTTTCGCTTTGTATCAAAATACCTCAGCTGACTACAGTAATGAGAAAAATACAACCCGTATTTCTACTTACCCTCATACTCACTGCACAGAGCGAGCTACAGGAGGGGAAGCAGACGGGCACGGAGCCCGGTGCGGGTAGGTAACAGCCTCTCAGAAGAGTGCTGCTGCAAAAACCCCGGCAAGAACCTGCGAACAAGAAGGCAATACAGTAGCACCTGTTAGTGAATTGAAAGTATTGAGAAACAAGCCAGACTTAAAGCTGTTCACACCTAAAGGTTAGGTCAGTTTTGAGGACACATGATCACTCCCTTTGGTGTTTATACGAAAGTAGAGACGGTGCAAGCTCTGGGGAGATTCAAAACTAACGCCAAGCTCACTTTTTTGCGGGGATCTTTTTCACTATGATCTAGGAATAAATGTTATGACCCTCCACCACATCTCCCCCAAATTGTGCATGCTCTTTAAGCTCTCAGCCTTTATTTTCATACAATCATTCAAGCCAAGCAATTCGACCATGCCCCTATTAAATTACACGTTTGTGAAACTGAGCCTGGAAAGGGAAATTTCCTGACAATTACAGAAGAGAAGCTGGAAAGATCAATTGATATAACCTGGTCACGACCCATCTATTATTCAGAGGAAGTAATTGGGCAGATAGTGTTACAATCGCTAATATTTTCACACAGGTGCAGTACCATCTGCTTCTGGTCTTTCTGGCATGGGGCTATTAGATGTTCAGTCCTAAATCCCTAATTTACGTATAGAGTGAAATTAGTAGGTTCAGCCTTTATGATCCAAGGGAGATCAGTGTCAAACACTTGGAGGAAGACTGAAGAAGCCTAACACAAAGCTGTACCTTGCAGACATTTGGTTTAAGATTTGTAATAGCCACTTTATCAAACAGCAAATATACTTTTTAAAGCCTCAAATGCACATTTTTGCAGTTGGATAGGGTTAATTGTTTAGCTAACACTGAGACTTTAACTGAAGGAGATCATTCCCTTCTCTCATGTGGGCATCCAAAGTCAGGGGCAACAATCTCTTCATCAGCCATAGCTGTGTATTTTCATACTGATGACGGTGCTGATGAATACTGGGTTTTCAGAGGGGGTATACTGGGCTGTTTGGTCTCAGAAGATGGCTGTCAGTACTCATGCCTCCTGCACTTCCAGAACTCAGTTCGACCTTTAGGTACAGACTTCTTCTGCAATAGGTCAGACTATTTAGGCTTTGCTTGTTTGTTTTGGTTCTAGATAAAGGCTTTTTTTCTTCAAAACTCACAGCTCTAAAAGCTTCAGGTTGAACATTGGAACTGTTTGAACTTATTTAATAAATCTTCTACCACTTTTAAGTTAGTATTTTGACAGCAGGAACAATGGTCCATCATGCAAACCCTGGTGTTTAATAAGCACTTGCTTTAGTCTTTATTTAATTATTGGCATAATAAATCTCTCCCTTACAGTTTATTTAAAGTACCTTTCAAACACACGATCCACACACTACATTGTACGTGCTCAGAGGCTCCTCAGCAAAGGCAAAAACATTCAACTACTACACTGCAAACTTACCAGAAAAATCACCCCTCAGACCTATGGCAAAGGGCAGAACGTTACTGTTACTGGCATTGTTGAAAGTTTGCAACAGGGACTCAGCATTTATTTTTTCAACTGGAATTTTCCACAGGATCTCTCAAAGATGCTTATAGCTTAGATTGTACAGATTTTACCCTCTTGCAATAATTAGTTGGATGACTTCTGTTAGCAGAAGCACTCCAAAGACTGTTTAGCCTGGTTGGAAAAAAAACCCAAACCAAAACCAACACAAAAAACACAAACAAAAAAGCAAAAACCAAACCACCAAAACCTCAAAAAACCACAAGAAAAACCCCACACCTTTTATATTCAGAAATTTGAAGTATTTTTTAATATCAGTAACCTACTTGAAATCAGTACTCTGAAGTTGACAAAGTTAAACATGAAGGAGTGACTGTCTTACTGATCCAAAAATGAGTTAACTTTAAATACAAAGAACCACCAAAGGCTAAAGTCCTTCATTCCTCCCCCCCTATTTTATTACAGAATAATACAATATTATAAAATCAATAAAAATATCATGAACAAACTTGCAGAATAATACAATAGTATAAAATCAATAAAAATATCATGAACAAACGTGTCTGGTGTGCTTGTTAATATTGTACCATAGCATACTTCTCAATCAAGATATAAATTGTCAGATACAGAAAGCAATGTAAGTGCTGTTATTTCTATTGTGACAGTGGCAAAAAGTTTCAATAAAGACTGGCATTTCACCTTAAAAAAATTATTTTAAAAAAGACCCTTCTGCATTAAGTCGCCTAGCATTCATCTTTCTGCTCCAAAATAGGGCTGAGTTGTCCCTTTTATTGTTGTCTGGGTTTTTTTCAAACGTATCTATGTTCCACAACACTGCATCCTCAAATCACCATGTTTGTCTGAAAGCATTCTGTCAAAAGGATCATCCAGTCTGGAAAATATGGCAGAAAAATTATGATCATCAAGTCCGAGTCACACTAACTGAATGGCTGAAATTATCTGTTTCTGGGAGGTGGAGTCAGCCTTGAAGTCATAAATCTTAAATATGAAAATAGGTGGCTCAGCCCTGGGCGTATGCGGTCACTGTGGTTATGTGACTGTTTATGCACATAAGTGAAAGTATGGGGGGTTTTTTTAATGCTTATCCCAAGAATTTCAGGCACTTTCCTTCTCCGCTGGAATGGCTGGTGGAGTTGAAGTTCATTACAGAACGGTTTGGAATCTTTCCCATGGGAGATGAGGTCCTGCAAAACAACTCTGCTTCCAGTGGGAACTAGTAAATTTCTCTGACAGTTGATAGATTTTAATGTTATTTTGACTAATCTGGTTTCTTATAAGGCTGATCTTCCTTAGACCTGCTAGTCAAGGTATTAGTTGACCGGGATCCTGTCTGTCTGCAAAGAAATTACTCTGACTGCCAAACACATGCTAAGTCCTTTTCAAAGATTAAAATGCAAGACAGTGTCTTGACACTGAAGTGTTTCTTCCTCAAGTATCTCCTATCTGAAACAGGAATCTCAGAGTTCTGGAGGTAGGAGGAATGAGATCTACAAGTCTAACTCACGTAAAAAAAGCCTACAACCACACAACACCACCACCAGAGTATGTTTTGGGGGGTTTTTTTGTTGTTGTTCCCCCCTCAACCAAATCGGCAATCTGTTTAACATAACACAAACTAATCTCTACTGCTATCTACAGAACGGAAGAAAAACAAGACATTAGAAAGGGGTTTCTTTGCTATGATAGGGTGCGATAACAAGCTGAAGTGTGATTAGGCCTATTTTATTTCCCATTCCGAGAGCTAGGGAGAAGAAAACTGCAAGAAAACCACCGGTACGTCAGTTACTCTGCTAGATGCACCCAGCCAAAAATGCCAACTTGGTAAAGTTGGGTATGTAAGACTCAAGAAGGCAGTTCATTAAACAAAAATGTTTCAAGAACAGCAGAAGGAAAGGGTCAACAGAGCTGTAGCTTGAAAACTTCTTAGTTCCTAGACTTTCTTTTTGTTCTTGTGCAGAGAGATGACTGGTGATGTAGACACAAACCTGAATAACTAGAATTTGAGCTTTGTTCATATTTTAATACCTCCAAAATCTCTGTGCCAGAAACATTTTTCACATTTAGGAGCAGAGGAACCTGACCAATTGGAAAGCCAATGAGGACTTTGCTTTCTGAAACACACAATGGAATGGCAGCAAGCTTTAATGTAATGGTGATGCACCAACAGAGCCGAGTCTAAAGTTTAGCTGGGCAAGTCTGAGTCCCAACTTCCATTAGCAAACACAGAAGACAAAACCATCATGTTTAGTAAATTCCCAAAAAATTCCCACAGTTTGCCACTGTATGCCTGTAGAAGGTGCCAAGTTAGAGCTGCACTACACAGAAAGAAAGAAGGGTACCAAAAAAAGCACCCACTGCAGCAAGTCAAATGCAAGTCAAACACAAGTCAGGTCTCAAGGAGAGATGCCCTTCTGTCCCACTTTCTTGCCCCCTCTCACTTTTACTCTTTCCTTATTACCTGTCACCAGGGAAAATTTTTTGCCTCGGATTCCTAACCCAATACACTATTGCTCTACTCCTTTATTAAAAAAAAAAAAAAAAAGAAGAATATAAATACAAATCCATTCCTTTTCTACTATTCAGGTAAAGAATAATTTAACATTTAAGTGTTCCAGCTCTGGATTTTCTCATCTGCTCCTGTAGTTCTTATTTTGACTTTGAGAAGTATTCACCTTATATAGCACAATGTTAAGAACACTGCCAGCCATAAACAATAAATAATGCCTTGAGTACCAGACATCATAAGCAAAGAAAAAGTCGCGAGGCAAAAGATGAGGATGAATTGTTTCAGTTTGCCCTGAGCCTTTAAAGGCTGAGACTTTTTACCTTTGCAGACCTAATATTCAGAAGCAGCACTAAAGCAGAAGAGAAGGTGAGGGTTATGGCTTTGGTCGTTATCCAGAAGGGCGGTGCGGGAGGGAAGGGAGAGAGGAGGGCGGCAGAAGAGAAAGCAGGGACAGGCCAAGATCACCACCTAGTGACAGAACTTCTGCTTTGCAGGAGGTTTACTTAAATAGCAGACAAGTTAACTGTGCCAGAGAAACAAACCATCCAATCCTTTTACAATAATAATCCCCATAACGTAAGGATTATATATTCCTTCAGGATTAGGGGAAAAAAAATATATAAATCCCAGCATATGATCTGGTGCAGTAATGTACCCAATGCTTTGTTGGCTTTTTGCTTGGTTTAAAAACAATCAAGAAAATATCTTCTTGAATTTGTGGAAAATTGATTTGTCAAGGCACCTGTTCTAATACTCCCTAAACTGAAAGTGTAGATCACGACTAAGTTAAATATTATTTGAACCTGAAGAGTTTTAAAATTAGTTATTTTGGCATTACTCAATAGGGGCAGGTGTTTTCTGCACTGGTGGGACCCTGAAAAAAACCCCATAAAATAAGAACTCTAGGAAAGAGGAAGCATCCCTCCTGTATGGGGGCAACAGCCCTGGCTGTGTGCCTTCCTGTAGCACCTGACTGTGAAGGAGGGACGGGTGAAGTACGAAAATTCCCTAGAATCTGTCTTTAATTCTTCCAGCAGAACATATTACTCTCTTCTTTTGTATCTCACTACTTACTTCCCCTCCCACTGCCATCATTCAAAATGGTAAACTTGAGGCATGATCTTTGACATGGATATCTACATTTTCATTCAGAAACATTCAGAACAATAAATTTGTCCTACAGATAGCGAGTTGAAAACTAGCCTTTCAGGTGAAGCTCATGCTGTCTACCATCCTGTTATTCACCCTTTTTTCCCTAGGCCTTTCTTTGCTCCCTCCCTTTCATCTTCACCTTAACCCAGTGCATCCTAGGTCTTGGCCACCCCATCCTTTGCTCTGCTTCTCCATCCCATGTAAATTTCATGCTTTTTTCTTTTAAGGTATTCCATAGCTTGTGCCACACAAGCCATCTACATTATCAAGGTATTTTCACCTACATCCAATGGACCTGTCATGTTACTATCCAGTGGTCATTAACTTCTCAAATACTGTTATGCTTTATCCCTAATCACTCAAGTTACTTAGCTTTGTGATAATGGGCTTAATTACAGCTTTTAAAAAATAAATATTTAAACGCTATAATTTTAGCATGCCAAACAATGCTGTGTATTACCTTGTATTTCCCATCCTGCCTTTAGATGACTGTTTTCTACTGTCTTACATTAGTTACAGCCTAATTGGGGTAGGTCACGTGTGTGCGTGGTATATGCTGTATAATTAGTGGACGACAAACAACACCTAAACCCTACAAGCACGGAGGATGCTAGGAATTGTACTAAAAGCTGAAGATACACTCAGTAAGCTTTTGAAATAGAAAGGCATGTGTTAGCCGCAACTGCTACAGCACCAAAGAAAGAACGAAGAGTGCAGGCATTAGAAACATCCTTTTTTAAAGTTGTGTTTTGTTTTGTTTTTTTTTAAATAGCACCAGGGACGTTTTAGACAGCTCTAAAGTAAAAAGCAACCACTGTACAAAGATACTGCTCAGTTTATAGGCCCTATGCAAAGGGACAACTTTTTCTGGTTTTGGAGTCATGTTGAAATACATAATATCTTAAATAGGAAGTTATATGCTCAGACAATTGATTACTCTGGCTCCCCTTCTCCTGATAAAATTTTAAGCTGCTGTTCTACAACAATATTTTCATTCAGCTTTTAACAATTTAAAAAAAACACCCAACCACAACACCCTGCTACTGCCAATATCTATCATGGCTGGAATGCCAGTAATCATTGTTGTTCTATAATCCATCAACACAGTTAGGCTGATACATGCCATAATTAATTGGGAGAAAAGGAACATATTTGAAATAAAAATCAGGTCTTCATGCTCTCTGAATAATTTAAACATGTATCCTATATTACAGTTGAACAAGCTCCACCTACACTATATTCTGTGCCCAAGCTTACTTGAAATACTAGGTACCATTTTTAAAAGAAAGGGTAAAAAAACTCCATTATTTGCACAAATATAACCAGGATGAGAAGTTCAGCTAAACTCGGACGTCAATATAAAATTCTATATTATACACTTCTATTTGTATCTACTTATATGTATGTAGACATGTTACATTTTTTGTAATATACAAAACATATTAATGTGGAGTTCTATTCTGGTAACATCTCCCTCACCAGGCTAATTATTTTTGATATTGAAAAGATGAAGTTATTTCTCTTGTGCGCCAGAAAGAGTGAAATCCATTCAAAAACATTTCTATGAAGCAGCGTAGGATGCAATGGCTTAATGCCATTCCCTGAAAGTAAGCTTCTCAGAAAGCAAGACAGTCTTTTTTTCAGGAGAAAATGTGTCTTAGAAATAAGCACATCTTTCTTCTCAAAAAGGAAAACAAGTGTCCAAAATAGTTCTGAAAGAGCCATTTTGATGTACTAGAAGCGGCATTCAGATGTCGGTTCTTCGTAGAGGGAGAGCTCTGTTTTGGGAGCAGGGATGACTTACCTTGGAGCAGCTCTAGTGCTTTCAGCTCCTGCTGTCCCCCCTGGTTCCCGACACGGACCCAGCACAGTTTTTCCACAGATGTTCCCACAACGGTACAGGGCGGGTGGGCAGCCAGGAAGCACTGCAGCGGTGGGGCGTCCCTGCTGCGGTCAGAGGTGGACCCCAAAGGTACCCAGCTGTTCTGCAGAGGTGGTTAGCCCACGCAGGGTACAAAATGAACCTCGCTACTTGCTTCTGGCAGTTACTCTGAAAGCTCATACTTTTACACAATACTGCATTGTACCTTACACAAGTTCCTCCAGAGTTTACAATCAGAAGATTTGGATATTTTGAATCTCTTCCTCCAGACTAATTTCCCTTCTTGTGCCTCCACCAATTGCAATAAAAGCTCATCTTGAAAGAAACTTTAACATAGCAATTAAAAAAACCCAAACATCCACAAATGCACCCAACAAAGAAAACAAAAATCCACCACTCCTTCAAGACAGAGCAACCCGTTTCTATACTCTCTAAAGGCCCTTAAGCTCTTCATGAAAAATTAGCTATTATGATGCCATCTCTAAAAGCAGTACTTTCATTCTGTGTGGAAGGGATACAGATTTACTGGTGAATGTTCTCAGGCTGATTTAATAAAATACAAAGCAAATAAAACTGTACCTTTTATTTAAAGTGGGCAATACAAAGCTTACATCTTACTTTGTCTAAATGGCATCTCCAACAGGTAGCAACTAATACAGTCATAGAATCACAGAATGTTAGGGTTTGGAGGGACCTCTGGAGATCATCTGGTCCAACCTCCCTGCCAGAGCAGGTCCACCTACAGCAGGTTGCGCAGGATGGTGTCCAGGTGGGTTTTGAATGTCTCCAGAGTCAGAGACTCCACCACCCTTCTGGGCAGCCTGTTCCAGTGCTCTGCCACCCTCAAAGGAAAGAAGTTCCATCTAAACATGAGGAGGAACTTCCTATGTTCAAGTTTGTGCCCGTTACCTCGTGTCATCTCACTGGGCACCACTGAAACAAGACTGGACCCTCCTCCCGGCATCTTCCCTTGAAGTATTTGCAAGCATTGATGAGATCCCCCCTCAGCCTTCTCTTCTCCAGACTAAAGAGACTCAACTCCCTCAGCCTTTCCTCATAAGAAAGATGTTCCAGCCCCCTGATCATCTTTGTGGCCCTTCGCTGTACCCTCTCCAGCAGTTCCCTGTCCTTCTTAAACTGGGGAGCCCAGAACTGGAGACAGTACTCCAGATGTGGCCTCACCAGGGCAGAGTAAAGGGGGAGGGTGACCTCCTAATCATGGCACTTCCTTAAAGACAAAGGACACGTGACAAAGGCCTGAATAAACAGCATCTACATACCTGAGCAGGTCAACAAAAAAATAAACTTCTACATTCTGTGGACTCAGCGTATTTTTCCCCCACCGTGAGTTGGCTTAATCTGATGAACTGAGTCAATCTGGTTTTCATCTCTGCAACCAATTTGTTTTCTAAACTATGCATATCCAGTTGCATAAACAAATCTTTACTTTAACCACAAAAGCAGGTGCCTCAGTTTGTTGTAACTGGCCACTTCAATATGTTTCATTTGCTCAGGCATCTTTTTCCCACATGCTAGAATTTAACTATCAGAAACAGAGGCCATAGGTACTAAAATAACATGTGAAAAAAATGAAGACATGGAAAGTCTCACCCACAGCATGCTTTAGTTGTGCCAACATAGGTCCTACTGAGGGTTTTTTTGTATCTATAAAGCAGAAATAAGATGCTTGCAGGAACACACCACTACAGTCTAGAAGAAAGTGCGTCACTCAAGTATTAATTTTAAGCTTTATTTTATGTGTACATTTGTACATTTTAATCAGGTTCACAAAATGTAAAACTGTTATCAGAGTATTTCATACAGAAGTCGACGCATAGCTTTGACTACTTATTTATAGGTACATGCAATAAACTATGGGAAATTCATGAAAATATTTTAACAGAAACTTTTAAACAAATAAATATGCATGAAAAATTGTGTTTCACTTGTAAATTCTGTATATTAGCACTACTACGAAACATTTGCTATCACAAAAAAAAAGATAAAAACTACTTAAAGGCTCTTGAAATCTTACAATTGGACAAGTGGTCCACTGTGCCTCCATTCTAAAGCATGGAAGTGGAAATTGTGCAGAAGAAAGTTTTACTTTAAATAATTGTCCAACTGTTATTGCTGCTTTTCAAAGAACCTGAAAGCATACAGTGAAAATAGAACTAAACAGCCAAATGGACATGTTTAGATCATTACTGCAATTAAAACACAAAAGTTAACTACAAAAGTTTCTCAAAATGTTGCGGGGTTTTTTCTATGTACATAGAGAACTGTACACAAACAGGGAAATAAAAAAGTTGCTTAAAAAATGAAAGATAATAATATACAGTATTTACAGCTTAAATGTCACCCATTAAAGTACTGTTATCTTTTTTTCTAATTGGAGCTAAACTGTTACATGAACATGCAGTGCACCCACAATTCAAAATGAAGACCTTTTTCGCAGTGTAATATGGTCCTGTACAAAGCATAAATCAACGATATGTTAAATTACTCTTCTCCATCACTGTTCTTGCTGTCTTTGAGCTTTATAACAACGTCTAGATCATGATCCTTTAGCTCAGGTAACTTTATCAAGTGAAAATATGAATATTTATTTCTAATACAAACTTGCAAGATGTGTTGTATTCACAAGACACTTTACAGAGAAATATTATGATGCATTGTGTATGATTTATTGTTTAAGTCACGCTTGATGGAAAACAGTATCAGAGGGGCACAGTTTTGTCAGTGGACTAATGGCTACTTTTTGCCTTTTTCTTTAAGATTTTCAAATTCCCCTTTTCCTGTCCTCCTCATTTGCTCAGCCAAATCCAAATGGTTATAATACTGATTGTAATTGTAAATCTTACAGTGCAACTGTTATAGTTATCAATATAGATGTCAAACTCTGTAGTCTTTTTCTAACTGTAAAATAGGTATCTATCTATAGTAGTTTCTGTAAGCAGTTCTGAAGAATTATATGCTATTCTGTATACTGACAGAGTCAAAAGTTTACTTACATAAATATCTGGTTACCCTCTAAACCCCCAAAATACCAAGGACTTTCAAAACTTCATTATCTGTATAAAAGTTAAGTACATTTCAAGCAAGTAAAAACCTCAAGCCAAGTAATTTTAAAAGGTTTTAGGTTTTTAGCTCTGGTGGCCTCATCAATATACCTTATATTGATGGATAGTCCAGAAACAGATTTTATAATGATGTTAAATACTTGAACTAAATTTAAAGTTAGACCTCAAATCAGGAGTGCCATTTATATAAATCAACTATTTTTTTTATTTTATGGAAAATATCTCCTCAGTATTTACTTTGCCTTATAGGTTATGGTGGTTGCTTGTTTGCTTTGTTTTAGGGGGTTTTTTTTCACCCCCCAATTCACAAAAGCAGCACAAAAGTACTATCAATTTCTTTTAACAACTGGCAAATCTTACTAGTATTCATGCGGCAACTTCTTAAAGCATTCAGTAGCTACAAGATGAACAATTGGAACTGGAAAAAAAAAAGTGTGTTCCTGAAAGTCCTTCTTCAGATCATTATTTTGGAGTATAATTGTTTTTACACCTGCTATACTGGGAGAATACCCTAAGTAGTAAAATATCTTTGCAGACTTTGAGATATCTTTGTGATTACATTTAAACTTAACACAGAAACTGATTTAAAATATAACTCTAGGCACAAGCGTGGCAAACAGCATGCTGTCGGGACACAATCTGTCTCACTTCCAGGGTATCAAGTGGTATGTACTGGGGTTAAAATCTACCTTCTATGACAACTTCATTTTCAGCAACGGATGTGCAGCTACGTACACAAACTAGTGCAGCCCAGCTGAAGATTTCATTCCTGTAATAGAGTACAGAATACTTTTCCCACTGACCTTAAGGGTTGTGGTGGTATGACCAAGGCGTGACCAAAAATTTGACTTTTAACCCAATACTGGATTTTCAGCTGTGTTAAAATTCACCTGTACACAAAGAACACTTATTTCTTCTGAAGCAACAGCTGAGGATTTAAACAGCCTTTTCACCTTGAGCTGCTCCCAATCTAGAGGTTAAAAAAATGAATTAATTCAAAAGGTATGCTGTCAATACGCTGATACAGTTGCATGTGTAGTTCTGGTAGCACTCAAAGTTATGTTCTAGCACTTATATAGATGTAGCGCTCCATTATAATTTAGGAACAAAATTCAGGATTTCATTTTATCTCAAATTGCTTGGAATTAGGTTAGGTTGATGTTTTCATCCTAACAACTAATCTCCACATTTTCCCCCTTTAATTGAAATACACATATGATGAAAAAGCACGTTTACAGAAACAGAAGAGCAACTGAAAAAACTCTCGCCTTCACAATTGTTTTTCTAAGCCTTATTAGTCACACACTTTTCTTTTTTTCCCCCCCTGATTAATCTACACTTTGTTACACCTAGGAATATTTTGTCTGATGAAGAAAATTAATCACTTACGTGGAATTAAAAACGCATGATGTTGAATAGCTATGTACAAAACCATGCAGTTTAATATGCTCATGATATAATATTCCAATTTAGCGCAGGAAAGGCATTATTAGAATGTGTTCAGTGCATAAATGCATAAATTAAAACAGAACAATTTAATGAGTTGTTAGAGTTGCTAGACTCCATTACAGCTCCCACTCAACTGACATATAAGCCTCCTCACCAACAGAAGTCAAATAGAAATTGTAACCAAAATAAATATCAATGTGCAATATGTTGAAGATGAACACTTATTCCTTTAGAGTAATAAAAAACAGTATACTTCAAAAATAGAAAGGTACCTTACACAAAATCAGGACTACTCTCTTTGGTCCATGTTGAATGTTTGAATCTTGTTAAATTATTGGTTTCTTAAAAAAAATAAAAATCTGCGAACAGTAAACTTCAAATTATATCGCTAGTCATGGTACACAGATTAGTTTCACAGACTCAGAATTACCCACGAAATGAAAAACTAATTATTTTGAAATACAATCCAATGATTAAATTGTGTTGATGTATTATTTTTCTTTACTAGAAATTAATCATTAACAATGCACAGAATGTGCTCAGTGATACAATGCAGAGACGGGCAGAGCTATTTGAAGGTGGTGCTAAGAGATCCCGTGTGGACATCTGCACAACGCTGCATTGTCCAAGGGGAACCAGAGTGCCATCAATGCCATTCGCACACAGGGTACCTTTGTAGTCTAATAGCAAGAGGGGAAAAAAGGAAAAAAATAAAAGAAAAAAAAAAGGTTATCTGAAGTAATTTTCTTTTGCTTGGACAAGTTCTTTTAATTAGTGTGTGTACGGTATAGAACACACACAAAAACATCACTCATATATATGTATACACACACTCACATGTATATATGCATACGCTGCACTCTGACTAGAGCACCTCGTGTTTAACAATGCTGTTCCTAAGGATGTGGAATGAAACTTCACAGTTTCACAGGCATAAGGCCACTTACTCACACTTCCTTTCACTGCTGGAGTTATGCAGTAAGTTCATGCCGTGACCAAAGAACACTTCGTAGACAAACTATTTGTCCTCACATATCCCTCACATGAAATAGTTAAAAAAAGTTTTCTATCAAATACATAACTTTGCCTCTGTTAAGCCACTTAGGCATTATATTACCCGCCTATTCATTGCTGCCAGGCAATAATGCCATATAAAGCAGAGACAACTAAGCACCTAACAACGTTTTAAAAGTGATTACAATAATCTACGCAATAAACATTATTTGGAGGAAGGTAACTTTACATCTGCAAAGATGCCTCCCTGTCAAAGGAGGAAGGTTACAATGGCAACAATTTCATTGGCACTGCGATTAAAGTTAAGAATGAAGTTCATCAATAAAAATTTTGTATATGCATTTGGTAAGTTAGCAGTAGTCTGTTACAGTTTAACTTGGTGAAAGACACCAAGCCATTGATTGGTGGTAGCATAATAGCCTTGTATAATAAATAAGAATCGAGCTACTCAAGGAAATTTGGAAACTGGGAAAGAGTTTAAGTGTGAGGTAAAGTAATGAGACAATCTAAATTACTGAACACGGTGCTTCATGAAATGGTTGGGTTTGATCCGGACAAGCATTTCCAGGTTGTCGAACAGAAATATTTTAGTGCCTGTTGAGCAAGACATTATATCAAATAACAAAATTAATTAGAAATAGCAAAAATAGAACAAGAGCGAAGATACTGTAAATTGTTGTGTTTTTTTTTTTTAAATCCTCTCCCCTAAAGATATATGTAACAAGGCACATAAGGAGAAATATCTTCAATTATTTTATAATTCAATGTGACAAATACCTGAAACCAGTTTTCTCATAATTTAAGAAAATGGGAAGAATTTAAATTGCCTTTTACAGATCTAATAATTCCATTTTCTACTAAAGTGCAATGATTATTATGCCAAAAAGTATCAGCAGAAAATAAAAAACTACAAGACAAAAACCCCAAATCATGAAAAATAAATAAGTCGTTGAAGACATTCGAAAGAGTGAGAATATATGTATTCAGCCACATTGTAAAGCAATTCAAACCCAAAGGATAACACTGAAAGGTTTATAAACCTATATTTTACCTTGTTCCCTGCAAAGTCCATAGCTTCGTATATTTTCTAAACAACACTTACATATTGTCAAAAAAAAAAAACCCACCAAAAAAAACATCCTTAGCACTTTAAAAAAATTTATGGAGTAAAGTAAAGGCAGACTGGTTAATTCATTATAATATTTTGAAGCACTAAGCAATACGGCTGGATTGTAAGTTATATTTTAACCATATTCTTTTATCTGTGGAGTAGGTGCCACCGGTTTCTGTTCTGAAAGTCTTTTTGACATCTTAACAGCAAAACCTTTGAGCGTTTTACTTTTCCTGTCAGCATTAAAAGCTGACTGCTGAAAGGCATTCAGTTGAGGAAAGATGTAAAAGGTCCCTTATTCCTCACACAGAACTTTGTGCCCTTTAAATTTTGCATTTAATAAATAATTAGTAATTAGACTTGAATTTTCTATTCACTCCAAAACATTCACATTTAAGACACTTCACATGCACAACACTACTGTCCCTTTTAAGCTAGAAAAGCACATACTCTACTGAAAGCTAAATATTTGAAAAATCCAGGTATCATAATTTTTCCAAAGATACAAAGTGTTTAGAAACAAGGTAGTAAATACATTAACGCTGCCCTACTTTCAAACTTTTGGAGTACAGTAACTATTTCATTAAACTCAACATTTTTGTTTGGTAGAAAATCAGTATATCATGGGGGTTTTACCCCTCTCTCTTTTCTTCATAGGTGTATTCTCCTAAAGTGTGTTATGTTTGTGTGTGCTTTAAAGAATACGTGTAGGGTTAAGAGTCCTATCAGTGCTTAAATAAATATAGGGAGCTCATGTGCAACAAGTAGCCTTTCTGAGGTTTTCAGAAAGACTGGTAACCATCTCTATGTTTAAGACAAAATAATTTCAAGGAAAGCATGAATTTAAGATTTGTTCGTGCATACACAACAGATTGTACTTACTTACTTAGTAACCCTCATACAGTCTCCTTAAACTACTGATTTCTGACAAGCTAAAACCATGAAGAAATGATGTGCTGAGCTTCAGAAAACTGCTGAGAGCCATTTTACACATCATGCTAATTACATCAAGGTTGCTAAAGTCATGGTTCTTAAACCCCAGAAATATTAATCTACGCTACAAAACAGACCTAACAATTGCTTTGCGTGCTGAATAAGAATATTCAGCATTCAAAGAGATTCTGCTAATACAGAAGTCAGGCATCTTGCCATTTTACCTGAATTCGAGTAGCCTGTACATTCACAACGTCCTTCTCCAATTACAATTTCAAAGCTCACCCAGCCAACAGTGAAGAATTAAACCCCAAGTTTGGCACATACAGCAATTTTCGGGAGCATCCCTTTATTTTTTTTTATCCCTTTATTTTTATTCTTACACCGTTAAGACCAACGACCCCGTCACCAAGCGTTAACCTGACTGGCAGTTTTTCCAAGGTGCTTCATCTCGGCTTCCCACACGTGGATTGCACCTTGCCTGCGACTGAGGCACGTAAGGCGCAGCGCAGAAGTACAACAGCTCAGACACTAGAGGACAGTCTGCTCATTTGACTGAGCCTCTAGATTTGTAGTGCAGGTTCCAGAGAGCTTCCATCCTCTTGCAGTAGAATTCAAGTTCATAAATTGATGAATCCACTTTCAGGAAGCTTCTCTTCAGATTAAATCTTTCTTTAGTTGATTTTTTTTTTCCACCCCCCCCTCCTACATAAGTCTCAAAGCGTTGCAAGAATTCTTGAAAATGAAATAATTAACGTCAGTACTGTCTGTCCAACACCAAAGACAAGAGCTTCTAAGGGAGCCATATTCTTTCCTGCTACTCTGTAAATTCCAGCTACTGCAGCACCTAAGAATCACAAGAAAAACAATAATCAAATCACAGGAAAAGCCAAGACTGAAATACATGACAAATTATTTACTGTGTCTATGCATCAGCTATTTATAGAACATTACCAAACGCTGTATTACTTCATGGCATCATAGAATTATTAGCCTTGCTTATATGTTTCTAAGTCCTTCACAACTGAACCAGATTAACTTCTCCAACATCAGTTTGATGTAAGAAAATTAAATTTTGCTGTCTCCCTGTAGACATCTACAAATCTTTTTTTACATTTTTGCTTTCTGCTAATTTGAAAAGGTAGCAAAAAAATCCTCTAAAAACTGACCAAGTCTGAAGCATAGTTTAGTATTGCTTGTATATGCAGGGAGAAGACAACAACAGTAAAACTGCTAGTATCTACAAAATAACTGTAAACACATTTATCAGCTTCATTTAATACTTCAGTTGAATAACCCAGTCACATTGTGTCAGTTTAGTTTTGTCTTAAGATACTAAACTGTTAACAATTGTTTAGCAAATCAAGCAGAACATGAAAGAGATCAAAGTATTGCATTGTTATCCATGATTGTGCATGACATGAAATTTCTAACCAGTATGATTAAATTTTGAGCTATAACACATTAAAAATTAAGAGATCATTTCTCTTGTACAGTTGCATGCCAATTCCCATTTAAAATATAACATCAAATGGCCAGCATAAACCAGAAACAAAACACTGCACTGTAAAAAAAGCCAGGTGCTACTAACTCCCTTCAAGTGTCTTTCATATACTGAGTTTATCACATGCATTTGAAGAACAAAAGTCACAGAGCAAATGTATAGCTGTTACATCTTGGAGCAAATACCTGAGGAAAAGATAAGTCTTCATATCAATCAGTCAAAAAAACTACATGTTAATGATGAATAACTTTTTCTGCTCAAACAACTACAACCCTTTTAAGGATACTAAAATGTTCATTCAAAAAAGGAAATACAGGCTTGTATTACAGCTGTGTCCATATGTAAAAAATTTACTCAATCCAAACCTCAAAAGTTCACTTAGAATGAAGGTTTTATTTAATACTTTCTGAACTGGTATCTTCTATACAATGCTTGCTTTCCTTGCCTAAAGAACAAACATTAAGTTTATTGTCCTTTATTTCAGAATGAATGAATTTTTTTGAAGACCAAACCCCAAAATTTAATTATAGACCTTCAGATGCTATCTAATCATAATTTAATGCTTTCAGAGATCACAGAGGTTTTTTCAGGCTCAAAGAAAACTGAAAAGCCACCACAATTTTTTAAATAATAGGCAAGAGTTAAAAAAATTTGGGATTTTCTTGTTTTTACATAGCCACTAACAGGAATACACTGCTGAAGTGATTAAAAAACCCATTAGTGACACTGAAATACATGAAATCCCAAGAGATTTTCTGAAAGTACAAAAAGATCATCTGAACGATCGTCTAACATCTTAAAAAAGTAACACCTCATTTTAACAAAAATTTTAAGAAGAGTAGAATTCACTAACAATTGTGACCATAAGAGTATTTACAACACTATTAATCAGACTGTCAGGTGAGTAAGTTTGGAGGGATGCTTTTATTGTGGTTTGTTTTTTTTAAAAACACACCACATTCTGTAGAGTATATTTTGTCAGAAATATCTCTCCAGAAGGTTAGCCTTACGATATTTCACTCAGCTACCTTGCATAAGCTTTTCCATTTCTTCCTTGACTATCTGCTCTCAAAATACAAAAAAGATCGTTTAGACGGAGCCCAGTACTGACATTAGAATTATTTTTAGTGATTGAACTCTCAAAGTGAATTCAAATCAGCCAAATTGGGATACCAGAATTTGATGCTATTAGTTCATCTATAAAAGAAATTTTTGGCTTCTTGAGAAAACACTGATATATTCTAGAAAATATCAATAATAAAGCCATAAAAACTTGTTAGTTTGACGATTATGCATTTATACTCATCAAATAACAGTGTGCAATGAAGCCTGTAATGCATAACCCAGCACAACCGGCACAGAGCCAAAGTATACTACAATATGCTGCCAATGAGGAAAATGAGACTATGTCATCAAAAAGGAGTGTGCTTGGGGAAGGGCGGAAGAACAGACCCTTCTGGATGAAGTACAGCTAAAAATCCTTGCCTCAAACTGCCTGACATTTATCTGTTCTTGGATTTGGGTTTTTGGAGTGTTTAGTTTTTTAGTGGTTTGTAGGGGGAGTGGTGTTGTGTTTTTTTGCTTTGTTTTTTGACACTATCCACTGCTATTTAGTAAATTTTTTTCCCACCTTTTTATATAACCATTAAGTTCCATGATTTTTTTTAAAGCCTAGAAACTGAGGGGTTTACTGCTCTTCTATATGCTAGTAAACAGATCTCAGAAGGCCAGAAAGTTTGAAAGATCTTCCTGAGCAAAATTAAGCTTGTGTTATTTAATAATCTATACTGCATTCATTCACTGACACAAATGATGCAGAGAACTGGAAATACCAAATGGAAATTGAAGTCAGTTTGCTATTTCAATTTCTTAAGCACTGGACCAGGCATATCCAAACGACTAAATACTTCAACTTGCATCCCAGCTTGCAGCACAATAGCTATTAAAAATCCTCTCTTCAATATTTTGTCACCATAATTTGTCTTCAGAAGGTCCCCATGGAATTTCTTTCTGTATGAAACAACTTACTGCTGTCCAGAAACAAACATAGCTGAAAGTAGAAGTATTTGGCTATCCAAGCTCTAATGGTCTGTGCAAAGCCTTTAGAAACCACACAAGTCTATAGTGTAAGCTTGGAGAAATTCTCTGGTGAATTTACACAAACACAGCACGGCCTACTTGTGACATGTTTTGACCTGTAAAATTAGGTGCCAAAGCTACAACTGTGTTGCTCCTCTTTTTATGCATAGATAAAAGACACAAAGTATTTTAATTTGAGAAATACTGAACGTGAGCCTTCCCAAAGTCTCCATTTGGGTACTCCAGCATCACATTTCCTATCTTCAGGTCTCAGAAATGGTCATACATGATTGACCTTGTAACAGAGCCACTGCTGTTTTAATCATAGGACAAAAATCAGCCTAACATGTAACGCAAGGAATTCAGCTGGTCCTTGGTGGGGAAAAAAAAAAAAAAAAAGAAAAAGAAGAGTTATGCTGAACTATACTGTTGTTAAATGATGGCCATTCTAGACTGAGAACTATGTAGCAATTAAAATAACATTTTGAGAAAAGTCTTAACAAAACTTTTCATGAAATTTGCATTTTTACATAACCTTGAAAACCAACAGGCAAGAAGGACTTTCAGTAGCAATAAGAAATAACCTGTCACAATCCATGAATGTGTCCAAAGCTGAAGGGATATCACTATTCTGATAACCTGGGCAGTACACAGAAAAATGTGAATGAAAGGCAGTGAGGCTTGTCTACAGTTTAAGAGGTCACTAGAATTACAGTTCCCTACCCTCAAAGACCTTTCAAGTTAGACCATCTTGTCAACAACACTGAAGATCTTTGGGCAAAAACTACTGCTCAGGTTAACATGGGCCCCATTCAATCACTGATTTTAATGTTGAGAACTCCTTACCTGCATTGTTTCAGACAATGAAGCACAAGCTTCGTTCCTGTGAAAATAATATTCACTATTTCTTTCCTCCAAGACAGAAAACTCGCCATGCTCCTTTTTGCTTGGGAAAGCTACTGTAATCTATTTATAAGCTCGATAAACATAGCTGGACATGATAAAGCCAGAGACTGAATAAAGTCTCCTACTGATCTTACGGCATATATTTCAGTATTGACACAGATAATGAGATTTCTTAGGAAACATGGAAAACCAGCATCCAATACCAGTAACTCTAGATGAAAACAGCTAAGCAGAATGTCCTCAAAACGTTCTTGGCAACATCACTCGTGTGCCATATTTGGTCAGGTGTAACACTTCTGCGCTTTACTAAAAATATTCATGCTTTCTGCAATGTTTTAATGACGAGTATCGGTTTTAGCTATAACTGTGGATCTTGCAGCATGCTGGTTTAACAGAAAAAGGGTTTGCATTTTACCTGTGGATACAATGTCAAGCAATAATAATAAAAAAAGTCTGAAATGTATCAAGTGGTAGGCATTAGATTAACTTGATAGGAAACTCTGTACCAGATGCCCTTGCCAAAGAGCATTTTACCTCCAACAGCAACATAGCTTAATGTTATTTTTTTTTGGCAGTTGGGTGGGGGAGAGTCTAATGGCCTTCCTCCCTCTTTCCTCCCTACCCCAAATAAACTAGAAAGTAACATTCTGGCCAAGCCAAGACTGGAAAGTTCTTTCAAATCCATAAGCCAAGTGTAACTTCTCCAAACAAACAATTTTCTTAGCTGTAAATCACTACCTAGATTGCACTTTTATTTCTTTTAAGACAGCAACATCCGATTCAAGTGCAATTTAAAAACCTCCAGCAGGCCCAAGGAAACGAGCAGGAATTCAGCCTTGCCACCAATGGAATCAGGACCTCATTTCCAGAGAAACTCACGGCTTTAAGGATACTAATAGGTGACCTCAATCAGAAACTTTTGACCAAAAATCTGCAACAAGTATGCTAGGACAGGACTGTTCTTCCTGATCCCCAAAAGGTATTACCTGCTGAGCATATACCTTTTGAATAGCTTGGTACCCAACATTTCCAAAATGAAAGCGTAGGATGATTTCTGCACTCCTCTAACAATTTATAGTAGTTTTATCTTTACACAATAGAAGAGCAACTCAGGTGTCATTATCATTAGGATAGCTATATAACTAAGACAAAGTCCTTAATAAACAATTAACAAATCACTAAGAAAAAAGGTGGGTTTTTTTTATTTATTTTTAGAAGTTAGACGTAAAATAAGAAAGAAAGAACAAAACAACCAAACAACAAAAGAAAAGACAGACTTACTGGTTATCATTGCTCCAGTTACAGAACCCAGAAATCCAATGCTGACCACAATGACAGAGATCAGCCTCCCCTGCCTATGCCTCTGCAGCATCACAAACATTAATACTCCCACAGCACCATGGACAAACAGAGAGGAGAAGAGAGCCCAGAGGAAAACCCAGTACCACATCTCTGAAAGAAAGCAGTCAAATAAAGGGTTAATGTATCTGAGACAATAACTTCATAAGCAAGAAACTTTCAAACATCGCATACAATCAACAGTAAGCGAAAAGCAATACTGATTTCCATCTTCAAAGCAATCAATGTGACAACACCAGCATATGCTCATGGTACGTTCCCCCTTTCAGCACTCTGTCATCAAGGAGTAACTCTACCACGACCAAAAATTATACAAAGGATTCTGGCACAATTCTTGATTCAGATATACTATTACAAGAAGTCCATCATTCTTTTAATGGTTTCTTTAAACCACGTTAGTTGCAATTTCTTCCTTGATATTGTAACTACTCCTGCAGCACGAAGTATTCTCTCAAACAAAGACTGAACTGGGAAAAAGTAAAAAGTCAAGAATTGGGTGTTTGTTCCGTTGTTCTGGTGGTGGTATTGTTTGGGGGTTGGTTTTTTGGGGTTTTTGGTTGGTTGGTTTTGGTGAGTTTTTTGGGGTTTTTTTTTTGGTTGTGGATTGTTTTGTTTGGGTGGTGGGGTTTTTTTGTGTAGGTTTTGTTTTGTTTTTTGGGGGTTTTTTTGGTTTGGCTTTTTTTTTTTTTTTTTTTTTTTTTTTAAACACACAAGAGAGAGCATCAGGTAACATCAAATGGAAAAAATGAGATTAAAGACTTCAGTTTATCTACCTAAGGGCTGTAATATTCTATCAAATTAGCTTCAAAGGCAAATATAAAGACACCACAATTTTAACAAGAAATTTTAACATGGCTAACTCCTTGCCTCTAATTGCTTAGCACAGAACTTCATAGAGAAAGGTAGTCACTATTATTTAAATTACTAAGCAAGGACAAGAGACCATGAGAATGTGTGGAGTACAAACATTTCCCAGAAGAATGACAGCCATGATCATCACCTTCAAAGAAAAGAACAGGAACCATCAATGAAGCTATATAAGAAAATTATGAAGTGAGAAAGGTTCTTTAATTCTTAAAACACTTACTCTAACTCCAAAGGGTGGGGAAATGCAACAAAAGGGGTTTATTTTCATTTTCTTTTAAGTCAACTACAGTTGGTATATATCATCACAGAATTCAGCAAATCTGTGCACATTTTCCTGGTTGACATAATCCCATGAAACTGTCATTAATTCAGAGTTTTTGCTCCAGTTCCCCCTCAAAAAAAAAAAAAAAAATACAGCTTCCTTACAACAGCAGGATACTTATTATTTATGAGGTGAGCCTGTATTATTGCAGCTTGACACGCATCAGTCATTTAAGCAGAAATACTACCCAATTAGCTAACTTCAAAATACTCAGCAGCTCAAAAAAACCATACTGTGAAAGGATGCTGAGAAAGAATGGTTGCTAGGGATTAACCACAGTCCTTTGAGTCCAATGTCAATATTGTACGTATATCCACAGCCCAAACACAATTTAAGCTTTTTCATTTAGCGGTACTTTGAGAGTAAACTCAACACTAACCCTTTCATACAGGCATAAAAGGCAAAACTATGTCACAGGATTTACAAGTCCTTCAAATTATGGTAACCAAAAGGCTCTCTTAGGAGAGCAGCAAGGAAGGTGGGTGGTAAATCTCCATTCAGTTAATACTAACAGTTGTAGTTCAAGATGTAACTCCTCTGAGTGCTTGGATATACACACATATATATTCAAAGTGGCTCCAAGCAACTCTCCTCAGATCCTCCATCCCTTCACCCCCGGCCCCAAGCTGGGTCTCAAAAACCTTTGTGAAAGGATAATGACCACAGTACTGTTCTACTAAATGTCTTATTCCCAGAAGCCACTGGGATAGAACACTGGCAAGAGTACCAAGTAGTCACGCTACAAATACCTGACAAACCCCCTCACTAACATTAAGAAAGATTGACTGATTGCTGATCTAATCTGCCATAGTCATGGACAGTTTGGGAGAGGAACCTGTCCTGCATTCCTAACAGACCTTGTCTGTTGTTAGCACAGCTTGGGTGTTCTCATTGAGTTTTTTCTAGTCAAAGCAAATAAGCAAGAAGATTAATCAAAGGATCTATCAATATAGAACCTGGCAGTCCTGCTAGACCTACAGTTTGACCATAGCCAAATAAGCCTTAGGAGATGGGAAAAAGGTGTACTTCCCTGCAAATGTAAATCATGTACAACTTTGGGCAGGAAAGCCCTGTCAGGAAGGAACACTTTCATTCTTCTAGTGTACATCAGAAGAGCTACCAGGGAAGACTCTTTCATTGAAAAATACCACAAACCCAGATTTCTAGCAGCTCAAAACACTATTCTATCAAAATGATAAGAACTAAGATCCTGTCCCATGAGGGATCATTTAGAGGTGCGGACTGATCAGACTATAGTTCAGCAATAGACTGAAAAGGTCCTCAAGTCTAGAGTGCTTTGTCAGCACTAGCAGTGAAAAAACACAGGTCTGAGTTCCACTTTACCATATGAATAACCATGAAGAACAAAAGTTAGAGAAAAGAAGTCTAATATGGGAATTAAGAATGTACCTAGAAGGCAAGAGCAAGCATTTCCTTGCTTGCAGATGTTGATCTCTGAAGACCTTCATATGTGCGTATCTTAGATCTTCCATTTTAGTTCTCCAGCATAATGTGGTTGACCGCGTCTCCCAGATTCAGAGAAACACAAAATGAAACTGCTGGCAGGCGAACTGCTGGATGACCCAATTCACCATTTCAAAAGATAACTTGTTTTTACATAGAAGAGGATATTTGCCTTGTTTGCAAGCAAATACTACAGTGGAGATGCTACTTATTTTCTAGACACAGCACCCTTCCCTGCGATTAAGTCTGTCACACAATTTTCATACCACTCAGATTATACTTATATGCAAAATAATTAGTAAAAGAGAGGCCTGGATCATCAGGATAGAGTGCTTACAATGTTCTTGACCCAAACTTTCATTTCTTTTGACTAAGATGGATGCAAGAGATGAAACATCAACTACCAAGAAAAACTGAGGACCTCTTGCAATACTACTAGAATAAAGATAACCTGATACCGCAGTGACGGGCTATGAGAGTACGTATTTCAAACTCGCAGTTGAAGAAAACGCTTGGCTCTTGTGTAAGGTTACATGACCACTGCAGGCTTCCAAGATTGCCAAACACTCTGTAACTATGCCAATGGTGTGTTGACTAGTACTATTCCATCATCTCTTCCACAGTCTAAAAGCAAACTCCTGGAAGGTGGGCTGTTGTGGATACTGAATTCAGTCATGTATCAACTGATTTCGTAAAACTGCATCAGAATGAGACAAACTTGCCCCCATTTAACATGAAGTTTAGGAACGGAAGACTCTGAGTTATTTCAGGTGAGAAGGCACCTGCGATTATGACAGCCGGTTCAGCTGCCAGTCGCTCTGAAGTAAACAGCCAATATGTAGATATGTTCTGGGGAGGAGAAGCAAAGCTCTTATATTTGCAGAGAGACAGTATCATCTGAGGGACAGTCCCATGACACTGAAAGTTGCAACTTCATTCTCTCTCAAAGTACCATTGCAAATGAAAAGCTTGAAACTGGACCAAGGAAGTCTGTTGGAATCTGACTCGGACACCGTCATTCCCTTGTAATTTCCACAGGGCTTACTAGATACTGCAATAACCCCTTAGGAAATCAGTGTTTGTGATCGTTGTCAACCCACACCAGGTAGAAAAGGGACCTAATTTCCCATCTTAGGAAGACTTATTAGGATGACTGTATTTTCAGAAGAAAAGGAAAGACCAACTACTCCCCTGTAACTAAGAAACCAAAAATATTTACAAACCCTTGCACAACAAGATAACTGCATAGTCAGCAACTATCTTAGTTCTTTCTTACATTCCAAATAAGGCTCAAGGAAAATTAGCATCACCCTTTACTTCATATTTAGGGCAGGGGACATGAGAAACAGTCCCAAAAGTGCTGTTGGATAAAGGAATATAAACTCCATGTTTTTGGTAAACATTTTCTTCTACCTCTTGAAAGCAACACACATATTGAATGCATTCAAAAGGAAATTAGACATCATCCAGAAATATTCCTTGTTCCGCTAAAATGCAGCTGTAGCATTTAAAGAAACCAGTTATACATCACTTCACAAAGGCTTAGGTTTCCAAGTCAAGAGCATTGTAAAGTCAGTGACACAAGAAATACTCGTAGTGTTACACATACCTGCAATAATCCAGTACCTTCTTATTATAAATTATTCATAATAGCTTATCATTTTGCCAAACTGACTGTAGATGCTAAAAACTCATAGGTGTTCACTTTGGAACAGTTGGAGGGCAGGGAGGTGGAGGGAAGGAACGCCTTCATGTCCAGCTGAAGATAAGAGGCATGAAGGACCAAGTTTGTTTATTTGGAAAGGAGACAGAAGGGGGAAGTGACAGGTGTGGACAGCAGGGTTAGGGACATGGGCCAGTGATACTCCTCTTTGCAGAAGGCAGGCCACAGGGTGAGGGACATAGCAAGCCGCTGAGGACTGGTTGTAACTGTCTTTATCCTGTAACTAGGCAAATTACGTACAGATCATATTCTGTTTGGAGTTGCTCATTATTTAGGCAACTCTATCAAGCACATACACTCCAGATTATCCACTCTCTACTAACTTACGTATCTAAATTTGTTAAATAAAAGCAGTTGAAAAGCTTTTATTTACCTAGTTACTAGACAGAGTTACGAACAGAGAGAGACTAGCGGAATAATTTGTCTTCCCCCTCCCCTCACACATTCTTGCTAAAGATTCTCACCTGCTGCAACAATAACTAGATTTTAAAAGGGAAGAAAAAGTCTCCCTGAACAGGAAACAAAGTACAGATCTGCCACTTCGTCTTCTAGTTGCAACTATTCTAGTATCTACCCTCAGTAGCAAGATACCTTTAACTTCCTAGAGATTTTTTTTTTTTAATGGCTGATATTAGCAAGGACTAGGCAATAGTTTCTATTGTTGCTTCCTGACACAAAATAAAGAAAAAGGAATACTCACACTACTCAACAAATATTCTGGGATAATAGCCTACCTAATTGACATACAACAGTAGCATTTTAAAATCTGATATTAGAGAAATTGAGAACTTGATCACACTAAGCTTTTTAGTCATTGATATAGATCATACCTTTCTCTTGCAAAGTTGGCTTCTGTAGTGAGATACAGCAAATACAACAAAATATTTGCCATAAAACTTATGCAACATACAAAATCAGAGCCATTTATAATCATAATTCATGAATCTTTCATCACAGTCATTTTTGTCATGCTAAAGTAACTGTTATACCTGAAAGATTTGCAATTCAGAGAACAATATTGACTATTTCACATAAGCGTTTCCTGTTTTTAAGCTACAGACTATGCATTTAGTAAGTGACTGCATATTTATTAGCAGTTTTTCTGGATACACAGATTTCTTTGCATTCCTGAGTAGGCATCATCCGCTTTGTTAAATCATCACCTCACTTGATTAAAACATCATCTCAGTGCTAGAAGCTGAAACAGGACAAATTCCTGTTGAGCACCTTCCGTAGAAAAGGCAAGGAGTCATCCTTTCTTATCCTCCTTTATTTAGCCTTATTTTTGCCTCGTAGTTCACCACACTCACTTATTTACTTCTGCTCATTAATTAGGTCAGAGATGAAGATGACTGAGTAAGCTGCTTAACATGGAGGGACAGGGTAAGGAGGACAGACAACCTTTTAAGCAAACTGGAGGAGGCTTCAAGCTCTACAAACCCAGAGGGCAACTTAGTCATTCTTATCCTGATAGGTTGAGGGCAAACAACTTAATGCAGAGGAATTTCTGAGTGGAAGAGTTTGAAGTTCACTAAAATTCAGTATTGTCTAACTCTAGAACTATGATGAGAGATGACCCTCACAAAAACAAGATAAAAAAAAAAAAAGGTGTACTAGAGTAACAATGAAAAGCAAAGAATGCATTGAGGGTAACACTGAGAGATGCCACTAGAAAACAGAGAAAGAGAATGTGGACCTCTGGACACAAATGGCCAAGACTTTGCTTGTTCAAAAATAACTTAGTTGGAAGATTTGCAAAATCTATAAGGACTGAAGCGTCTCAAGAACACGCTGGTACAAAGCCTACTTATGTCCTACATACTGATTCATATTTTAAGATGTATAAACTACATGATCATCATTGCGACCTCAAAAAAAAAGCATGCCATTAACAAAAAAATCAGTCTTTGCATAGCTATACTAAATAGTGTACTGTTTTGATGATAAGCTGCACGCCTGGAGTTCTTTGCTGGTATGGTAATAAAGACTTAACTTTATCTGGCAGAGTGCTCCAAATACTAACCTTGCCTCAGTTTATTTACTCATGTCCTCATAGGGCTACCCTAAAAAGCCATGAATAAAATAAAACTTTAGAAAGACCTCCCAGCTTTCTTTGCTTGACCCTAAGAAAGTTTCAGAGTTTACTTTGAGTGTATCCAAATTACTTTAAGTAGCCAAAACATAACTTATTTGTATCAAAACTCCACAGTTGCCAAAGGAATGCCCTATCAGGGAACTAGGAAAGATCCAGTACTTACTAGCTCACAAGCATAACAACGTCCAATCTATTGCACCGACTCTGGAGCTTTTCATATAAGGACAGCTTAGATCCATGCTTCAGGTTAATTGAAAAATCTTAGCAGTTAACCCCTAGCTTAAATCATGTCTTCAGTTTATGTTTCTTTCCACCGTTTTTATTTGGTTGGGAATTTTTTTCTACCAGAAAAGGTGCAAGGCTTAAATAACTTGTGATGTATGCCCTCTTACTCTAGCTAGAGTACTTCTTTGTTAATTTAGGTATTTATACATATCACACATACATTATTCTTATGTACTACATTATACGTATCATATTGGTATACACATACACAACTGTAAAGATTAGACTTGAGATTAGAGAAAGAGTTTTAAGCATGCTACAGTTTAGAATAACATTCGTATCACTTCCAACTTATCAAAACTTGAAGTTGCGCTCCATCGACAGCTTTATCTTGGGCAAATAAAAAAAAAAAAGCTACATCAACACACAGTATATAAAAGCTAACATTTTCAAATATTATCTATATATAATGTCCTCCTGCCACTCAGCATCAGTAAACACAGAGCACTTCCTCTTCAGCAATCTTCTTTTCCACTAGTACTTAGCTTGTTTTGCCAGATGAATAATGATTGCCTATAACATTTCATAAATCAAGACTGATTACTCCAAAAGAAACTATCTCTCTCTCTTGAGATTCTAATCTATGTATGCAGCCTACCACTATTAGCTAAAGTCAAGCAATAAGTATCTGCGCTGTGAACACAAAGATACAAATTTAAGTCAACAAGGTAGCACGTGTTGAAATTTTAATCAAGAAACTGTATAATGTTATATTCCTGTAGATTTATAAATTCAAAGCACTCATTTAAGAAATGCCAGTATATTATACCTGCAAATATAGCTCAGCTCTTCACATGTTACAGTATTTTCTTCATCACTGGGTCCTTTCCTTGATTATCATATTAAGGAAATGGTATTCTCTAAGTTATCAGGACTGTACTGTCAAATTGTTGTTTGGAGATGCTAACTTTTTGCTGCATTAGGTGGAAGAGAAGCACTTGCTGAACAGCATTTAAATCATAAATTACAGGCTCAAGTTACATGATAGGGGACAAAGACATAATCCAGACAATCAGGGACATATGATGACAGGATGAAGCTTAAGGAAAAAAGAAAACCAGACAAAGAGCACCTTCTATGCAACACCCACAGCCTCTTAAAAATGTTCACTTCCAACAAATTCAGGAGTTATTACTGTCCAACACTTTAAAATTACAGACTTTTATTTCAGAGTATATAAACACAGTTGTGGCATCTTGAGCTCATCACCTTAGGACACTGGGGGTGTGGGGCGGTGAAGGAAGAGGACTCAGACTTTAGAAGTCATTCAGTACAGCTTTGCGTGCAGTGTCACCAAGAAGATGACATTCTCCTCCTACCTCCTCAGTGGATAATACAAAACCCATTCAGACCAGCAGCTCACGCCTTTGCAACATGCGATAACTCAAGATAAACAAAACATTTATATTGGCTACAGGAAGAGCAGAAACATTGCTAAGTTCCTCACTGTGGAAGTAGTCTTCAAACAGAAATATTTATTTTAATGGTCACTCAAAATGGGATGAGGTTTCTTCAGTTCAGATTCAGCTATTATGTGACTTCGTCTACTAAACCTCAATCTACCACCAACTCTAAAACACAACTGTTCCATATAAAGGGGCTGTTCTTGGGATTTGCTGGAGGAGGTAAAACAGGGTGAGGTAAAAGCCTCCTCTCCCCTGGTTACTGGCGACTTACCCCCACCATTTATAATAACACTCCTCTTCCTCCCAAGTGAAGGCAGGAACATACGAAGCAAAGGATATCAGCTTGGTGGGCCAAGGTTCAGCTACAAAGCTCCCTTCTCATTAAAGGGAAAAACAAATAAAATCAAAATTAAACCATTAACGTTTGAAGCACTTCCAGGTTTAGGCTGGAGCTCATATCAGGTCCCTGTTCAAAGTTTGGGAAAAGTAATATATTTTAAAGAAGTTTGCTGATAAAACTTTACAGCTTTGCACAATAAACATTATTTATCTAAAGAAGATAAGTTTTTACTTGTGCAACTTAAAAGCCAAGTCCAGATCACAACTTTAAGTCCTAAAATAAACACAAAGCAGTCTTAATGAATATTCATGGAATACTGTATACTTATGAATTTCTTTTCCCAGTACTCTGAAGAAGTTTCTCCTTATACGTGACAGAGATGCAGAAGGGAATGAATTGCCTTCAATTGTCAAATGAGACAAACTCATTCACACACCTATTTTCTTAGCACTGAAAACCAGAACTTCTGTTTTTGAACAAAGTTTACTTCTATATTTGGTAAGTACTTCAGAAAGGGTTTATGTAAGTTTAGTAACAGCTATTTGTTAATATCAATTATTATATTAAAAACAATCTCCTGAGACATAATTAGTATCACTGTATCTTATATATAAGATTTTAAATCCGGTGAAAGTTACTGTCAACAGTCCATTCAGCACAAGAGGTTATGGCTATCAGGACAACCTGCCTTTAAGCACCAAACCAGAAACTGTAGTGCAACTACTACTGACACTGACATATTCTCCATCAATACTACAATAGATAAATAATTCTTTTTCATATTATATAAATTAAAACCAACAACCATTCCCCATTAAAAATACCTTGTGCAACCCCTTGTTATATTGCAAAAGCACTGAGAAACAAACTGGTTTTCTGACTTAACACTCGGCACTGAATTTCATAGAAAAGCCTATGTTGCATAATGCTCTAATAAGAACAACTTCATAGAGGATGTCTGGCACAAAGAAAAGTTAAATCCATTGCTAACTTTTTCCTTTAAGAGTACAAGATGTATTTTTATAAGTATGCAAAAAAAAATTAATAAAACCAGCTATATTAGTGCATCACCACACTAGCACCTGGAAAACTTAATCATTAGTCACACATCTTAAGAAGTTCATAGATCAAGTGGAAAAAAAAAAAGTAGTCTGTATTACCTTTTTATTACATTAAAAAGTATCCTGGAAGTCAAAAGAACAAGAAAAATAATAAAGCCTAAGATAATCACTTTCTGTTTGCTACAGCTTCAACTACATCTGTATTTTCACCATACTACTTCTACCTTGAATAGACTTTAAAAAAAAAAAAGAGCATAATACTCTTTCATAAATACTAGAATATTTTCATAAATACTCAAAACATATCCCCTTTACTCAACATTTCCCACTAATCCATCACCACCTAATATACCCCTGTACAAGGTAGAATGAATTTACTCGGTCACACCTCTGCTATTGACACCAAGTCCCTGCTTATTCAGAGCTGGAGGCTTAAGCTTTTCTTTACAGCTGGACAGAATAGGAAATCAGAAAATTCACTTCTCCACCGTACGCCTTGAGTCTCATAGTAGTCCATACCTATTTTTCAGCATGAGACTGAGTAGGAAAAAAGCAATTTCTTGCCAAAGCTAGGTAAAAGCTCCCCTCTCCTAACAGAGGATGAAGACCTGACTCTACTTCGGTTCACATTTTGGTTTTTTTTTTCCAGAACAGCTCAGTCTTTAAGAATCCCTGATGCTTAAGATTATGCCTATTTGTCAGGAAACACCTGCCACCCCATTAACTCCCGCAGCTCTCATTGTCCACGCGTGTGTGAGTGTGTGTGTGTGAAGTCCCCGCTTCCCACGTTCTGTTTCACACTCTGCTTTTTTTATAGCTTTCTGCCAAACGCCAATGAGCGTATATCCACCAAAAAAACCCCAAAAACCCAACCAACCACCAAACCCACCAACCCAACCACCCTCCCGAACACACTCCAGCCTTCCAGATGTATTTAGACATTCATACCCGCTTTCCACAACCCTCTACTCACATGCAGGTGCCCATCAATTTGCACATATACACGTACCTTATACAATTAGCCTTTAATTACACACACACACGGAGGTGAGGGAAGGCATTGGCACCCTCAGCCCCGTCACTCACGCAGGCGTAGCAGACCCCAGGGCACGCACCAGCCCCCCCATCCCCTAACGCACACGCACATTCCCACCTCTCCTTTCCCTGGATATCCCCAACCCCACGCCCAAGCGTACGCGTAAACACACACACACACGCACGGCGTGTGCGTGCGCACAGAACACGCGTGTAGCCACACGCACGCACGTTTCGGAACCCAAACGCCCCCCCCCGGTGTAGCGGGCAGGGAGACCACCCCCATCCCTCCAACCCACGCCCTCCATTGTGTGCCACGGAGCGGCTCCCCCCCTCCGCCC